>VWZT01005675.1:127726-147023 GCA_013397055.1 Pachycephala philippinensis | reverse complement strand
AAAGTCACCCCAAGACACATAGAAAGAACTTTGTTTAAAGAAATTTTTGGTAACAAGAGAAATGCAAACTTCTGATAATGCAAATAAACTAATTAATTTCTGACAAAAGGATTTATCCTTTTGAAGAAGGAAAATTTGCTCTCATTACTCTGGTTTGTACACAACAACGCACAATGCACAAAGGTGACTGCAGCTCCTCCCCTCAAAGTTCTTGCAGCTTAAGAACTGAATCCTGGACAGCCTTGGTACTGTGAATCTCATTCGTGTAAATAGAAATACTGCAGAACTGGGAAAAAAACAAATTAAAAAAAAAGAACACTAAAGGAAATTCAAAAGCTAAATGAGGGCTTTTCTTTCCCCTCTTGTCAGTAGAGGTAAAATGGCATCCTAGGTCTGTCACCAATGTTGTGCTTCTGGCTTCTCAAACAAAAATGCCTTCATAAAGTGCAGCAGTGATGAGACCCAGAGGACACGCATGGACCGTGGTTATACAGCTGGTGGAATTCAAGGTGATGTGAGTTGTGCTCAAGAATATCAATGGAGATGGAGCTACAAAAGATTTTCAGGCAAGAACATAAAATTTGTGATCCTCACCAGCCCTCAGTCCCTCTGTGGAAGCTGGCAGCCATAACATCCATCAGTTGTTTTGATAAGAGCTGTCATGGTAAGTGATACAAGTGATTTTACTTTTGTCTGCAAAATTCTTTTCCTGGCCATGTGATTAAATTGATTACTTCAGTTCTCTAAATTTTGCTTCACCTTGCCTACTTTCCCAAGGCAGCATTTTTATATACAAAGCACAATACCTTTATGACAAGGAGAATCCTAGAATTCCGGGTACTCTGTTACCTGCTCAGAATCGCCCCGATAGACGCAGATTTTCCAGAAAGCCATTTCAGCTTTTGCATTGTTTCTAATGAAATATATAGAACTGAAGTTTGATATCTGTACTTCCTCCTAGCTGTGAGTTGACACAACAAGCAATTTAATTTCAGAAATAACTGAACAAGAAGAAGCACACAGTGCTGACATACTTCTGGCATAACTATGATGCTGTAAATATATAACTAAGAATCAGTTTGTAAAGAAAAATAACTCCCTTGCTAAGTCAAAATAAAAATAATAAAAAAAAAAAACCCACACAAACTTTCAGACTTGCAAATGCTTTCTATGTATGAAAGCTTTCCTGTTGTTCCTGATTGTGTTAACTGATCTAAAATTAGATCCTACTCACAAATTTTTAGTGCTTTTCTTTCTAAATATCTTCTATGGAGTCCCTCTGGAAATGATAGAGTATTTTATTTCTTCATCCAAAACTCAATCCTATCCAATATTTATTGGATTTTTTATCTGCAGATCTGCAGTTAGGCCACCACTGAGGAAATTATACTAGCACTGTATTTGGCATTCACTATCTAAAATTATTTATTTATCCATCTATCATTATTATTTACTATGGTTGAGCTCGGGGACCTTGGCTCTCTTTTTCTAGGACTGTAAATAAACTGTATCAGAATCAGCCAACATCCTCCAGAAGTCTAATATTTTAAACACAGAACAGATACCAAACTCACACACAAGGAAAACAAATACATTTCCTAAAATGGTGGAAGACTGGCATTGAGTTCAGCCTTTTTTCTTATTTCAGACCTGAAAATCTAAAAAGACTTAACTCAGATGAACAGGAGCACTCGGGTTGCTCAGAAGGAGCTCATTAAAGGAGCTGGTTCAGTTTCAGTTACTTCAGTAAATTTGATTAATTCATTATGAGACTTTAACAAAAAGGCTGTCATCTTTCTAACTTTTAGGCCAAAATATACACAAATTCCTGCAATCCAGCATATGCATGAAATACTAGATCCAATCTGTGAGCACTCAGTAATGACTGTGTATCTCCACCAGCTCAAGGCTACACATGCTAAACACTCCTTAAATGTTCCCTTCAGTAGCTGGCATTTAACTCACTCCTTTCCTTCTGTTCTAGAGCCCAACCTGCTTTTCTCAATCTGTGTTTTTCAAATCACAGAATCATAGAGTGTTTTGGATTGGAAGAAATCTTAAGGATCATCCAACCCCCCTGCCATGGGGAGGGACATCTTCCATTAGACCACAGTGCTCAAAGGTCCATCCAACCTGGTCTTGAACACTCCCAGGGATGGGGCATCCACAATTTCTCTGGGCAACCTGTGCCAGTGCCTCACCACCCTCACAGTAACGAATTTCTTCATTTTATCTAATCTAAACCTGCCCTATGTCTGTTTAAAGCCATTCCCTCTGTCCTATCTCTACTAGCCCTTGTAAAAAAGTCCCTCTCAGTGACATTTTGACTTCCATGTTGCTCTCTTGTAAACCTCCTTCAGTTTGGCTGCATCCTTCTGCCAGTGCCTTGCTCCTAGCTGGACATAAGATTTCAGCTGAGGTGCCACCAACACTCAGCTGCCTAGAAAAATTACAACCTGTTTTTTTATGTGGTGTCCCCATCTTACACCTGCTGCTGATTTGACCAGGGACAGGATCAATCCCCTAATATACAGAAGAAACACAGATGTAATGGAATTCCAAGCCACAGAGCTCCCATAATGGCCCAGTGACTTATCTGTAATCAGAATGGGACTGAGGGAGCAAACCAGCAAAGCTGACTAAAAATCCTAAAATTCGGGCATGTGATTCTTTTCCCCTGTGTATATTATTAAAAAGTTCAGATTCACCAAGTGTAAACAGAACAACATGAAGATAAGTAGAAAGGAACACATTTCCTTCCCAATTTAAATTTGTTTGCCTCACAGCGGACTCCCATGAGTTCACACGCAGGAAGGATCCAGCTTAACCTGACTAAGAAGGATGTGATTAACGTGTCTGTCAGAAGAAGATAAGGCTTCAATATCTTTCCCAACTTCACAAGGAAGAAAAGAGGTGGGCCTCTTCTCTTCAACCCCTCATCTCTGTGAGAACTCAGAACTGGCTGAGGAAATCCCAAACAACGAAAATTAGAAAAGACAATCACCAAACAGACAAAACAGGAAAAAAAACTGAGTTGAAGCTACTTATCACTTTAATCAACCCTGGAGCTCCAAAAGTTTAATTTTGGAAGAGGGGCAGCAGAAACCTTATTTCATGCTATTTGCTCAGCCTCTGTGATTATCAGAACATATCTTATTTGATGCACAGAAATATTTTGGAAGAAATATGGAATTTAAAACATTTTTAACAACACAACCCCTATCTAACAGTACACTAAGTGATCCTGGCACTGATAGAGAAAATAAAGGTAATTATATGATTTAATGTAGGACTTATAGATGGAAGTTAAGCCCTGAGAAGCTATCAGATTCATATAAATGGAATTTGTCAAATGGTATGAAATAAATAAACATGGGGTCAGTCTGATGGAAAGAGAAGTGGATAAGTACTGAAATCTGACCAAAGTGTCAAATTAGGGGCCTGGGTCATGAGAAAAATTCAGAAAATATCCTGCTCAGGCTGCTGGATGGTTTATCACCCTTGAACTTGGAAGTCTCCATCATTTTAAGATTCCCAGGGGTACTCTGATGCTCCAGCTTGAGCACAGGGGTGTCTGAGGTCCAGAGCAATTCTGTAACAGGACTATGCAAGTTCCCCAACAGGTACAAAGTGATTTAAACCAGAAAACTCCCAGCTGAAACCTCAGACATAGGTAGGCTAGGTAACAGCAAGATGTCACTTACTGCTTTTCTGTGAGACTGTTCGTTAAAGCTGCTTGTTGCATTAAATCATAAGCTACTCACAAAAGTCTTTGTTCTCTTGTGAAGTTACAATTTACACAACAGAAAAGACTCTTTAGTTATGTGACATTCACTCTAACTGCTTCATGTAAGCTGTGAAATTTAAGTCAGGGGAGAGATTGTGACCATCCAGATGATCTACTGGTTTTTCCAGTGGGATGAAGGAACACAGAATGTCTAAAATGTCATAGAATGTCTAGCTCAGGAATTAATCTCCTCAGCTAGACACTTCCACACAAAAACTGTATGTGCACTCAAGGTTTGGGAAACCTTCACCATGTTTTCTTTTCCCTTTACATCCCAAGTGCAGCATGAGAGGATGAAAAATGCCTGATACTAAAACAAGAGCTGTACTGGTTTTGCATGGCCAGGTTTTGGTAGCAGGGGGCTACAGCTCTGTGAGGAGCTGACAGAAGCCTCACCCACGACTGACAGAGCCAACGCCAGACAGATCCAAGAAGGAACTGCTGCTGGTAAAGACCAAAACACCAGTGACAGTGGCAGCATCTCTGGGATAATGCATTTGAGAAAGGAAAAAAAACTGCACAACTGCAGCTGGAAGAGAGGAGTGAGAGTGTGTGAGAGGAACAGCTCTGCAGACACAAGATCAGTGAAGGAGGAGGGGCAGGAGCTGCTCCAGCTGCCAGAGCAGAGATTCCCCTGCAGCCCAGGGTGAGGCAGCTGTGCTCCTGCCCCTGAAGCCCTTGGAGGTCCATGGGGGAGCAGAGATCCACCTGCAGCCCCTGGAGAACCCCACACTGGAGCAGGGGGATGCCATCAAAGGAGGCTGTGAGCCCATGGGAATCCCATGTTGGAGCAGGCTCCTGGCAGGACCCATGGACCAGGGATCCATGCTGGAGCAGCCTGTTCCTGAAGGATTGCAGCCTATGGAAAGGATCCACACTGGAGCAGTTCAGGAAGAACTGCAGCCCATGGGAAGGACTCATGTCGGAGAAGTTCAAGGAATACTGTCTCCCATGACTCCTCTACTCTGATTTAATTTCTAATAAATTAAATTCATTTCCCCAAGTCCAGTCCGTCTTGCCCACAATGGTAATCAGTGATCTCTCCCTGCCCTTATCTTGACCCACGAGCCTTTTGTTACATTCTCCCTCCCTTCTCTGGCTGAGGAAAGGAGGAACAGGGTGGCTTTGGTGGGCACCTGGTGTTCAGGCAGGACTAACCCACTACAAATGCCAAAGCCTTCTTGGCAGCGAGACAACGTAGCAACAGAATGCTGCGAAAAGCCCTTGAAATTGGGTTGCACAAGTTAAGAGAGAAAGTAAGGGAAGTATACACTGACACAGGTTGGTGTACATATGGAGGACATTGTGAGTAAGTCTCCAGAGCCCTGAAACATCAGCTCATTTGCGTGGGGGGTTTACAAAAGGGTGTTGGTTTGTTTTTGTTCAAAGTCTTAGTTTGTTTGGACAAACAGATACAAGGAAGGCTCAAACTGCTGTATCTCTCAGAGACAGCTCTGTTTCATGGCCTTATTTGCAGGTATCTTGCCCAGGATACCTTTAACCACCGATAGAAGGTGAAAGAATATTTGAAACTGAGATGGGAGGAAAACTCTCAGATGTATTTCAGGTAATGCTGGCTGGACAAAACTGGAAGCAGTCTGCCCGTGAGAGCCACCCACCATCAGCCATACAATGATGTCAGATGAAGAATCCCCACAGGATCTGGCCAACTCCCTCCTTATTTGAGTGTTACCAGGAGAGCCTGTCTATCTGAGGAAGCCAGTTTTACTTTAAGTTAAGAGTTTAGCAGCAAGAAAACACTTCAAATGCCGTTAGTGGAATGTAAGAATGAAAGTGAAAACATTAAGGGCCTCCAAGGTCATGGGGAAGACATGGAAATCAACGCTGAAATTCTGGCTGCTGAGAAAATGGGAGAAAACAGTCAAAAAGTTTTCAAGCCACAGAAAAAAAAAAATTCCTTGGTATTTGAAGGATTTTCAAATTATTTCCCAGATGAAATATATCAGGCTCAGCAGTACAGCATTTTAAATAGAAGTGATTTGTCTGTACAGTTCCGAACAGTTCTATTTGAAATATGGCATGGGCAGAGCACAGCCCTGCCTTCCAGTGTGCAGGAAGCATTTGACTCATGATTCTCAATGTCCTTTGAAAACAGACCCTCTGTAACAAATGCACATGTAGAACTACCAGTTCTGCTGCAGTGTCACAGAGAGGACACGAACAGAACAAACGCTGTACCCTGCAGTAGTACACCCTGAGTAACAGCGGTCTGGAACCTTCATTTCAATGACAGGTGACTGCAGAAAATGTTTCATGAGTTTGGTTTTGGCCTAAGCATTAGGCTGTTAGTATCTGTCATGGCTTTACTGGGTTTTCTTCCCAAAAAATCTCTATCAACCCTATTTTCTTTCATCAGAAATCTTCCTGGAAGTCTGCCTGCTCTAGGTTCATCTTCAGTGGTGTATTTGTTAGATGAAATGGAAACAGTAGGTGAAATTTAGGAAACCAATTCAGAACTGCCAATAACTGAAAAAGCAATTAACATGCTGAAAAATACTGCTGGCAAATGAAACTGAAAGTTTAATCCTGATCTTCCCTACCACAACTGTCTTATTTGTTCATAAAAATATACATTGCTAGCAAGTTTGCTGATGTTATGGAACTGTTATGGGGGGTGGCCAATCCACCTGAAGGCTGTGCTGCCATTCAATGGGACCTTGATAGGGGTGAGAGTTGGGCCNAGTGGCTGATCCACCTGAAGGCTGTGCTGCCATTCAATGGGACCTTGGTAGGGGTGAGAGTTGGGCCAGGAGAAACTCAGTGGGGTTCAGAAAGGGCACGTGTAGGGTCCTGCACCTGGGGAGGAATAACCCCAGGCACCAGCACAGGCTGGGCTCTGACCTGCTGCAGAGCAGCTCTGCTGAGAATGACCTGGGAGCTTTGGTGATGACAGGTTGGCCATGACCCGGCAGTGTTCCCTGGCAGCCAGGAGGGCCAATGGGCTCCTGGGGTGCACTGGGAAGAGTTTGGCCAGCAGGTTGAGGGAGGTGATCCTTCTACCTCTCCTCAGCCCTGGTGAGGCCACACCTGGAGTGCTGGGCTCAGTTCTGGGCTCCTCAGTACAAGAAAAATAAGCAGCTACTGGAGAGTGTCCAGCAGAGGCCACAAAGATGACTAAAGGACTGGAGCATCTCTGTTAGGAGAAAAGACTGGGGGAGCTCGGCCTCTTTAGTCTGGAGAAGAGCAGACTGAGAGGGGATCTCGTCACTGCATATAAATATCTCAAAGTCAGTGTCAAGGGGATGGTACCAGACTGTTTTCAATGGTGCCCAGCAACAGAACAAGGAGCAAAGGCCATAAACCAAAACACAGGAAGTTCCACCTCAACACGTGGAAGAACTTTTTTTATGTAGAGGGTGGTGGAGCACTGGAACAGCTGCCCAGGGAGTTGGTGGAGTCTCCCTCTCTGGAGACATTCAAACCTCAACTGGACACGCTCCTGTGTCACCTGCTCCAGGTGCCCCTGCCTTGGCCAAGGCTGGGGTTGGACTGGATGGTCTCTGCAGATCCCTTCCAACCCTAACAATTCTGTGATTCTATTGGATAATCTACACCTTACATTTATGCACAAACCAAGAATCAAACTGCATGGTAATAATGATTACCCTCATATTTAATAACTAGCTGATACAAAGCAAGTTATAAAGCAGAGTCATTGATTCTGCCTCTACAATACAGGGCAGCATGATACTGAACCTGTTGAGATATTACTTCTTCACCGTAAGGCCAAGCACACCTACCACGCAGATCTGAGCTTGTAAAGCCACATTTGTGCAGTGGAACAGCTCTGTTTACTGGGTGCAGTGATGCCTGCAGGCCCAAAGATGCAGCTCTACACCACACTACTTCTTGTTCTGTGGTTGACATTGGAAAAGATCGTTTACATCTATCCCAATTAATACAGACACGGCCTCAACAGCTTTTCTTAGTGCAGCATCTTTTCAGGAACTGAACTAGTTACAATCACAGCCATTATCACCAGGGCTCTGAAAAAACATCTATGTGTAGAGAAGCACTGCCTTTTTGTACACACTAAAGGCACACCAGCATACAGAGGCACACCAGATTTTTCTCTCTAATTCATTAGAAAACTTTTAATTCAGTGACTTCTTGCCCTCACAGAGGCTTCTCATAGGCATGTGACTTCGACTTTTTATACAAGATACTAAAAAATTTTGTAGCTTCATACCTGTGTTATAGACAGGAACCCAGTGGTAGAACTCGTTCTGGTAGGGAACGGTGTCAAACTCACTGCACTGCATCTGACGGAAGGTTGGCAAGTCCTTGCGACAGGGGCTGATGTTGCACATGCGATAGCGTTTCCTTTCTCCAGTGCAGTAGTCTCCTCCAAACTGGGGTCTAGAAAAGGAACATTGAGACTGGGACATGAGACTGTGGGTAAAAAATATAGTGTTAAAAGAACGACGTATTTCAGGTCCCAGTGGCGTAACAAGGTGACTCTGAATCCTTGACAGGGTAGAGATATTGTTCCCATGTTTAAGTACTCAAACATGTCGGTATGAAGCACAGAAATCTAGACAACTCCCGTATTCCAAAGAAGTGCTTGGCTGAGCTGAGCTCACAACAAATTAACCTATCAAATGGACTGCTCCAAAATCCCATACTTTCCAGTGCATTTGACAGTTCTCTCTGAAAAGACAAATGATTCCTGCTGTTAAGCACCCTCTTAGTGATTTGTGAAAAAGAGATGCAGAGTTTTCATGAACTCAGATATGTATTAGGGAATTCTGCCTTTCATGTTCTGTACCCGACAACTCATGTGTCTGAAGCTGATGACCATAACAAAACATGAAAGGTGAGTCCTCAGGATCAGATTGCTAGAAACTGTTTTCACCTGGTTTTTGAGGACATTCATTTAATCATTGCAGTATTAATAAAGCAATATTTATAATATTTCTGCAAAGCTTAAACGTTAAGTATGGGTTTTTTCTCATTTTGTGTTGAAATAAGCTCTGTGGAGGGGAAGGAATAAAGAACAAGGTGACTACTTTAAAAGATGAGCCAGCTGAATTTCACACAAGTATGCCTAACTGGGAACAGAGGTGTCAGTATCTGTGACGTGTTGATGTGGCACCTGCTGATAACAGTCTCATACAAGAGAGCTTCCAATGTTGTAAGAACCTCAAAAATCTTTAACAAAAGGTAGGGAAAGACAGTGTGCTCATCTTACTCTGGATTATCACACGGCCTCTCCGCGCTTTGAACTCCTGCCCCACATGTCCTTGTGCAATGGGACCAGGATGACCAGACGCCCCACTCGCCATGGATTGCTTCTGGGGTCTTCCCTACTGTAATGCACTCACCAGAGAAGCACCACTGAGGAGACAAGAGAAAGCACAAAGAGCTTCAGATCATTATCTCAAGGAAATGTTCCTAAATGTGAATTATTTGTTATTTCAGCTCATGAGGTTTGAACACGTAAGTGGAAATGTAAATGGAGATGTCACAGGATGAGCCTCTCTCACACTGAACAATGTTAGAGCTACTCATGGTTCCTCTCTGCCCTTTGGCAGGCAGCACAGCCTGCAAACAGCGTGGCTCACAGTCACCTTGTTTTCTCCACACCGAGTGCCATCCGCAGCTGCATCCAGTTTGGAGCGGCAGGAGCCTTTCACCGAGCACCACAGCGTCTGGCAAAGGTTCTGGAAAAGAAAGAAAACTGCGGCAGTCTGAAGCAGGGCTGAACTCCTATGGACAAGATTTTCAAAAGTGTTCCACAGTTTTGTACAGCCACTTAAAGAGCCTTGTAAGGGTTGTGCTTCCAGAGGGATCATGGTTTTTAACAAGATAGGAACCACCAAGGGTCCAAATTTAGGTACTCGTCATTGGTACCGTGCAAGAAGGGACAGATATCTGACAAATAAAAAATGGTAAATACTATCAAGTGAATTCCCTGTACTTTGTGAGTTCAAATATTCTCCTAATTGGCTGCTCAGCTCCCACAGAAATGCAAGAAAAATGGCTTAACAAACTTTGGTCACTACTATTTGTAGGTAAAGTGAACAGAAAATCACACAATCTTCATTTGAAGAGTACTAACCAATGCAATGTTCAATTTTACGTTGCTGTCTGCCTGAAAACATACAGTGAAACCAAAGCAGGTTACAGAAGCTAGCCAGGCAAATACAAACAACATCATGTCTCCAACAATATTAATGGAGGTCCAAAAACTAGATGAGGAAAAAGTGATCAGGCCTCTTAAAACATCAGCTTGGCAGATGGAAAGGAAATGATCTGAAAAAAAAGCAGTCAGCTAGCTGGCAGAGAAAAAAGTAGTAGTGGGCTGGGAAGAGTAAGGGCTCTTGTTAGTGAATGCTTGTGTATTAAGTAACTCAGAAACTGGTGCCAGTTTAGTGCAGTAGGTTGCCAATAAAACACAGCATTCCAGCTGCTGCTCCATGTGCAGTGGTCAACTCCACAGGAGAGACAGAAACTCCAGAGAGCCAATAAAGAAAGCAAGGCAAGAAACCTTTTACCAAACTCGGTTCACTCACTCAGAACTGTTCTCTTAGAAAGTGAGGACAGGCTTCGAGGGCCATTTCTCCCTCTCCAGTTCACATGCACACCAGCTTTTCTTTGACACACAGGAGCCCTGCATGCTTGGGAACTCCTGACTGATCAGGGCTTCGCGTGAAATATCACTTCCAAGGTGGAGAAACCAGGGCTCTCAGAGAGACTGAGCACTCCCAACTGGAACAAGTAAAAGCCCAGGTTGTCGCTGTCGGCGGTGCCAAGAGGCAATGAAGGACTCAGACATGCGAGTGGTCAGCAGAAAGGAATGAATTGAATTATTTATTTAATAAAGGACGGGTTTTTATGTGTTTAGTTCTTTTAGTGTTTTCCTAAAAGGCAAGAGGTATTGGACCTCTAACTAACTACCTATCAGGGTGATTGGTCAATTCACACATCATTCATTTCTCTAGTCAGTATCACAACAATTCTAATTATAAACGGAGGTACAAGATTAGCAAAGTCTGTTTACAGAAAACCTTATCATGTTTTGCATAGTTTCACATGAGAAAGAACAGAGCTCTCACAAACTGCTGCTGAGAGCTGAAAACTTCTCTGCTAAGGCTTTTTAGCATCCATACCAGGTCTTGACTCAGGCTGTTTGGATGGCATAGTCCAGCACTGGAAAAGGGAACAGAGCTGGCAGGATCAACCTGTGAAGTAGGGATGGCTCTAAGTCTCATCAGAGAAAGGAGTTGATAAGAAGGCTCCCACCAGCAGCTCCCACTGGGATTCTCAAAGCAAGCCACGTGCCGAATTTGGAAGCCAACATATAAACTGTGCACTTCCAAAAATGCAGCCCCAACAAGCTAGCAGCAATGTTCATCCAAGTGAGAAATCCACAGTTTGGCTGCTCATTTCTGACCCGCTTCTGTTTAAAATGGATAAGCTTGGGCACTAGTTCTGAGAGAGTTCCCTTTTATTTACTTTCTCCATTGTGTGTTTACCTTGGTTTGTCAACAAGGGCACCAGAAAAAAAGCTGATGGCATGGAACATCTCAAAAGCACTCCAAACCTCCAGCTGGAATACAATGTCTGGGCCGCTGCACCTTGGCTCACTGTTTTTGGGCAATGCACACAAGACAAACTTTGTTTTGCAGTTCCCTGTTTATAGTTCAAGAGTAGCTTTCCTTACGAAGGCGTTGTGAAACTGTCGTTGCCATGTTCTTAAGGCAGAGCTACCAAAGTGTCCTGGCTGATGAATTTTCTCTCGTTATGAAAGTCATCCTTTATTTTAACTCTTGTACCTAGAATATGGTTTGTGTTTTTAATGTATGAAGCGTACTCTTGCACTGTGCCTCAGATACCAGAGAAACTGGCACAGAAAATGAACACAGCCTTTCACTGGCAGTTACTTTTCTTATTAGGTGCACCCATAGATTTCAAAGTCAAGAATTCACAGAGGGAATTCTTGAGCTTTGCAAGGATTCTTCCGTATTGATCTCCATGTACCACAATTGTTTTCCATCTCTAAGAATACTGAAACAACAACAGTATGAGATAATGCACTATGTGCCTTTGGAGGTAACAGGCAGAAATTCATGATTCTGCCATGGACTCACTGCAAAGCAGGTGGGTTTTCTTTTCATCAGCAGTATGATACACACTTTCCACCCAATCTATGAGACTAAGGTCTGTGCCTTGAAGAAAGTTGAATCCAAAAAAACTCAGTTTCACTGAAGCCAGTGGAAGTTTTGGAGAAAAGGGCAATATGATGAGGGTTCTGAGCTCCTACAGCCTGTTTGATAGAAAGCTATGGATCTAGCTATGACTTGGAAAATTCCTCCACCTAATACATATTTTGCTTTTCTTTACCTTATTAGAGGGACAATATTTTATATACTTCACAGGACACTTTGCTACCTAAGTGCTGCATGGAAGCCACTGTCTGAACTACAAATATCAGTTTTTGCTAAGTGCAATCACTGAACCGTAGGGCATCTTCAGCTAAATGCAGATTGTTCTCTCAAAAAGGATCTGTGGATCAAATTCAGTTAGACATTAAAATGTACAGAACAAAAGTAGCTTGTCAGTGAGCAAGGTTAAGTCAAAAAAGAGGAAAGGCAAAGAAGAGTCAGACCTCTTAGACAAAATGACAAAAAGACTGATGATTCAACATTCCAGGTGGACTCTACTGTTCACAATTCCATCTCGCCAGTGCAGCTACCAGCAAAATACAGTCCTTTCAGTAAAATGCAAATGATGATGGTACCAATTAATTTTCTGACATATGTCTAGCAGTAAAATTGGTTAATCAGGAGATGCGAATGTAAAGGCCTATTAGGTTCAAACTGAAGGAGAGACAGACTGAACCAATACTGCAAAATTACATCCTAATTTTCTATCTGTACCAGCAGACAAATTACAGTAACTAAGGAAGCTGTAACAGCAGGTAATGAAAGCAATCTTTCAATACCTTCTTCAGATTCAGCAGTTGTAGTTCAACACTGGTAATCATGTTATCTATTAAGGTTGAAAAGATTAATCAGAAATAATTTCCCTAATAGAAGGGTAGATGGAGATCCAGATAATTATCTGAATGGAATAAACAGTCAACATCAGCAGTGCCCAGTCCACAGCTGTGCTCATACCAGCACTGCCAATAACCAAAACAAATCTAACAGGGCCAGCAGGCTGGGTGCCGTCTCCAGTATTTACTGAACATTGCTGCTCAAAACACAGCAAAAATTAGTGATCACTTAGCTAGGCTAGCACTTGAAAACACTGTTTCTGAGCTGTTCTGTGTATAAAAATGCTGTACAGACCCAAAAAGCTCTGAACATGCTAGGTACAGGTAAAATATCATACCACTGCACTTTGGCTAACACAACCTGTTACTCAGCAGGGCTCCAAGGTCCTGTGAGGGTTGCTGTGACTGCACTGCTCCCTTGCATCTCCACACAACACTGTTTTGCAATGAAGTGAGACAGACCCCAGGGTACTCTGTGAATTAAGCACTTCTACATAAAAATCCAATGTCTGATGCAAAAGGTTTTTCAAAATAAATATTTTTCAGAGGGACTGAAATATTCTTTTGCTAGTTAGATCATCAACAGCATGAAAAATCAGGATGTATGGGAAGAGAACACAACCCTAATTTCTTCATAAACCTCTTCCTGGAACTGAAGATTTGTTCCCAGAATGATTTGTTCACTTGAAAGCCACAATGTTGAAGAATATTTCAAAATGGAATTTAAGTTGCTTTAATAATTTACCTAATAATCAGTATTACAAGTTTAAAACCAAAATGACTCCACTGCTGAAGGACAGGCACTTAACCACAGATATGGTTAAGATCCAGCAAAGATCTTGTGAAATACAAGGCAAACAGTGCAATGACTCCCTTCCAGAATATGCAGAATTAAGTGTTAGGCAATGCCTGCACTGCACATCTAGGCAATGAGACTCTAAACATGCTGCATTTGCAGTTAGCAAATGAGGTGCACTGAACACACTTCCATGCTGCTCAAGAAGTTTGAATTCTTACTAGGAGAATGAAGAAAAACATTCAGCACTTACATCCACATCTTCACAGAATGTAGCATTGGAACCATACTGAAGCTGGCATTGGTGGTGCACATCATAAATCACGCCAGGAGCAATGATTGGAGATTTCAGAACTTCTTTTTGGGGGATGTCATCCAAACAGAATCCCCACCCGCGACTGAAGGACAAAAATTTCACATCAAAAAAATCCCTACCACCACAGTTTCTTGACGCTTCTGTACAGACTTTTAGTATCTAATTCCTGGGGGTAATTTTGATTATGGCCCATGGAAATAATCACATTCCGGCTAAGTTATGTTCAAGTGCTGCAAACAAAGTAGTTACTCCGTCTAGCAAGAGATGGCTTAAAATGGCAAAGCACAGCTTGTCAAAGGGGAAATATCATGAGCTCATTATGGTTTGCAGGGTGGCTTCAGAGAACCCCACAGCCTCTGGTTAAAGTTATACCATGTTGCTGCTCTTAAAAAGAATGGAACAGATTTGAACACGTCGCTGAAGCCAAGCACATGACACTGTGGCCAAAGGCAAAATCTATAAAGTTCTGTCAGTGTCCCTGATGGAAAGTCTTTTTTCTTCCTGGTAACCGCAAAAAGCTGCAGACTGCACCCAAACTCGACCCAATATGACAAGACTTGAGTTCACTTCCAGACAACAAGACTATAACAGAGCTTCTCCCAAACAAGTAAGCAACAGGACAGTGGTATGTACCCCATGAAAATTAACTCAAGCACACTAAAACCCCCTGCAATTACCAGTACAATAACACAAAATTTACTTTAAACTCCAGCACAGTTGTGCTCAATTTAGGCAAATGCTACCACCTGATCACTCACTCTAGGAATCGTGTGATGTACTCCTTGCTGCACTGGGACCAGGTGAGTGGAGTAGGATCATACTGCAACTGTCGAGACATAATGTATGGGCGCTTTCCAACAGGCTCACAGTCGTTCTCCTTTCCATCGTGCTGGATTCCAAAACTGGAGATAAAAAACATCTCATAATTTCAGCTGATTGGCTGTACCACAACACCCACCTGCAGTTCCACTCTGTGCTTAAAAAGACATGTTGCTTCCTCCCTTGCAGAGCTGTAGTTACCTGTTAGCTAAAAGGAAATGCACATACAGAACAGACGACCCAAATCTATGAAAAATCTACATTCCCACAGGCTTTCAAACATATCTGTTATGCACAGCAATATTGCCCTGCACAAAATAAAGAACAGACTGTCACAGACCATACTTGTGTACTTTTAAGGGAGTCCAAGCACTTGTGCACAGTCAAGCCAGAAGCCACAGTTTAAACCTCGAAGTTATGTTACAACTGTTACAGCTAAGACTGCTTCCTAACTCTTGGACCCATTATTGCAGACTTGCACCACTTTAACTAAGATCAGGCTTTGTTACATTCTGTCTTTAGACTCTCTCATAATCATGTCTCTACTACTCGTTTTATTTTAAAACCATTTTGGTAGACTGCAACAGAGATATTGTTTACAAAACTATTGAATGTTCAGTGAATTTGCCTCCAACCTCTATTCCTTCATCCTATTTAATTTTCTCAATCTGTGCCTTAGAAACAGATCTCCATAGCAGGTTCTCTCCAGTTTCTCTGACTTGCTGAGAAATTTCTTAATTCAACAGCTTGCAGAAGTCACAAACACAAAAGTTTGGATGGGATTCAACTGAGTAAACATGCCTCTTCATCACCTCAGTGTGAGGATTATCTGAAATAATAACATACAAAGATATTGATATATGAAGATGTTGACACCTACATTGTTAACATCTGAAGGTGTGTAAGTCCTAGAGCAGTGAGAGCTTACTCAGGTTGTGATTCATTCACGAATCAGATAAAGTGTGTTCAAAACACTTAAGATTATGTTTGTCAAAAATGTAATCATACCATGACTCACAAGTTCCAAAAGCAGAGCTGATTTCAGTCAGAATCAACTCCAGTAATGAGTCAAAGGCATAAAAGCAAGGATCTCCCCTTTCTAACAGGCTCTTTTCCACAATCAGGGTCTGTTGAATCTTAAGGCTGCAAACATATAGAGGGACAGTGTGGTTTTGGCATTCATCTAAGGCATGGGTGCATGTCTGTCTTCTCATTTTTTTTTCATCTGTTCTTACAAACTTGTCTATACCTGAACTTACCAATGTGTGTACACTAACCTGTCCTGAGGTTAACAGGGTGACAACAAACCCTACAGTATTCAACATTCTTTATGGAGACAGCCCTTACAGGAAAGGCCGTGCACCACTCCTGCAAGGGCAAGTACAGCAGTACTGAGTACCACAGCATCCAAAGGACACAGAGTTAGCAGCCAGCCAGGCTAGGCCAAGAGAAGGTCACACACAGATCAATCCATAGGGAAGAAGTCTCTTCAGATCACTAGCGTGAATGAAAACAGCTTCCTGTCAGCAACAGGCTGTGGGGACCAAGTAACTAAACCCACAGCACCCAGATCCAATCGTAGTGATTTCAGTGTTATTTACACTATTTCCTTTCTGGCAATGGAGTGGTTGAATAAAGAGTAGCCAATTAATGGGTGACAGGGACATTACCATCATCATCATTATATCCTATCAGGAAATAGAGACTCTATCCTGATTGGTGGCTGGGCTCACAGTGAAATTAATGTGATTGTAGATACAGCAATGAACATGTGTGTGTTGGTTTAGCACAGCCTGGTTTTAGTGGGTGGGAGAAAAGCTGCTCGAAACTTCTCTGTCCAGCACAGAGCCAAACACTGTGGACTGTGACAATGGGCAGGTTACTAGCCCAATTAGAGAAGTTGGTAACGCCTCTGTGATGACATATTTAAGAAAGGAAAAAGAGGGAGAAGCTCTCTTTCTTCTCCGGAGGGGTGGTGAGGTGGCCACTGGAGCCCATTGTGGCGGGGGCCACCAGAGGCCACGCAGCCAGAGCTGTCCCAAGACCAGGACTGCACAGCTGGGGCCCTCTCGAGGCTGAGCCACCTGGGCAGTGCTGGCAGGGACCACGCTGCCCACAGTGAGAGACATGGCGAGCAATTCCCCGATGCTGAGCCTGGACGATCAACCTCTCAACTGCAAGTTACAGACACCAACTTTCTTCCAAGTCAGAGAAAAAGGAAAAGTGAGGACACGTGAGGAAAACCAACGCGGTGGCAGCGAGGTCAGTGAAGAAAAAGGAGAGGGAGGAGGCGCTGGAAGCGCCAGAGCTGAAACTCTCCTGCAAGCCTTGGTGAGGACTGTAATACAACAAACTGCTTCCCTTTAATTCCTGGGGTGCATGGGGGGGTGCAGAGATCCATGTGCAGCCTGTGAAAAAGAGCACTCACGCTGGAGCTCGTGGATACTGAAAAGCTGTAATCTAGTGAGGAACTTGAACAGATAGAAATGACCCTTGCTTTTAGAGATAGAGGAAAAGAGCCTTCACTTCCAAACTAGAACAGCTCTGTTTAGTCCTTAGAAGAGTAAACCCCATGAACTAAAATGACCCACGCTAGGCAGTTGTGGGAAGACTGCTCGGCCTGTGGGAGGCACTCACGTTGCAGCAGGTTCGAGTGGGACTGCTGCTTGTGGAAGTTAAAATCATGTTAGAAAAGTTCACAGAGAACTATCTCCCGTGGGAAGGATCCCACGGCACAGCAGAAGAAACTCTTTTCCTTAAGCATACTGAAGAAAGACTTTTAAGAAGTGAAATACTGACCAAAACCCCATGTTTTGTTTCCTTGCGCGGTCGGTGGAAAGAGGGAGAGACTGGGAAAGAAAGGTGTTCTGAAGATTTGCTTTGGTTCTCATTACCCTTTTTACTTTTAATTCTGTTAATAATAAATCTTCTTTATACTGTTTTAAGTTTTGAACCTGTTTTGCCTTGAAATGTCTTTCCCCTAATCCTTATCTCAACTCATGAAGTTTTTGTGTTAATTTCCCCTCCTCTGCTCACCCATAGCAGAGGAAAATAAGTGGATAGTTTTTCATGGGTGCATGGCAATTAGCCCGCCTCAAACCGTGACAATGTGACTTAGCCAAGCAACACAGTCCAGCTGAAAAGTGCAGACAAACCAGAGTCTCCCTGAGATAATGCTCTGCCCTGAGGAAAACAGCTGTATCAAAACAAATTCGAAAATAAAATTTTTTCAGGGGAGTTAATAGACCATCTAACCAACAAAAACACCCCCAAAAATTTAAAATTCTGAGAAATTTAGTTCAAGCAAAAATACCCAATCATAAAAAAAATTAACCATGTCTGAAACTAAATATCCAGGAACTTTCTTTATCTTGACCTAAGTGTACCCAAAATAGCATTATTATACAGAAGATATCACTTATTAAGAAATCCACTAAAGTGACCTTATTGGTTCATCAGAAAGGAGAATAAATAATAAATGCAATATATTGTAGGATTAAAATGTGAAGTTTGACTATATGGGTAAAAAATGCTTTCTAGCCCATCTGCAATATTGAAATGCCTTGACATAATGAAACAGGTTTGTTTTCTGTAAATTTCTTGGACTGATCTGGAGATCATATAAACTAATTGCATAGAAATCTAGCACACGTTTGGAAAAATTAGGACGATTGAGTCACGCTTCTTTGTGGCTTAATTATTTCATCCTGAAGTACTCTCTCCTAGCGCAGACTGAACAGTTGTATATGTAAAACACAGGTCAAAGGCTTAAAAATTTATTACTTACTCCTTTGCTTTGAAATAACAAACAGTTTTGGTTTCAATAATAGAGACATTAACTCACTTCTTGTTTTGTTTCTTTCTCGCAATTTGACTATTAACATGCAAATAATAAATTCGACTCAGACAGGTTCCCCCTGTCCTGTCAACTGTACCTGTGTCCCAGTTCATGAGCAATAGTGAAAGCCAGGGGGAGGCCGGAGTCCTCATTGATGTTGCAGCTCCTGTGAGGCTGACACATGCCTGACAGATGAGACAAGCCTAAGGTTTCACAGGGACGGTTCATGCCAGCACAAATGTCCTTTCTAGAATGGCAAAAGAGAGGTGTGCCGTTTAAAGAGCTTAAAACCAACTGCGGAGTGTCACTGACACTGGGTGGCAAGCTTCCATCTTATAATGTGCTAATTTGCATTTTAAGTAAAGCATAGTGATAACACTTTTACAAACATATATGGAACAACACACACTTGTTCTACCACTGTCATTACACTGCTATAATTTGTAGCCAATATTTATGTGGCTGTAGTGCCAACTCCCCTAAACCAAAGTTCTAGAACCTCCATGTCTGACAGCATTTTGAAGCATGGTTTACTAAAGTCACCATACCTCAGCTTTGTTCAAGTGAACTGTCTGAGCACTTTTTATTTGGAGAAGTCAATCTCACATCACTGTGAGACTTTATTTCATATTCTTATTTTAAGATTTTTGACCAAGAAAAGGTTGAGAAGGTGGGGATTGGTCAACAGATGGACTTGATGATCTTGGAGGTCTTTTCCA
>VWZT01005675.1:115499-127649 GCA_013397055.1 Pachycephala philippinensis | reverse complement strand
TCACCTGTGTGCAGACTGAATCAATTTTTACAGACCTGAAGAAGTCCCATTTCATGCCATGACATAAACTCCCTGGATAACCTCAGACAACCTCACTTCTAAGTTTTCTGTTCCTCCCTTGCTCAGGCATTAAAAAAAAAAATTGTGTCTCCTAAAATATGGAGATATTTAAAAATCATATGTTTTAAAGCTTAAAAATGAATGGCACCATGTTTGCAGAATACTCTTCCTTTCTGAGCTGCACCTCCCCATTAATTCAGGAGTTTTTCATCTACATGCTGCTTTGTTTTGGTATATTGTCTCAAAGAAGAATAGAGCAGTCACTGAGCACAAAATGAGATAGGATCAAGTGGGAAAAATGACCTGAGCTATGGAAATTGCTCATCTCTTGGGACCCACAGAACCCGATTTTGTGACTAAGATGCATCTCTAACCCATATGCACACACAGTGTTATAAGTATTTTGGCCACGTTACTGAGCTCTGTGCAGGATGAACTAAATGATGGCATGAGCCCATAAAATAGATATCATCACCAAAGAAATGCAACTGAACAAGAGTCAGTCACTGCTGTCATACCTGGTAAGAAGGACAGCCACATCATGGTGCGTGGGGTTGACATCACTCTTGGGATTGACACTCTTCTGCCACTTGCAGAAGCTGGCTAATGTCTTATCAGCATGGTGCACTATCTTCAAGCCTTGCTAATGGGAAATGAAGGAATATATTACTGTAAAGACCACACTGCACTGCAATAACACTCCAGTGAAGTCAGCTGTGAAGATGGGTAATCTAAGTATAATCGATTACACTTTTGCCTAAAGTTAGAGCCATCATTAGGAGCAATGACTCCTATTTATCTAACATTGAATATTAAGTTAAAATGCTGACATTTCTGTAATTGGTGCATCTAAAGGAAAAATTACAGAATGCAGAACTCTACATACATTTTGATAAATGAGCTTCATAAGATCCAACACTGAACTGAAACTTTCAAACATTTTATATTCTCTGAAATCAAATTTTCCTCTGAAGAGAAGGTGAAGATTACTTATTGTGGGACTTTGTGATCAAATTTGTCACTCCATGTTATGTGAACACTGTCATAGTCCGAGAACAATTATGCTTCTAACAGAGTATTTATTTCACAATCTTTTTCAAAGAAAAACAATGCATTCATAAATGTTTCTTCATCAGCTTCTTATTATACAGTTTACATGCAAATTACTGAAAACTCTGAAATAAAAAGTATGAAAAATAAATTAATCCAAAACTGAATTTTCTAATTTCTGGTCTTGGACACTCACTTCATCTTGCCTCAGTTTGCTCTGTTATTAACAACCATCTAAGTATGGGGTTAACTGTCACCAGACAGTAATTTCTGTGGAGCTTAAAAACAAATTTTGAAAGACATTTAAAACTGGTACTTCTAACATTGCCACTCCTCAGTTGAACAGGAATCCACCTTTTTTATCCAAACAGCCACAGAAATTTAGCAAATACAGTTAATTGGAGGTCATAATGGATCTCAGGTCCTAATCGTCCTGTTTAGATGCAAACTTGACTTATGCTTACACTGAGAGCTGTAAGGACAGACTCCATCCCAATAAATATTTCTGAAGACATAGGCTTGAGGTTTGGTTTACTGCCTTCAATACCACTGGGACCATCTGGCTTGTCGTTATAAACCTTAAGCCACTGAGAAAATCCCTTTAAGGTATTCCTGTGGTCAGAGCTAGCTATATCATGCACAGCATTTTAAAAATAACCATAACACCATGATAATCACCATATATTTAGGCACACAGTAAAATATTTGTGAAACAGACACATTGGAAACTATCAATATACAGTTGCTAGTTTACAGCAACTAGCATCTACTTTGTCCTCATTTTTCTTTGTTTCAAAAGAGATTTAAAAAGAAAAATACGTGTTTGAACTGCACATTAAGAGATTTACTTCTTCCGAGACCTGCAAACACCATAGCACTACAGTTCATAATGCATTTCAGGCAATGCTCGGTAATTAGATTTTGAGTGTTGATACGTAATTTCTGTTTCTCACCTACTCTTCCTTGGCATCCCATGTTCTTCTGACACTGGGGAGATTCCATTTCCCCATTCTTAACCTGCCTGTTTTAATTACATTTTCCTATGCAATTTTATGCAGAAATACCTGAAGTCATCAGCTAAAATACTTTGCTATCAAGGGCAACATTTGTTCTGAAACCAGACATGTTGAAGATTAATATGAGAGTAGATTAAAAACATGATTTTAAGCAGATAGGATTACAGCTTAATACATTGAATCAAGAAGTTTTGTATGTGATACTCTGAGGTAAATTAAAACCTTACCTCCACCTCCTCAAAGAGGATGAGCCGGACCAGCACAATGTGAATTGCATTGCCAATGCTTGGATCGTGGAACAGCCCTGTGACCTGTGCCAGAGCCAGGAGATACAAGATTAACTGATTCCTCTATACCAGAACACAACTTCGGAGAGAAAATACATTTACTTCTAACATACTGTTGATCTGGGGATTGTTTTGCTTTTTAAATTCTCAAATAATTGAAAGTTTACTGAAATCCAAGAAATATTACACCTACTGCAAAGGCCAGGTCTGCCAAATGAATGATGATACAGTATTTGGCAAAAGTTACTAAGCTAAAGAGCAAAAGCCCAGACAAGATTATATACGTCCATTTCCCTTTCAAAAATTTCAGAGTTCATAAAAAAATTAGCAAAAAGGAGCACAACATCTACAGTCATACAACGCTAATGGAGAGGTCCACTCAGGGTGCAAATAAACCAGCATATCAAATAATTCTGTTTGAAATGAACAGGATTCTGTCACAAGAAAGCAAAATTTAGTCAGTACTAGGCAAAGAGAAATTAGTTGAATGATGGCTACTCTTGTGTTTTCAGAGTACCGGAGAGGATGATAAGAACAAAAGCAAAGATAATGACTCCGTTCAAAAAAGACTCCACATAAAAAAGAACAAGAATTGAGCTCTGCAAAAATGTAACCCAATTGTCAAAAACATCATCACAATGTTAATTAGGCAGGAGGAAATGGAATCAGAGCAGAAGATATTCACAACCTATCTGTATATCTGACCTATGCCATCTATCACAGGAAATACGAATGAACAAAATGGATTGCCTTTGGGTCACAACTGTTATGGAGAAGACCACTAAAGAAGAAAATACCAAAATGAAGTGGAAATTGTGTTTACAGAGGTCTCATTTGGGTATGGATCTTTTTCAAGGTACTCTACTGAAAACTGAAACATTTTAAGTAACCCTAATATCTAAGGTCAGACTGCAGGGAAAATGTTGAGTCTTGTTTGTTCCTGCACCTGATAATGACTGGGTTTTATTCCAAGCATTTTTCCCTATGTGGACAAAACCTCACGTGCTCGAACAACCTTTGTACCTGTTTACTCACTGCCTCAGCAGCAAGTTGGACTGCTTGGGGCACGGCTGGGAACAGACCGTATAAACACACGGGACAGATCAGTCACCATGGCTAAAATTACACTCTGATGAACTCCACACATATTGCACGTGTCCGTGATAACCACACAGAACACATCCTCAACAGACTCTCAAGCTCAATATCTGCCATCATACACATAATATCGATACAGGTATTAATAATATCTGTAGGCAGATTCTATGGCTTTTCCCAGAACAACTTGTATTTTGAAGCCTGCCACACAGGAAAGCACGTGAAGATCAACTTTTCTTTATTCCAATGTGAACATTGTACTCCAGGAAAAATACTTACCTGGAAAAACAGTTGTATTGGCTTCAAATGGGACAGTTAACTTGCTTCATAATAGCTCATATATTGCTGTTTGGATTTGTGACCAAAACAGTAACAAGGTGGTATTTTAGCTTTTGCAAAGTTACTACAATGTCCAGCAGGCTCCTGTGTGCCTTTCTCACCCACAAATACGTGGAAGAATTAATATCATTAAAACCTGTAGAATTTCTCTGCCATAGCCAACAATTTGAAATGACCACTGAGCAACAGGTTGCAAGGGAGACAGAGAATTTCAGTGGAAAGAAAGCTAGTGCTAGCATTTATAGCTATGAGATTTCTCTCACATAAATCCAGAGAAAAATTGTGCCTATACAAAATACAAGGTAAAAATACTCTAAAATACAGAATTTTAATTAATATATATGAATGATACTACATTTTTCTCCGTGACCGTTGTTGCAGACCTGTTAGAAGATCAGCAGCATAATCCAATTCAGATTTGCTTTGTTCTAAAACCCCAAAATATTGTACATACCATATTCATTATAGTGAGGATATATGACTCCACATGGTCACTTCCATGATATTCAACCATTTTACTGTCTGCAACCACAAGTGTCTCCACCCATCTCTCCTTGCTGACAGAGCGCCGAGAAACCCTCCTGACAGCTGCATGATTTTGTTCCCATCTCTGTCTCCGATGCTGCTGCTGTTTGAAAAAGCTGTGGGTATCTGGAAGAGTAAAAAGCAATGCTGTCTTGAACATATTTTCAAGCTTGAACTGTATGGCTGTAACACTTACAGGATGATATTAGTGACTCTTCTGTCTGCCACCCACCTGGACCCACTGCAGGGCCAACTCCAAAGTGACACCAGATTGCTAAGGGCCCTGTCCAGTGAAGTTCTGAATTTCCTGAGATGGATTAAACACACATCAAAAAGTTACCCCACTCAAACACCAGGGATTACGTTGCGAGACAGAGCCAAGCTAAAAAAAATTGAATTGGGGATGCTGTTTATGAATTGGGGATGCCAATTACAAGGAGCTTCTCTCCTGTGGTTTGGCTCTAACCTCTCTAATGACACCAGTCGATAGTGTAAGATAAGGGATATGCTTTCTTCACAGGCAGCTCATTTTCTCATCATCAGGATGGCACACTAAGCCCAGTGCTGTGGCACATCCAAGAATTCCTTGTTCTGTGCACGGAGAATATCCTTGACGAGTGGGGACACTTGGCCAGCAGGTGTCATCTAAATACCAGCAGGGCAGCCACGGGATCCTCGCCTGCTGTCATCCTGCCTGATGAGAGGCCAGACACTTAGTGCTTCCATGGTAATTTCGGGATATGCACACCTTAAGCTTTTCAGGAAGAAGTCTTTGCTCTTGTAGGGTTGCTAGCAACCTTGCACTGTGCTCGGTGGGGCCAATTCCTCTCCACTCACTCTAGCCTTGAATTCCAGCTGTCCATGTTACCAGGGAAATACCAGTGACACAAATACGGCTAGGCCTGAAAAGCAAATGAGATGCCAGTTTGACAGCAACTGCTGGCATTTTTCCAACCCATAATCCCAAGAAAGGCTTCTACGGTGCAGGGACTTCCCGAATCCTACGAAGGATCAGGAACAGATATTGCAGTGGTCCCTTGGCATCTCACTCATGAAAGAGGATGTCCTAATTCCAGATGGGGCACATCCGCAGGCCAGAAAGACAGCTCCAAGTGCTTACAGCCCTTCCAGCATCACCTCCACGACTGTGGCAGGGGACAGCTGTCCAGCATTATCTCCGTGTCCAGCAGTACCCAGTGCTGAGGAACAGTCACCCAGACACTCTGCCCTAGAAGAATGGATGACGTGGCAGCTGGGTCCCAAATCTTGTGTTCACACCAGCTACACCTTTGTCATGAATGAGCTGTTTGCCCTTTAGACCCAAGCACAGACAGAATAATCACAGCACTGTGTGTACATAACAAAATGTGGCACCACTAGATGTGTATATCTCTCAGTGTAAAAGATGATAAGTATCCTGGATTATAGGTTCAGGTTTTCAGAAATGGGTTCTCTGAGGTCAGCCTGAAAGATGCCTGGATCCTGATAACACATAATGTGTACAATTGAAATATGCCACATTAATAAACAAAGTAACACCGGCCACATTTAGAACGGAGCCACCGTGCACAAGTGTGCTGTACACAGCAGCAATGAGCTATCACTGCTATAACCTCCACCCTAACCCCACTAACCCTCTCGAGCTGTCTCCCTCAATATTTGTTCAGTTACAGCAATCATCTCCTCAATGAGGGGCTATTTATGAGCTGTATTCATTAACCTCCCTTGTACATTTGCAGTTTTCAGCATTCTTATTTCTATGAGGCACAGTTCTCATTATATACATTTTTAAGGGTTTTGTGCTGAGAAAAACCTTCCCCACAGCTATCTGAACAAAAAAATCCGTTCAGACTGCTGGTTAACTGCTTTGTTTATGGCCAAATAAAACCTCAGGCCAGCTGTCAGGTTTTCTGTTTACAGCTAGCAAAAAGTATCGCTAATTGTCTGGGCAGCTGATAGCACTGGAGGTAAAAATGCTTAAAATCATGGAGACTGCAGTGGTGAACAACCCTCAGGGGAAAGTCTGGAGCCCTGGTTAAGCATGAGATTCTGTAATGTAGGAAAATCTAAGAAGAGGTGAAAATTAATGCCAGATAGCCAGAGGATTTTGCAGAAAAACTCTCTACCCGGTGATGGACAACCTCCTGCGCAGGGTATGTCACCTGGACAGGTGACATCTGAGGACTGGATCCCCACTGTGTGAAGTCTCCTGGCAGCTTTTTTAGTTAGCTGAAGCAGAGAGGGATAACCTCTTGGAGCCACACTAAAATACAGGCAGCTACAAAATACAATTCTACTCCTGCTTTTATGTCTCTCCAACAGACTGTCTCTTTTCACCATCTAATTCTGAAGTGAAATAACCTTACCTTGCTTTTACCTTCAATGAGTAAAGTGATTTCAGATTTACCAAGAAATCCCAGGCACCCTGCAGTCCAGGCATGGAAGTCTTGACTGGGAGCCCACCGGTTTAGGACTATCCAAGAGGTGAGGAATGGGCTGAGACTAGGAACAGTGCTGCCTGAGGAAAGCCCCTCTTCCATCATAACTGCTGAGCACAGCACATTCCAGAAGAAACAGAAGAGAGAAAGGGGGTTCTCCTACTCTGAGGGTTTCCATGGATTTTTGAGGGATTATACGGGGAAGTATAGTGCTGGAGTCCTTAGGAATAGGAAAGGAATGCAGTGTTGAAAGTGTACCCAGGACAGTCTAAGACTAAACAAAAAGAAGGCTGGTAAGAGATTCGGGTAAGAAACTGCATGAAATTAAAGCAGCAATACTCAGAAGTTTCTAGCTGTTGTGGGAGATAACTCTGTAAATGTGAAGCTTTTATTAGAAAAACTGATTCAGCCCAATAAG
Source organism: Pachycephala philippinensis (assembly GCA_013397055.1). NCBI lineage: Eukaryota > Metazoa > Chordata > Aves > Passeriformes > Pachycephala > Pachycephala philippinensis. The sequence goes on along the minus strand of VWZT01005675.1, from coordinate 120,418 downwards.
TATGTGATATCCAGACATTTGACTGCATAACCAGAAGAAATGGTGTAGATGACAACATTTCATCAGCTTCTAGATAGAAATGGCCAATAAACTTCAGTAAAATGGTTGGTTTTTAAGATCAAATTCCAAATTGTTTTTAGTGAAAATAAAAACATCCCCTAAAACTACCCTACAAATCCTACTTGACTAACAACAACATAAAAGACCCTTAATTTTCAGCTACAAGGAAATATTTTAAGTTATCCGTAAGACTCAACTATATGTGAAAAAACCAGTATTGTACAAACTTCTTCAGGACAGTTTAAAGCTGCATGGTTTCTGTATATGTATATACTCTCTAACAAAGCAATTTCATTTTTCACCAGGTGACAATATTCTTTGCCAGTCCTTTGTAAGAAAGAGCTTTCTAATCTTTAACTATCAATGGTCTCACTTATAAAAAAACCACCCACATAAGTTCTTCTTCACTTTGAACAACTCATCCATTCAAAATGAGCTTGATTGTTAAGCAGTTAATTTCTGCTTGCCTTCCACCACTCCAAACGCCCTTAGAGAGCAAACATGACTAACGTCACTTAAAGGTATTATCTGAGATTTACACGAAGATGGCTTTTTCCCACTTTTGTTTCCTGCTGGTGTTGCTCGAGGAAGAGTGCAGTGTACAGCACAACACAAGGGGACCTCCAGGTGCTAACTGCTCATAGCCAGCTTTCAACATCTTTGGAGGTACACAGGACTTTGCAGAAGCAAGGTGAAAATGTCTGGAAATTCCCTGAAGAGGAGAACGCACCCTACAAATGAAGATTGTCACACAAAATATAGTAGCATTGATTTGTGTCTTCACTTTCTATTCTCAGCTGCCTTCTTTTTGCCCAAGAGCTCTGTCATTTTTGCCACTCTGTACTGTTCACAGTCATAATACTACAACCCCAGACAGGAGGTGTGAATGATGCTAGGGATGCCAGACTAATAAATGCCACACAGTTTTTAACTTGCTACATTATGATTCTTCCAAAAACCTTCACTTTGTTCTAAGACATGTCTTTAGTAAAGTATTAACAAGAAGATACAGTTAAGGGATGAGTTTTTGAAGAGGTCAATAAACTGTGTTGAAACAGTCACTGTACAAGTGATATTCTCCTCTTTCACTCAGAAAGTGAGCAACTTTCATAGCTTATCTACTGCAAGAACTTACTAATTGTTTATGAAACAAATGCAGTGAGCCATTCTCTTGCCCTGTTCTAACTACCCCTCCCGAAATAAACAAGGCAGTTTTCTACATACAGGATCTGCTTGTGAACAGACAAAACTAAGTCTGGGTGACGACAATGTGAGAGTAAGGACTCACATGTTACAATGGGAAAACTGTTGTAAAAAAAGAAAGTTAGTGGGTGAATATAAGACTGAACAGATAACCAAACCAGCTCTTTTTATAAGCATTCCTAAAACAGACCAAGCTAAGTCACACAAATGCTTTCTGAGTGTGAAGAAATGTTCACACAGGAAACTATTGCAACTACTTAATCACGTACAAGCCCATGCTGACAACCCCCAAGTCCCAGCAAAAACAAGCACAGAGAAAGAAAGCTTACGACTCAGCAAGGTTTGTTTAACTTTGACATTCCTGCTGTCAAAAACATGGCATATCAAACAGCGAAGTCACACCACTCTGAAGCAGAATGAAGCTAAAATTGGGCCTGTCTTGACGGATGCACTTAATCAGATACTGCTGCTGAGTGTCTCTGCTGCTCATTACCACTCGGGCTGTAAAGGTGCAATGATAGATGGGCTGGGCATCAGGAGGTACAGAGAGAACAATGTCGTGGGAGACATATGCCTGAAGTTGCCAATGTTTTGCATCAATGACTGTCTTTCTGCCTGAATGTTCTTATTTTTTTACCCAGGAATTAAACCCAAGTCAATAAGTGACAATTAAAAATTATAGCTGTGTCAGATGTTTTCCAAGGAGTACATTACTCAATGTAATTTGAACTTTCCATGCTCGTTCACTCGGCAACTTTTGTGTCCGGTGCCTCTTATTTTGGTGAAAACATTAATGAAACGGATTAGAAGAATAAGGTGAAATTTCAATTAATCTAGCTCTTGGTAAAATGGCATCTGAATACAATTTAACTTGCAGCAAAATTCTATTAAAATTTAATGAACAACAAGTATCTTCTAAAACAGAATATACACACTGTGAAACAGATTTGCAGATTACAGATTTCCAATAAATTATATTTATGTAATAATATCTTACCAAATAATTTAAGAGCTGCTAACCTAAAAATAACAGAGAAATGCAGTTTTGGGGTACCATTATGATGAAAATGAGAAGTAAAACACATGGGCATTATTAATAATCTTTCTCTTTTTATGTCTCTCTGAAAATTCATTCACACAAAATTTATGCAAAAATCCTAGAGTGACATCTTGAAGTAGTTGTCTCTGCATTGTCAGGGTTCATCTGATTTTCAGTTTGGTTTTCCAAATTGTATCCAGAAGATCTTGAACCAGACTCCAAAAATTTGTGCACCATATTTTTGTTCCAAAAATTTATATTCCATAAATTTAATTCACATAATAATGAAGAAAAACCAAACTGGTCACATGCTGGCAACCAGAGGTCACCAACCTGCTGCAGTCAGGACCAAGAACAAGGCTAAAAGGCTATGATGTCTCATTCAGTACAACAAAGACACGGAGGTGCTGGAGTGAGTCCAGAGAAGGCAAGGGAGCTGGGGAAGGGTCTGAAGCACAAGTCTGATGAGAAGCAGCTGAGGGAGCTGGGGGTGTTTATCCTGGAGAAAAGGAGGCTCAAGGGGTCCCTTATCTCTCTACAACTCCTGAAAGGAGGGTGTAGCCGGGTGGTCTCTTCTCCCAGGTAACTGGAGACAGGATGAGCGGAAATGGCCTCAAGTTGAGCCAGCAGAGGTTCAGGTTGGGTATTAGGGCCAAGTTCTCCAAAAGGGGTGCCAAGCACTGGAAGAGGCTGCCCAGGGCAGCAGTGGAGTCAGCATCCCTAGAGATATTTAAAAGATGTATAGATGTGGAACTTAGGGACATGATTTACTGGTGGACTTGGCAGTGTTGGGATAACAGTTGGATTCATTGATCTTAGAGGTCTTTTCCAACCTAAATGATTCTGTGACTATTCCCTAAGCTTGCATGCTGCAGGTAAGTTCGTGCTGGTACTACAGAACTCAGCAGTGAAAGAAAGTGCTGAAATGTTCAAAGGGTACGTGTTTTATGGAGCTTCTTGGACAGGTAGAGAGCTATGACCCAGCAGGATTCAGGAACTGGCAGCACAGGTCTCCGGAGTGCCCATTAGTTCTTTAAAGTCACTTAAGCCATTTTCACAAAGGCACTCACTGCAGGCTGCCCTAATGACAAGCTCCAAGAGCTGGCAAGACTGTAGAAATGGTGGACAGAATACCAGTGCAAGGAAAAGTGCCAGAAAAAAAACCCCAACTATGCTGGAAGAAGTAAAGGACTACTAAGGGTTGTAATTCCAAGGATTTGAGCACTGTGAATGCTCAAATGTGCCAAAATGGAAGGTTTGCTCTTTGCAGGTGGTTCGGACAAAAGAGAATGTGGTTTTCAAGCTGTGAAGATTGCAACCAGCCTCTAAAGGGACTAGAGGCAGCTCGAAGGGGCCTCCACCTCCTGGCTTTATTAAGTTTGTGCATGCTGCAGCAGGCTGGGTGCTGTGCCGCAGGGACTGGGGAGAGTCATTCCTCTTGCACAAAAGCAACTTGGGCATGTTTTGTATTCATGCTTACATAGGAAAGTCCTCAAGACCAACTGAATGTAAGTCTGGTAAACATTAGCAGTCCTTTCCTCAAGAAAGAATAACTGAGAATAATCACATTTGATTCATGGATTCTAAGTAAACTCATGCCATTTGCTTGTGAAAATATTTTACTTCAGAAATCGGCAGCTCCACTTTTTATCAGACACCAAAGCCCATCTCGTACCGATACTTATCAAAGTCCTAATATGAAGAACAATTTTCTTCTGTTCCCAACAGAACCAGAGACCAAAGAACAGCAAAGGAGGCAGGTATCTCAGCATAGTGCCCTCCTCCAGACTGTAATGTGCTTTCTTCCACACTGATCCATCCTCAGCCAGAGTTCCTGTGATTTGACCAGCTATAAACTGCTGCAGAGCCGAAGGGGAGCATTTGTGTTTCCCTATTCAGAAAAACAAGAGGCTTCTGTTCCCACTTGCTTTCTTGTTTAGCTCACAGAATCATGGAATAGCCCTCTGCAAACACCTCAATATGTCACTGCATCTCCCTGGAGAGGACAGACTGCTGCTCCATACACTCAAGGGGCTCATATTGGCTTTTTCAGCCTTGCAACAACCGAGGAAGGTCTCCCTCCACACAGATACCCTTTGCAAAATGCTCCGTGTAATATCCTCATCATGCCAAAAGCAGTATGTTTTAAGGGCTTAAGGAGTACAGGTGCCTGTCTCAAATACTGTCAAGGCCACAGATGGAACTTGCCGTAAGATAAACCACCACAGTGAGAACCTGAGTTAAGCACAGAAGGGAGGAATTTGCAAGAGGAAGGTGCTATTCAGGCCCAGTGGCAGGATCTGGTTAGCACATCCTGGTTAACACATCCAGACAAAAATTCCTGCTCTGGAAAACTGTGGAAAAGGAAGCATCTGCTCATACATGTATCACCCCAAGTAATGGGAACACCATCTGTGACCATCCTGTGGCTTCCTGGAACTTGGGCTGTATGAATGTGGTACTCCAGGATGCCGAGAGTGAAGAAGGACCAATGGGATGGTGTTTGATCCATAGCTGGTGACTGTCTTCTGCTTGATCTCATGCTGCCCCCTCTCCCCCTTCTCTCTATTTCTCTTCCTCGCGTTCACTGTTAAATAAAATCCGTATTCTTAACTTC
>VWZT01005675.1:63633-115359 GCA_013397055.1 Pachycephala philippinensis | reverse complement strand
AAAATCCGTATTCTTAACTTCAGCACATGGTCTTGTTTGCACCTTTATTTGGGCAGAGGCATCTCTCACAAATCAGATCTCAACACGTGCCCAGCATTGTTTTGCCTGCTTATGCTCCCCCATGCAGAATCACAAATGTCAAGTGGGTTTAAGGGCCCCCTCTAAGTCCCCAAGACCCAGCCTGTGCACCACAGGAACTCCTCACTGGCTCATCATTTCCCTTCAAGTTAATAAAGCAAAATCAGCCACTTGCATCTCTGTGTGCTTGCAAATGATGAGTACAGAGCCAGCTGGGACCAGCTGCTCCTGCCTCCTCTCCAGGAGGGATAGGAAGGAAGTCAGAGGCAAACACACACGGGCGGCACAGCACAGCTGGGAGATGATACCACTCCTGTGATCACCCAGGTTGCAGAGTGGTCCCAGAAGAGGATGCAGCCTCCCTGCAGGCTGAGACTGCTCCAGCTCATAGCTTCACCCTCACAAAAACTGAATCTCAGCAGTTTGGTTTGAAACCATTTGTGAAAGGCACGGCTGATGAACTAAAGCTATTTCACATCATCCCACCCCCGTTCTGCTCCTTGTCCTGATCTTACAGCATTCTTCTGCGCCTCCTTCCCTAACTGCACCTCTTCCCTTCCCAAAGCACCAAACGACTCCCCTCACTGCATACTTGGCAAGGTTCCAGCTCAGCTGTGACTCCCAGGAGTGAGCCCAGGTATCGGAACCCCTCACACCATTTTCAAGCCAACTCCCTTTCAGATGTCGGCACTCTCTGCCCTGATGCCTCCACTGTGCTCGGACTCATTGTGGGTCAGAGACAGCTCGGAAAGTGCTGTTCAGCTCGTCCCCCAGGACTCTCCAAACAGCTCTAAGAGTCAAAACCAGCAAGTAAACAGTTGTGCCTGTCAGACCTGCTGCAACAGTGTGAATGTTCATGGCACAGGAGTGGGCACAGCCTAGCCATTCCTCTCAGCAGTGAGGATCCGACTGCTCTGGGCAAGAGACTGAGAAAATTTAATGTATGCACAAAGAGTGCTGTGTGCTACTTGGCAGCCATGCCAAAGAATATGGAGCATTTCACTGATTAGCACAAAGATGATCTCATTGTGTGGAATAGTGGTGAACATGAATATCTGCAGTGTTACACTATGAGAATAAATGCCAGCTCAGCATACATATAAAAAGTTATATGGTGAACCAGAATATATATTGTAGAGAATACCCCAGGCATCTTTTAAATAAAATTCCTTGGGCAAAGTTATTAAAGATGATCCCTTTATGTTCACCATATAAACTGCCTGATTTTGCAGCTATTCTATATGTTTACAATGTCAGGTTTCTGCTACACATTCTGGCATTGGATTAGTATTTTCTGGGTATTTTATCATTCAGTTACTCAAATATGCTCACATTTATAAGAAATAAAGAGTTTCTAGTTCAGCCTTCAAAAAGTACTGCTTTGACTGTGACATATTTCAAACAACCTCTTTCAAGATGTCAACAGAGAGGTTATTGAACTTGCAAAGGAATTGGGGAGCCACTGTTATCCCCTTATTTTTTGGAACTGCCACCACAGAAACATTAGATAGATTTCAAGAAGACAGATTTGTCTACTGTAACTCCCTCAGATGGGAAAATAAGTCAAGAATTCAGTTTAAAACACATGGATTTGAGAGAGTTCTCCAGTTGTAACATGGTAGTCCAGTTATAAAGCACTAGATAGAAACAGATCATTTCAAGTCTAAGCATAAGGCAGATAAAACTATTATTTTTTAAAAAATAGTTCCAGATAGAAGTTTGTCTTCGTACTTGCAGAATTGATTCTTTAAGGAATAATCTGACCTCAGCTCTTAAATATTTCAGTCAAAATGTATGAGGATGCATTTTCTTATATAAATTAATGAAGCATCCAGTAAAATATACATGGGATTATTTTACTGAGCACTGGCAATGAGAATTTCCTGGTCTAATAAACAATAGTTTAAAAATTGTCTCTTTGTTGCCTTGAAATTCTGACCTATAACACAAAAGGGCAGGAGAATGTTAAAAAAAATAATCTAGATTAAACTTTCCCCTTTTTTCTACATCTTATCTAAAGCCTATTAACACAGAAGACAGATCCCTGCTTTTTTCAGAACTTACCAGAAGGTATTCTCTATGTCAGCTGTAGAAGAACCTATGGTACACCAAAGAAAATGTATCATACAATTTGCTATCAAAACACACTGAGGGACAAGGAGGTGGAAGAAATGTACTCTAAAACCAAATATAAAGCATTTGCAGTACTCCTCATAACTTCTAAACAAAACTTTTTCAATCTTCCAAGTAACTGAACAGAAGGTCCATTTATGTTCCCTGTACAAACTGCCAGATTTTATTTCAGGGCTGCATTTCAACATTTTATTTAGCTTATGGGTATAAACACAGTCCTTTTTACATTTGTTTTCTCAAAAATATTTTCTCACAGTTAATAGGTAGTGTGCACTTAAAGGACTTGAGAGTGATTTTGAAAGCTAGAAAGCAATACAGTAATCAGTGCTTTCCAAATGCTCTGAAACTTGCGGAGAAACAGGTGTCCTTGGCTTTTAGTGAAGATGAGATTTGGTACTTACATTAGCTATTTTATGTGTTATTGACATTCTCAGGATTTCTCCAGTGATCTCATTCTGCAAACTGTACCTGCCCATTAATTCAGCTAAAGCTAAGTTTATATGGGACAAACAAGAACTTGTTGCAGCACACTGGACATGGCACAGCAGACAGGCTGAAACACAACAGAATTCAGGTCATGGTGCCAGATCCGCGTGAGAATCAACTAAAAATAGCCTTTTCTGAGACTCCCATATTGTCAGAGCCATCTTAGCTGTGCTCCCTGCAGCCTTCACCCCCAGCAGCTTTTGCATGCCCATTACAACCCTCTCTACATACAGGATGCTCAGCTCTCCCCTGTTTTCTTCGTGCCAAGCAGCAAGCCAGTAGCCAACTGCAAGCTCAGAAAGGTCTGCAGATCTAAAAGAAACAGCAACCTCCATGCCTTTCCTTGTGAGGGGGTATAAAACATACTGTGGTGGACCACAGAGCGTGATTAGAGAGCAAATAAAGCAGACCTGTGCTTCCAATGTGAAGGGTAATCCATCACTGCCTGGCAAACACATTTTACCTGCCAGCTTTGTCTGCTTCACCCCTTCCAGTCTGTCACTGTCACTGTCCTGCTCCCACCTCAGGATCTTAGAAATAGGTTCTGTAGCAAGACTCAAGCCTACAAGAAAAGCATCTCTAACCATTTCTCCTGCTACCACTGAGTTTTACTATGTAAAAACCTTAAAAATGACAAATCAGTCTAAAGATGCCAATAGATAGTAATATTCAGAAATCGTTTACCTGAACTAACACAGCAAAAAAATAGGTAATGCCATTTATTTTATAACAGAACTAACTAGCTATTCTAATGGACTGCACAAGCCCTTATGTTTGACTTTTAACACTAAATTTACAGGACCTAAATTTCATCTGCTTTTTTCCCCTTGCTTCTTCTGAAATCATGAAGAAAACATCACTTTTTCCAGACACCACTCAAAGCTATCATAGTTTATTTTCATTATGAAAGGACTGTGAGGAGCAAGACGAGCATGAGTCATGTATAAATAAGGGTGAAGGCTGGAGAGAATGGCTGGATCCTGTTCCTTGCCTCATCAGCCATCCTCAGAAACACCCAAAATAAATACACATTTCCATAAAATACTGTAGGCCGTTCAGTCTTTTTGGCACTATCATATGAGACGAAATTTGAAAGGAAGATGGGGAAGGGGATAGCACTGACAGTGAAATTCTATGCTTCATTTTCTCAATCTCTCAACCCTCCTGCACATGTCTGAAGACCTTCACCCTTGAGGCATGCTGCAGACACAGAGGCCACATTCTCATGAAGGCACTTCATCAAGTAAACATTCCGTGCACTGAAGTTTGTTATACATGAGAAACAGCAACTAGAGTTTACCCATAATTCCTGAAACATGACATCTCAGTTTTAAATGTTCAAAATACAGTTTAAGAAGTGTAAAATACCCCAACTAAATTAATGGATAATGTCTGTGATGTGAAAGAGAAACAGCTACTAACAGCATCGTCTGAAGTGGTAGTTAAACAATGACTTTTAATTACTTTGGTTTTGGTTTAGATTACTAAGGAAAAGAAGAGAAAGGCAGTCTGGAATTAATCTTGAAACAAAATGCCATTCTTTCAAGGTTTGATATGATCTCATTAACACTGCATATGCTATAACCTTCTTATCTCTGGGCTTACACAACAGAGTTTATTTGGCCTTTCTCTGGACCAGCTGTTTTTTTTTCCATTCCATTTCTCCACTGTATTTAAAATACACCAATCCCACTAGTGTGCTGAAAGGAAAAAGCACATGCTAGCATTTTAAAGGGCCTCCTTGTCCCTGGCTGAGGCCAAATGTCTTGTATGTCAGATGATGTTACTAAGCAATACAGCCTTCAAAGGCTCAGTCCCAACCCCGCTGTGCTTCTACTGCAAACATCAGCACAGCTCTTACAGATGAGAACTTCCCCCCTGAGGAAGGCAAGGGGTTGGTCAGTCACCAAAATGAATTACGCTAATATGACATCTTGAAAATCTTAGACACATAACTGCCTTTAACATTTTCTATCCTTAGACTCAAGTCCTGGTAACAACATTTTCCAGCTTCGTGACATTTTGAGAGGTGACTGTTGAGGTTCTCCTGCTCCAACTTGGCCCACAAGATTTTGTTTTGCCTGACTGAGCCACTGAAGAGGCACCTGTACACTGACAACAGACATTGAAGGAGCAGAGCTGGGACAGACTGGCGAGAGCTGACAGAGGCATCTGTAAACTGCCAGAAGGAGCAAGGGGAGGAACAGCATAAATCACATCATCTCAGGGGAGGCAGCCAACAGCGTCTCTGAGGTGAGAGGTTAATAACTCCTGCCACCAGGCATCTTGCATGAGCAATCCTGCTGTGATAACATCAGCTTTGGGTGACCTGTGTCACACTCAGCTCTTCACAAATACCACTGCAGGGCTAAAGGATGTTTCCAGTTTTAGCCAGCGTTTTGAGAGTGACTTTTTCTTTTGATTCCAGTTTCCTATTAAAAACTGATTGTCAGAGGCACTATAACCTGTTGGATGTCACAAGCCCATTAATTTATTTCCATTTCTGTCAGGAATGGAGTGGAGGTTCACCTGTAACACCAGCTTTAATTAACTGAACTCCCTGTGTTCGCTGCCTACAGAAAACTACACCAGACTCCTTCACAGACCGGAGCAACTGGGGCTCCCACACTAAAATGCCAGGAAGTTCGAAAGTGTTTGCTTAGAACTGGGTATGAACTTTGAAATTTGTACTTCCATGGAAAGAGAATCAAACAAAGCCCTGCCAACAGATTGAGCCTCTGTTTTTTTCTAAATGACAACTTCAGTTTTCATTTGCAAAAATTCCCTGGCTCCTATTCTCTCCAGGAAGCCTTAAGATGATAAAGGTATGTAAATGCATTGGACCAGGAAGAGGGAAAAATGCAGGTTTGCCTGAAAGAAACATCCAGTTCACATTCATCATAAAACAGTATCATTAATTATACCTTAAGGAGAGAAAAATATCCAAGAAATGGATAATGATGAATATAACCAAGTTACACCCCTCAGCTGAGGAAGAGGTGTTTTAGTAATCCATTCACCAATATAAAGGTTATCTCTGCTTGGACAGCTTTTAGCTGCCTGTCAGTGTTACCAGCCTAGGCTTTGCAGGAAACTCCTTTCTTTTACCTTCCTTCCACCCAACCCTTATCCCATCACAGTGACCTCCCTGACAGACGAAATTTCAACTCTCTCACCATCTTCCACTTACTCTGAGGAAGACCTGACTGACAGAAGCACCTCACCATGGGCAATGGATGCAACTGGGACGCTGAAAAGAAAATGCCATAAAGCAGAGAGTGGTTCAGTGAATATTCTGTCTGGAGAATGTCAGGCAAATAATGTCAGGCAAATAATGTCAGGCAAATAATACAGAAAATGACAGGAATGAACCCTTGTTAAAACCACAGTATTTGAAAAAAGAATTTGATTCAAAACCAAACCTCCACAGAGCTGAGGGGAAGCCAGACTGGGGGCCCAACTGACAACAGTGCAGATCAGAGAGGAAGGAACTTGATTCAGCTTGTTTTAAAGTTTGGGCAGGCAAGAAACTTGCTGCTAGTTTCAACTTTGGCAGAATGGGAGACAGGCTGACACTGTGTTTTAACTGTGTTTAAAAAGTATTTAAAACATAAAAAAATCTCTCTCTGCAGCTTCAACTCAAAGGCTGTTCTGCAGCTGAGCAAAGTATTAGACCAAGACATTTTTTAAATAAAGGACATGAAAGCTCTGGGCTTTGTATTTTGCACAAACATTATTTTTGGAACAGTGTTTCTTGACACTGATTAGAACAGCTTAGAAGAGACTTTCTGTAGCAGTCTAATTTATGTGTACAAAGACCTCATCAGTGCTGTTAAAAGAGCACAGGAATACGTTTTTTTTCAGCTAAGACACTTGATTACATGTTGTTTGCTGAAGTAAGTTTAGGTTGAGTACTTGCAAGAGATGAAAAATGCCAACTCTAAATGAGATCATGGAAAAAAAATCAATATTCTCTCCTACACTCTTTCATAGAGAAACCTGGACATGTAAGAAAATAGTTCCACAAAATCTTCAAACAAGTGCAGTATTTAGGGGCAGCAACTAAAAACATTTGCTATATCTTTTAGCATAGCAATTGTCTGGCCACTGGTTTTTTTTTGTTCTGTTTTGTTTTTGTTGGTTTTTTTTTTGTTTTTTTTGGTTTTTTTTGAAATAAAGATGGATGTCTATTTCTTTGGGATAATTCCATTTTTTGGAAAAAAAAAATTGTGTGTAATCTATATGATCTTTCAGTGAACGGTGTCTCTCCAGTCTGTTACTTAGATACAGTTTTTTCCAGGACAGTACAGGAAAAGCACAGGGGTGCAGAATATCTGTGCAGCCCAAGGCATTGTGCGTGGTGTGGGATAAATGCAAACGTGGCCCCACTTCTCCCAAAAAAGGAGGGAGCTTACAAGTTAACCAAAGTAGTGGTGGATGCAGTTCCCCTCATTCCCAACTAACCATAAAGCTAAAAATCTATGCTTAGAGGAATATTATGATTGTCCTTGAAGTACAATTGATCCAAAGGTGTCTCTCCAAGCACACAAAATGGATCCAAGTTCAACCAGCTGCTGGGACACAAGAACACAGCCACAAGCAAGGAGTGGACAAGCTTCAAGGGCACAGTGTTTAATATAGAAAAACTGAGCTCAGACACCTGTTTAAAGTGGGTCATGTATGACAGGAGGCTCATCAAGGACATGCAACTCTGGAGAAACTAATTTTGAACACTGAGCTTGTGTCAGTTCATCAGCCCCACCGAACGAGTCCAGCACTTCTGAGAAGAACTGGAAATCTGTGATCTGCCCTGAAATAGTAAGGCAATGGTAGTTTCTTATTAGAAGGCTCAGAGAAGTTCAGTATGACTGAGAAATCTGGCCCTAACCAGACTGAAGGCTGAATATCTCTGCCAATATTACTCCATTAATGGATCAAGTGCTCTGAGCAAATTTTCAAACTCCTGCATCAAAAGTGTTTTACCAAATGAAGCTTAGCTTTCTGGGTTTTCTGTTTCACCTGTGAAAATATGGTTTCCAATTATTCAAGGCTATTGTTATTCTACAAAAGAGAAAGGGATGGATGTGATATGTAACAGTTTAATTTTAAAGTGTACTATTGCTCTCCAAATCACTACTGCAGCAATTTAACATTTACATTACCAAGGCATTTGTTCACCTCATCAATTGCTAGAACCAAGAAGTACAACAGCATCACACACAGTTTGGTAAGGAAAGCTGTAGGTACAGAGCAAGAGCACAATATATTCCTCTAAAACAATACTCAGTTAGAAATGCTGAACTAAGTTAGCCTGGATGCAGGCTGAGACTCCTCAGTCTGACGAGCAGTTAAGCAAAATTTCAATGAAGACATGGAAGAGATCACAGACTACCCCTAAAACTACAGGAAAGCAAGCATGGTGTAGCAAACACTATTTCTTTCCAGTGGCACAATGACTGAACAGAAAGACTGCTGAACCACAATGAAGAAAATTTTTCCCTCCTTATAGTTTTGCTTCATATTATTTGAAAAATGGCTTGTTACAGAACTTTAGAATTTAATCAGTCATTGAGTGAGGTAGTGTATCTAATGCCTCTTTGGGGGCAACAAGTGACAATTATGACCTTATAACAGCAATCCTGTGTTGCCACATTTTTCTCCCTCACCTCCTGCATAGCACAAGCACTTAGGGAATTCACCTTGCTTCAGTTAATAGGAGCAAGTGAAATACTGAAAGTAAAATTCCATCAGAAAAGAGAAGAACATGAGAAAACAATCAAGGACTGGGAAGGCAGGTACCAAGCACTCTGCCTTGTTCAGCACAAATTTCAGATGCACTTGGGTAAACCTCTAGTTTTGACTCCTCACTCATTTAACTGGAGAGGAAGAATTGCAGAAAATACAGTATTTTATTCCTTTCTCCTCTACCTGTACTGAGAGCAACTAAAAAAACCTCCAGTGTTTTCTTGAAAGCTGAAAGAAAGTTAGAATGGTTTCATTCCATGAGGTTGACTGGGGAAGGGTGAAATGTTTTGATACCAGTTAGCAGCAACTGTCTCACTGACTGCTGTGATAAACCAATTATCATGTCTTTATTTCCCAGGTACCCCACCTCTGAAATGCTAAATATTGCTGTCTGCACAAGCAGGCACTTACTTTTCTCAGTTCAATGCAAACTGTTTCAGAGATGAGAGATGCTCTGTGTTCTTCCGCAAGCTGTTTGATTCATTGCTCCTGCTTTAAAACAGAGGTCATTCTGACTCAATGTCCCTATTTGCTCTTTTTTTCAAGGCAAGCATCTCATAAAGAGCTTGGAAGAGCCAATTGTAGGAAGAAAAGGTATGCAGGGACAATGGTGCTCTTCCCTCAACTGAGGTTGAATTAACTACAGTTACTAAATTTCAATGTGCAAACTTATCATCCTATGAATAACAGTCTCTGTGTCCTGGAGAAACCAAGCAAGTTAAGCTGAATTATAACTGATGCAGTTAAATACAGGATAAACAAATACTGGAAAAATACTAGCAACTTTCTTTAAAAGAGACAGAAACTAAAGAGCTTGTACCAGGAGTTCGAGCAGAGCTGCTGACACTGGCCAAAACACCCTTCTAAAAGAAAAGAAGATAGGTTATTACTTGAGAATAAAACATTGTCCGGGGCTTTTTTTCCCCTCATTTCTTCGATTAAACTAAAGATTTCAGGGTCAAAAGCCAGTACTGCTACTTCATGCTGTACACTTGCAGACATAAAAACTGAAGAGAAGCCTTTGACAGTATCAAGTTAATCATCAAAAAGCAAGACCACAATTGAATAAAGTCCTGCCATCAGACATAACCCTAAGGAAGTAAAACAGGTAGTTATTGTCTGAAACAGCTTAATGGTATTCTAGACATCATTTCACACAGCAGCCAANTAAACATTCTCAGAGATCTATTCTAACATCCCAAACCTTTCATTCCTTAGTTATATATTACAGCCTACTGCAGCAATCACCGGGTTGCAATCTGAATAAATTCAACTGTCCTCTCCCTCTGAACAACAGCGACCTGTCCTTATCACCAGCCCAAGAAAAAAAAGTCCATCTGTCTGTATCAGTCCCCTCCTACTGGCACTTACTCAGGAAGAGCTTCGTTACACCACATCATTTTCACTCACAAACTTCACAAAATTTCTCGTGTTTAGAAGCTCACAAACAAACCAATACCTTGTGACAGACTGCATGAAAACAAGCAGAAGAAATGGGAGATCTTCTCCTACAGAAGGGAGGATAATTTCTCTTCTCTTACATTGTATCTCAGAGCACTGTCAAAGTTTTAGGATAACCTATTTAGAAGAACAAAACTAATTCCCAGATCCTTTGTTTCCTCTCCTGTGGTCACAAAGGATTAGACAGGTTCTTTATAAGGCACAGGGCCACTTTTCATTTATCTTTTCTTCCACTTCTCACACACATTTCAAATGGTACTGTAAGACAGGTGCTAGCAACGTGCAGTATTGTTATGCTTCTTTCAAGATTAGTAACTCAGTTTTGCCTGCAGCTAATGACTGAGTCAGCTGGCAGTTGCCTCAGCAGCAATGGACGTGTACAGCACTAACATAAGTTTTAATTTACATCATTTACTGCCATGATTTTTCTCCAAGTATCCGAAACTGTTAAAGATAATACCAATTTTAAAGTAATTAATGTAATCATTGCAAGAGCACAGGAAAGTCACTGATTCTAAATGCTCTCATTATGGCATGTAGGCGAGACAGGTAACAAGCAGGTTGGACCCTGGCTATTCATGCAGTTGTTGCCACAGTAAAAGTTGTGAAAGTTGTTGCTTCTTCCAAGACACACAGACCTTGCATTAAAAAGAAAAACAAACCTGGAAAAAGACTGCACAGGAGATCAGCATCTTCTATCTACTCCCTCCTGTAATAATTCCTACACTTTGTTTTTGTCTATACAAGTAGCCTTTCTATTCCTTGCCTGAAGATAGGTTAGTTTCTGACTAAAAGACTTCTATTATCACCACTCAACTTTGTGCACTGACTCGTAAGCATCCAGATGATTCAACTTCTTCAAGCAAAAATCACCACTACCCTTTAACCTGAACACACACCAAGCCTAAGTCACAAAAATACCTCAAGCATCTTAGTTTAATTTAAAAAAGCCAAACAAACTCAGAGCTCAAGTAAACAAATGCAGATACTCTGTACAATGAATCTCAGCCCACAAGGTTAAAATATCTGACCACCAGTTCCTCTAAGACATACAGTGGGCAACTCTTCATCAGCTAAGCCCCAGCTCAGTGGGGACAATGCTAGGCTCAAAAACACAAAATGAAGTTTACTCTATAAAATGAGTAACTATGAACTATGAACTGTAAATAGAAAATGTTTTGCTTTGAAGTGATCCCAAAAGGCATTATTCTAAGCTATCTGTGATGTCACGTGGGTGTACAAGCTTTCTGGTATCAATCTCGAAAGCGTGAAGTATGTGAAATCCTGAAAAGGTGGCAGAGTCAACTTACTGCCTTTACAATTTATTTATGTACAAAGTACTTACCAAAGCCTGAATACTGAATACATTTGGCATAGAACGCAAGAAGTGCATCACTTTCCCTTTTTGTTCCGTGTTTCACTTCTAACAAGAGCAACTGCTCTGACAATACACAGTATAAATAGAAGATGACACTGAATTCTTTCTTTCTTCTATCCCTATTGAAAAGCTGGCTGCTCAGAAATGAGATAACAGAACACAGAATGGCTTGGTTTGGAAGGGACCTGAAATACCATCTAGTTTCAGTCCCCTGCCATGGGCAGGGACATCTTCCACTGGACCACGTTGCTCAGAGCTCCATCCAGCCTGGCCTTGAACATTTCCAGGGATGGGGCATCCACAGCTTCTCTGGGCAACTTGTTCCAGAGCTTCATCACCCTCAAGATAGAGAATTTTTTGCTAATATCTAATCTAAATCTACCCTCTTTCACTTTGAAGTAATTTCCCCTTGTCCTATCACTCCAATCCCTTGTAAACAGTCTCTCTCCATCTTTCTTGCAGGCTCCCCTCAGGTACTGGAAGGACACAATTAGGTCACTCCAAAGCCTTTTTTTTTTCCTCCAGGCTGANGGGCATCCACAGCTTCTCTGGGCAACTTGTTCCAGAGCTTCATCACCCTCAAGATAGAGAATTTTTTGCTAATATCTAATCTAAATCTACCCTCTTTCACTTTGAAGTAATTTCCCCTTGTCCTATCACTCCAATCCCTTGTAAACAGTCTCTCTCCATCTTTCTTGCAGGCTCCCCTCAGGTACTGGAAGGACACAATTAGGTCACTCCAAAGCCTTTTTTTTTTCCTCCAGGCTGAAAAGATGCTCCAGCCCTCTGATCACCTTCACAGCCCTGCTCTGGACCGGCTCCAGCAGGTCCCTGTCCTTCCCGTGCTGGGACCCCAGAGCTGGATGCAGAGCTCCAGGTGGGTCTCAGCAGAGCAGAGCAGAGGGGCAGAATCCCCTCCCTCCCCTGCTGCCCCCGGGGCTCTGGATGCAGCCCAGGACATGTAACACCCAACACAGAAGTTAAGGGCTTTTGAGGAATCAGATTGTTATATCCTGTCACACAAAGGGAAAAAATATAATGAAGGAAATCATTTTATCCCCATGCACTTTTTCACTCTGATTATTTAACTTTTACGACAGCAAGATTATTGGTTGTTCCAAAGCAGATACTACCTCTAAAAGCCGACTCAGTTAAAAACAGAAACATAAATTACACTGTATTACTTTGTTAGTTCATAAGACACTACCTTTGTTTGGCTGCAGTATCGTGAAAATACTATCACCAGAAATAAGTCTGTCACATTGGAATGAATAACGTCGGACAGGGAGTTTAAACTGAAAAGCCCATTAGAGCAGTGATTAAATCACAGGGAAGTTAATGCTCTTTTTTTCCACTGTCCAGGTACAGACAGTCTTTTTCTGTCTCATTCTGCATGACTTTGAAGAAAGATAGAAGAGGCTAAAAGTGAGAGGTAGAAAGAAAATAAGCAGACCACACAAAGCAAATACACAGGATGTTCCCTAGGATCTCTTATCTTCTCTCCACACTTAAAATGACTGCATACAGATGTTATTTCATCCATAAAAGAAAACTGGAAGACAGTAGGCAAGAATAACTTCCTCATTCTTCACAGGCAAATCTAAACTAATTTCTTTTGTTTATCCCAGCAGTCCTCAGAAGGAATGAAAACTCAGGGAGCTATTTGAAAATCTCACCAAGATAAACATCACCTTTAGACACTCCTGGTTTTTCAAATCCAGGATTATGTTCTAGTAAGTAGATTTTTACTTGATGAAAAATAAGATGGAATGGGATTCATACTAATTCTTATGGCTTCCCCTTATCTTTACCTTCCCAGTATCACAGGAGATTGAGGGACTTCCCCCATCAGCTTTCTCATTTTCCCCCTTGTCTCGGTCACCCCCGTCACTATTTTGCACTACCTTGGGCCAGCAAGCAAGAACTGCAATGCAGGTCTACAACCAGAAATACAGAGGGGTCAAGTTGTTCTTTGCTTCTTTAATTTACCAATTCATACTACACAGCAGTAAAACTTCAGCAGCAGTCATGATGGGGGATTAAAAATTCCTACATTCCTCCTTTCATTTCCCACTCCTGGAAAGGAACCAATTTCTCTTAAACCACTGACCTGTGAAAGACAGAAACACATTCCTGTGTATTCTGCAGCTCTGTTTGTACATAACTCGGGCCTTAGGTCAGGCAGGTAATCACTGATTCATCCCTACCCAATACTATACCTGTCTAAAGTTTGGTGCAGACTCAGATTCAAGGCCTCAAACATCAGAGAACCAATACAAAATCTGTACATTTTTGGTATGAAATAAATCAAGGAAATTATTTTACTAAATAAAGGAACTAATTTTGTAATTATGAGATGCCAACCACCCTCTAGATAGGCTCTTTCTTTCCAGCATAGTGTATTAGTTTGTTTTCCCAAAAGACATGATCCTGAGTATTACTGCACCGATATTTAAGCTATTTTTACTTATACTTCTACAAAAAATCTTGCTGTTGATGCCCCGTACTTCACTTTCAGAATAACTAAATTAAACTCTTTAAATAACCCGCTAACAATCACAGAAAATCTAGAAATCCTAAATTTAAACCATGGTTTAGAGGGGAGTTATTTTATGATGAGGACAGAACTTGCATGGAGTGAGAACATTTTATTAAAAATAATGCTGACTGCAAATCTTGTCATCCCAGAACTCCTCAAGAATTCAAGTTTCAATCTCACTGAACAGTTCTGGTTGGAGAAAAATTGAGGGGTACAAAGGATCAATGGTGTGAAAAACATATCCCAGTAGTCATAAGGAGGATTTAACTTCTCAGAAAGAAACCCAGATGCGTGGCTCCTGTGGTGTTTTGATTGAGATGCTCTCATTTTGCATAACCTTTTCTTAGAGAATGTTAAAAAGCCTGGCAGAAGGAAAGGCATACGCCACCGGAAAATAGCTGCTTAAAAAGATTCAGAAAGCAAGTAGGCAGAAATCCAGAAAAAGTAGTACCATTCAGTCCACATGCTCGTTCCTTTTCCATCAGGATGGCCCGTCTTCTCCTTAAAGCATTGTTTGCACCATAGATAATATGGGCATGGGGTGTTCCCTCCTTCTGTGGATGTTTTTTAACAGGCTCAATGAAGTAATCCCCATGGGGCAGATGGAAATATCCAGTCTGAAAACAAGCACGAAAGAGTTAATCTCTCCTGTTCTGTACTAGAAGTCAAAAATAAATATACTCTTCTTACCACCATCCCCAAGCTTTCCTCATAAGCCAGTCATTACACTGCAGAAATGTGAACACAACAGGTTTTCAGTATTTATTTTGCTGCATACATCAAGGCTGTTTCATACCTCACAGACCTAACAGTCCAAAGGGAAACAGAAAAAATATCTCCTTCCTAATAACCTGAAACTGAGGCAAAGACTCTCATATTTTCACAAAGCCACTGAAAGGTCAAAAGTTAATTTGCCAAACATGATGCACAAGGAAGAGTTGCATCTTGTTCTTCTGGTGTTTTGCATCCATTCCCTGGAGATCAAGACTGGAATAGAAGCTGTTTCATAAGTGCAAATTGAAATTCTGTTCCCAGCTGCAGTTCCACAATCAATTACCCAACCCATCAGATGGGCTGGACCGTGTGGTCCACACTTGACTCAGACTAGAAACCCTAACTGGCACCGAGGCCAACACTACAATGGAAGAAATAAAAAGTTTTTCATGAATTAGCAAGCCATTGAGAAAATCCAATGGATCAGCTAACAAAGGCTGCAATATTTCACATGCTGTAACTCTGGTATCAGCCTCCTGGCTTTGTCTGACTGACAGGGCCTTTGCTACCCATCTGGACTACACAGGATCATTTCACACCTCCCTCTGCCATCATCCAGGAAACACTTCCAATCAGACATCGGCCTGGTCCCTTGTGTCTCAGCATTTTGGCAGGAATTGCAAACATTCCGAAACCATTGTACCGCCCTCCCACTTCAAGATATATGGAGCAGTATTAAATCTAAAAGCAAAGGACCTACTGACAACCCAGATCACACTGGGGATGTGACAGGAGGCTGGGGTATTGCAGCTTTGTTTTATTATGTTTTATTATGGCTTTGTTTCTTCTTCACTTTCTTGCTCTGGTCAGTGCAGCCCTCTTAGCCTTAGGAGCAGGGAAAAAATGCAGTAACACTCAAACTTAGAACGACAGAAAAATTCAAAAACCTTTTGAAACACTCCAAAGCATTACAGTTTCTCTGGACTGTGGGGAAACCCAGTATGAGGGCAAGGATATGAAAGCAAGAATGGAAGAAAAGCATTCTTATAAAATTATAAAATAACCATGGGGACAAGGAGACAAAAGGCAGCTCAGTGAGATACTTCCTGCCTCCCGATTGCCACAGGCCTAACGCATCCCACAGCAAACTGGTACAAATAAATAACTGTGACTATCATTTCACAGTTTATCCAACAGTTCTGGAGATGAGAGACTCTTTCTTTCCAAGGAAAGTCAAAGTTCTAAAGCCAGAGGTTGGCATTGGTTTGAAGCCTTGTTTACACCCATAAAGCACCAAAGGTTCAGGACTCATAGTCCATGCATTTGTTCGTCTAGGATTATGGCTAGTGCCTGTATGGGTTTTGTTTCATTTTTAAGAAAAAAGAGATTGAGACTTCTGATTCTTAAACAGCATACAAAAAATGCTCATGTTTCTTTTTAAATCATAAACCAAGGCATAGGACCAGAGTCACACTACAGAAGCAGTAAATCACACGTTCACGTTGGATAAAGCTGTCAGGCAAGAGTGAATCTATACTGCAAGAATGCCTCTACAGTGGTCAGACCAGGAAATCTGTGACGTGGCTTTCCTCATGCTGCTCAGGGAATCAATGCACCTTCACAAATCCTTGCCCATTCCTTTTCATTCCACAGGGTTCAGTCTTTCCTGGATATTTGTAAAGACTGGATTACTTAATTACTTTTTGGGTTTGTAAGCCAGCTGGAACCAGGAAGAACTAGCCATCTTCACTTGCAGATCCTGATTTTTTAGAGCAAGTGGCAATAGGCACTGGATTATTGTGTCAAGGTGCATCTGTAACAAGAAAGCCAGGCAATCGTATCAAAGGTGAGTAAGTCTGTCAGCGGTAACCTTAAGCTCCCTCATCAATGCCTGCATGTTAAAATTCAGCTGTCTATCCAAGCTGTATGGAGCAGGGAAAAAAGCAAAACTTCGTTATATGAATGTGACTGTCAAAGTCCATTTCCAGCATGTAGGGGCCTTCCAAAAGCTTCCAGAGACTTCCAGCACTTACTGAACTCTTGCTTTGCATTTGCACTTTCACCCTGCACAGGCTATCTACCAAGAAATTAAATGCTGAGACCAACTGAGACCAAAGAAAAAAAAAGGCCAATCTTCACATTAAACTTACTTCAAAGCACTGACGACTGGCAAAATTCCCTTTGCTGATTAAATACGTCTTTAGTTTTGCTCTTCATAGCTGTTCTTTTCTGACTCACAAATACAATAGCAAGAATTTTTCATTTAAAGTCTACCAGATTTCAAGCTATGTAAATACAATATATGCTTCTTCTGCAGAGTTTGTAGCATCACCTGCTTTTGAGTGCGTTCACACAGCCTCAGAGTACACAAAGGAGGGCAGTTATGAAAGCCTTGTCAGAAGAAAGCCATTCATATTTACATTTATGAAAGGGCTCAGTTATCACCACAGAAAAAAACAACTGCAGAGAAGTTTTCCTCATTTGAACTTCCTTATGAAAAGCTACCATGTAATACAGCAATAGAAATGGTCAGAAAATAGGGATGGGGTGTGTGTGTTTGTTTGGGGGGTATTTGTTACCCTCAAAGCCTACAGGTGAAAACCTACAAATCTACCACAGAATTTTTTCTAAATTGTTTTTCTCCCCTCTTTCAAATCTCACTCTTTGGCCTCAGATTCTGACAAACTGTGGCTGCAAATGTTTAGCATACTGTATTTGGGAGTGCTGCTACATCACTTAATGGGATTTTCAATTCACGTGCCTCAGCATTTCGACACAAACAGCTCCCTGAACACATCACATCTCCTACGCTGCATGTCACTTGCCAGGAGGACAGTGGTGATCCTGGGAGACTTCTGACTTAAAGTTTCCAGTCAAGTGTTTTGATTTTCAGTAGAATCTGCATTTTCCAGTGGAAAGCAGATTATTTTTCACATATTTCTTTTGGTCAAAAGCTTGGGGGTTTGTCAAAATACACTTTCTGACTTTTCTTTTCAATCAGTTTCATGTAGGAAGTTGAAACAGAGTCCTGTGTGATAGGAAAGAGCAGCTTTACCCTTGGCTATGGTTTTGAAATTGCAATACTACCCCAGACAGGAGGGGCTGGAATTAGTGGGTGTTTTTCCGGAGAAAAAGGGAGGGAAAAAACAACAATCTGTAGTCTAAAATTACGATAACTGAGTATGTTGACAATAATGCCAAAAAAATAGCATCTGTAGTGAGAACAGTGTGTAACTCCCTGAAACCAAACAATATTTCTGACAACAAATTTCAGACAGTATTTTTGACAACAGGGCAGTGACAGAATCTGAAAATACAGTGACTTTTAGAAGCAACACGAAACAAAAATAAGAGGACAAGATCCTGGTTTTATCTTTAGATACTTTGCTCCAGGTGTTTATTATAATTGTAATACATGGTAAGAGAAATTAGGTTTGAGTAAAAGAATTAAAGAAAAAATTGTGACATACGGAACATGCATTACCAGAGAAGTGCAGCTGCAAATAATCTAAACTGAGCTGGTGAAGTAAATTATCTGTTAACATTACACATGCTAAATTTATTTTAGCTAATCACTTAGTTCCTTTCTGCATGTCCCTTTTTTTTTCCCCAGGGATCTTTCTTTTTTGAATTTCTCATCTGTTCCTATTTCAGCCAAAACAAAAACCTAGCATCCAGATGAGATTTTTCACTACATCCTCAGACAGAGCTAGAAAAAACCAGACCTGCCATGATGTTGCTCAGACAGAAAGAGGTTGGGGTTTTTAGGTACTGAGTAATTTGATGAAAGACTTTTATGAACATCACCCACAGAAAAGGAGAGCATTCTAGCTCTTGCACATTTTTACAGAAAAAAAACTATGCTTTTAGCACAGTTTAGTGAAGAAGGTGCTGTGATACTGAAACACAGACTTGTAGTTTAACATACCTTTGGTCTGAAATGAAAACAGCTTATTTTTAAGACAAAGTAAGTAAAAGAACAGAATACTATCGTTCTGTAAGATAAGATTTTATGTTCTTTTGTCACACTTGCTTGTATATTTTAGAGCTGCCAGAAAACTGGGCAGAGGTGCAGAGTTATGCCCTGGACAATGTGGGCTCAGAAAGTTCAGACACAGAGGAAAGAAAAAATAGCCAAATTTACAGCAAGGTGGACTCTTGTGGAAGAAAATAAGCTATCTGGAGAGAAAGGAGTGACTGACATCCTCCAGTTCTCAGGTTCCTAAGGGAGAGACATCAGTTCTGGATACTCCAGAGAGATGGGTCTTTCTGTCTGGGGGCATATGCTCAGGCAAGGAGAGAAGTCAGGTCTCTAGGGCCATGTCTGTCAGCTACCATACAACCACTTAGGATACACAATCACTCAGCTGAGAGACTTGGCAGAGAATCAATACTCTGGGTTGCAGCCCCAGCTTGCTGGTGACCACTCTCAACCTCATTTCTTCTTTTCACTCTTCCTGGATGAAGGTTAGCTAGGATAAGTCTTAAGAAGCTAAGGCATTAAAAACCCCCAGCTTATATAAAAAAACATGTAAGAGAAGCAAATAGTCCAAAATATGCCTTCATTTGCCCCTCTGCTGTGGCACAGATACAGTTTATTAAATAATTCTGAATCAGGAGTCACATCTATGGACTCACTGCAAGCTTTGCATCTCACAAAGAACCTGCAGCAGCCGAGGTACATTCATTTCTACTCGAGGAAATTCTCTGTGAAATTAATCTTCTGTAGAGACTGCAGCAGGCTCACTTGAAAATGTACAACTTGGAACACAACCTTTTAAAAGACATCTTTGTTCATGCTTCATTCAGGTTATGGTATCCTCAACTATCATCATCATTGTCCATCCTAAAAGCATTTATTACTTCTTCTATTTTGTGATTTTCCTTAAGAATGAACAGTCTGGGTATCTTATTCCTACATTCACTTGTGAGTGGCCTGTTGCTGCAGCTGTATTTGCACCGCAGAAATATCCCATCCTGTCTTTTCATTACAGAAGATTCACAAATGATGATAATTGCGTGGCCATGAAGTTTCTTTGAGCCTCGTTAGTCAGCATTTCTGCAGCCTTCTGCTTAGAAAACCCCAGCAGTTCATGAAGAACATGAAGCTCCTACATCTCTTAACTGTGCCCAGCAGCAGCCACTTCATGTTGTCCAGCTCCTTTTCACGTTCTCACATTCTACTTTTTGAAATTTGTTCCACTGGATCCACACAAGCCAAAACTCCTCCTTTGCTGTATCTAAAGCTCAGACACACCATTAAATTCCAACAGGGTAAAACTTCATTGCCAACTAGAGTACTAGCAACTGGACATTTTTATGTTCTTGAAATAGAGCAAAGATAGTATTTCATAAATTTTACACAGCTTTCAGTGCTGGTTATAGCAAGCTGAAACAAGGTGTGTTTGCCACATGCTGAGCATCCAGCAGGTAGATGGCATGGCACAGTTGAATAGTAATTCATTAACTCAAACTCAGTTCGAACCCTTCTTCTATTTACTACTCTGGTTTCCACAGTGCAGCTGAGACAGACCACCAGGGTCTGCCCGAAGTCCAGAGCACTCTGAAGATCTGAGGCTCCTTCTGTCAGTATTCCCTTGTTGCTCATTTGCTGGTGAGTCCCCTGGGTCTTTGAGGAAGACAAGGTCGCAGTTTTTTGGGCTGCCCAGCCTGTCCACAGGCAGGGGGGTGACACCCCACCAGCACAGGCTGGGGCCACGGTGCCCAGCCAGTGCTCTGAGCCACACAGCAAGTTACTTGAACATCACTTGAAGATGTTACCCTCAGAATTAAATATACCCAGATGAGCTTCCTCCTGCAAAAGTCAGCTAGGTCACACTGGCACTGCATCAAGCAAGGACTATAAAAAGTAATAAGGTCTCAAGCTCTACCTCAGGGTGAATATAATAGCAAGCTAAATATAAATTTGAAAATCAATCAGCTTTGCTATCCAGCTTGAAGGACACTCTTTGCTGAACAATAACATATTTTTAATGAGTTTTTTACTATTCCTCATATTCATGCTTTCCCCTTTCCCCTTCTCCCGTTTTTATATTGGAAGCTTTAATGGCAACTAGTGGGGAAAAAGGTAATAAAAAACCCTGCTGCTTTCCCAAGAGCAAGAGGTTTACTTTGATTGTAGTCACAAGAGGGTAAGACTATCAAGTTTTTACTTCATTCGGGATTGAAAAACAACTCAGGCAAGTGTTACTGTTCTGAGACAAAACAAAGAGTCTGCCCAGGTCCTCCAAAGACAGTTTGGGAGAGTAAGAAAGAGCAACAGCTGTCTTCTTCCCAGAAAATACTCTTGAAATATCTCACTTACATTTTTCTAATTGAACTTGTTCAGAAAGCACTGTATCCAGGGGGCTTATATTGTACAAACTGGGAGTTATTTATCTCATTAATATTAGAACTGCCTTTCACGAAAATGCAAATTAACTAAAAATAGTTTGTACTTCTCAGCATTTGAAATCCCCTCTGACACTTTCAATGAGAAGTTTTGAAGCTTTGATTTGGAAGCCAGTACATTTTTACACTTCGCAAAGCAGGTTGCGTTTGATGATTTAAAGCCTATCTAATGCTGAAGAGTAAAGATTTAACACCAGATTGTTAAGAGGTTCCGTGCCTGAACAGTGCTGCCTATTAAGAATGAAAAGACAGGCAAGAGGATCCACAAAGCAAACATGATCTCTAATCACAGAGACAGAAAGCACCATGGTTGTTTTGGCTTCCTGCTCACTTATATTCTAAAACTAATTTCAAACTAGTGAGCATGACAATGTTAATACTGCAGAGTTCAAACTTTATTAGAGAATAACTAAATGCAAACATTTGATCAAATGACAAGTGGCTTTGTTTCTCTTGACATGTATTGTTTGTATTACTGTGACCTACAGGAACCCCAGTCAACAGCCAGAAAGCAGAGATACAGATGATGACAGCTGCCACAACGTGTGCAGATAGATGGAAGAAAGCACAATTATCCCATTTTCCAGTGGATGAAAGTCTGTCAGGAACTTTACTCCTCTCAACAGCAGAGCAAGGGAAGGTCACAGCCAAACATCTTCCTCTCCATAGAAATTATTTTGCTTGATGAAACAGAAGTCTGTGAGGAGAAGCAACATCAGACTGACCCAGCTACTGATGCTCTTCTCCTCTCTTCACTCTGTTCAGCCCAAAGCCAAGAAGTGGTGTCAGGAGCAGACAGCACATTTTAGGTCTGCATTTTTCATCACAGGTGTGTTGGGAGAGGAGGCTTCTGCCTCTCTTTTCTCCAAACTCATGAAGCTGCACAGCACAGACAGGACTTAAAAATGAATTTCAGCATGCCATGGAAGGTTCATGCCATCACTTATCATCAGTGTCATTTCAAGGTGACCTTAAAGGCTGCTCATCCTGATGCCCTCAGCCTCTTCTTTACTTACCACCTGTATTTCCAGTGCCTTTCCAAAAGGTGAATTTCTGGTACCAAAGGAGCAGCACTGTGACATGAGAGAATCTTCTTATGAATACATGAGGATTCATGGATTCTGCTCAGCAACTGCAGCTTGAAACACACTGCCCTTGTTTCCAGGGAGGTGTGTGCAAGCAGCTGCTCCATTTGCTCTGCACAGCCTTGTGACAGCCTGCGAGACACGCTCAAGCTGCAGCTTGTTGTGCTATCCCTGGGGAGGAATGAAGGGGGAGGGAGCTTATCAAAACCAAATACCTTACAAAACAGGAAAATTCAGTCCTGGTTGAGGGCAGCTGTGGCAAGTGAGTGACATACTACACCAAAAATGTTATTCTGCACCACAAACCAGCCCCTGTTGAGAAAAGGACTGGAAATAAGAACTGGGATGTGGAAGGAGAGGGGAGGAGAAATTAGATGACACTATAAAAACAAGATTCAAACTGAGATCCAGAACTCGTGGGACAAAGTGCACTCCCTAGAACTCAGCTCTTGCTCAGCACGTGCCACTTTGGGAACCAGCATGATGGTAACTGGCAATCACCACAGAAGTACTAAGCTCCTTCTGGCCTGGGGAAAAGCCCATGCCACTCGCTTGACTTTCCTGGTTATTTCCGTCAGCCTGAGAAGGGAGAATGATGTGCTTTCATGACTGCATCTGGCACACCACCACAAATGTTTTTAAAAATCTAGTACGAGCCCCAGCTCCCTCCCATGCGTACCTAAGCTGGAGGCTGATCTGATTCAGCACTGGATTCGGGTCAGTTTAAAAGCACAGAGCATTTGAGTTAGCTCTGAATGTGATGTAAATCCCTCCTAGAAGCTTGAATTCTGACTGAAACCCATCTCCACTAATATGAGAGGTACAGTGCACACACTGATATATCACAAAATTCACCTGCGCACTGAAGACACTACAGCTCACAGGCAGAAAATTAACTTCTCTCCCAGAGCTGCAGAAAGATGACCTATACTCTGAAACACAAGTCATGCAAAAAGCCCACTCTAGTAAAAGCAAAAGCCTGCAAAACAAACAAATACTCCTCAATCTACTAACAATAAAGTTTCTGCTCAAAACTTGGCAGGACATACTCAATAAAACGATTTACCTGCAAAAGAACAAGAAAATACTTTTTGTACAGATAAGAGAGATGTTGTCTGCAAATGAGACATGTTCCTGAAGACATGCTCATGGTTCTGTACAATAAAGTGTTTTACTGAAAAAGTTTACTTAAACCCAAAGTATACCAAACCAAATTTGGTACAAAACCAGTAACTCAGTAAACTACTTAGACTAAGATTAGCATAAAAATTCCGGTAATTTCCAGGACCCTTGTGCTGGAAGCATGACCTGACGAAATCTCAAAAGTGTCTGAGGTGATGAATACTTTAAAGTGCTTCTGAAGCTGGTGGGAAATCAACAAGGCTGTGTGTAATAAGCACCAAAAAAGGCTGGGAAAAAGACAACATGGGGAAGCAGCAAGCGGCAAAGACAATCTGGAGAGTTCCTGCCCTAGCAAAAAAGGTAGGGAGCTTCAAAACATGCTGGCAGGCAACAAAACATTTTTTCACCCAAGACAGGAAGTTCACATCCCTCTTATGCTGAGGACCCCAGAGCTGGATGCAGAGCTCCAGGTGGGTCTCAGCAGAGCAGAGGGGCAGAATCCCCTCCCTCCCCTGCTGCCCACGGGGCTCTGGATGCAGCCCTGGAAACAGCTGGCTTCTGGGCCAAACATGTCTCTACAGCATAGAAACAAGGATGTCATGTGGCACAGTGTCAAATGCTTTGCTCAGGTCCTGCTAGATGCCACAAAAAAACTGGAAATCAGAAATGTTTTAGCGAGGTACCAGAAAGAGCTGGATAAATCTATGTAGCAAAGATCAGTCCCTCATTTTTGAGTAGAAAAACACCATCTGCAGCTCAGAAGCAGATTGTGTATCAAGGAGATATCCCTACTTTCCAGCCTGCTCTTATGCCTCCTGCCAGAAATCTGCTATTGATCATTAATTCCTTCTGAGAGTCAGTCACATACTCAACAAAGCCAAGGGTCTGGAGAACTAAAACCCTCCACCAACAAGGAAATCTCAATCTGCTGCTCAGATGCTGCCTTTGCCGGAGCTTTTTCCGCAGAAGAAGAGGCTCCCTTGGT
Organism: Pachycephala philippinensis; assembly: GCA_013397055.1. Classification (NCBI taxonomy): domain Eukaryota; kingdom Metazoa; phylum Chordata; class Aves; order Passeriformes; genus Pachycephala; species Pachycephala philippinensis. The sequence continues at coordinate 91,222 of VWZT01005675.1, read as the reverse complement.
TGAGTGCGCCTTCGTTCTTTTTGCAGTCCAAAGGGCTTGTTCCTTTCATGCTCCAGGTTTCTATCTTGAAGCTGTAGCATCAGCCCAAGATACCCTTCAGGGACTTCACAGCAGGACACGTGTACACCTCTCTACTTCAGACTAACCCTTCTTGTCCCAGACTAACTATGGGGCAGGCTGGGCTTTTGGGTTGACCTTGTACTGCTATAGGTTTTAACTCCCCGTGCAAGCAGCAACCAGTTCTTTTTAAAAGTAGCCATTGTCCAAACCATTCTTGAGGAATACACTTTTGTCTGCCTGCAAAAAGAAAATGTCTTAGTCGTACAACTCACTCATGAGTTCAAAGGATCAAAGGATTAGGTTTCAGTCTAAAAATTATTAATTTAAGATTTCCATTTCATAGTGTTTTGGTATGTGTGGGTTTTTTCTTTGTAAACTATAAAACTGTAAAAAAAACATGTTTTGACTGTTGAAAAAATTACCGGTTTTATTTCAAACTGACAAGAATTAAACCTGCTATCAAAATAATTCTTTGTCTGCAAAGAGATTGCTTTTGCTGTTTTGGAAATAAAACACTTTTTGCAATAAAAGCATTTCATTTTGTCTTAAAAGCAGCAGTCAGAGGTTTAGGTTTGAATGCAGTATCCTGTAGCACAAAAAAAAAAAAAAAAAAGGCCAAAATAGGGAAGAATTGAGCTATTTATCTGGTGAAAAAATTGCAGTAAAACATTCTTTGGAACCAAGCAGGTGAGGAAAAGTATTTTGCTATAATAATAAAAGGACTCATTTTCTTTCTGTTAAAGTTCCATTGTCTTCTTTTGCTCACAGGACATTAAAGTTTTGTCTCTGAAACTGGCATGTTTTGAAATCCTCATGATGTACCTCCCAGGAATTCAGAAACCAGGAACATCCCTTTAAACGTAAAAAAAAGGCACAGATGTTCAGTTTTTCTAAGAACTCAGCTGTTTGTTCCCTTAGGACTTTCAGTACTTTTTACATGACACTGATACAGTGATATGTAAGAAAACCTGCAAAAGAGTAAGAAAATAGTTTTTGTACAGATAAAAGAGATGTTGTCTGCAAATGAGACATGTTCCTGAAGACATGCTCATGGTTCTGTACAATAAAGTGTTTTACTGAAAAAGTTTACTTAAACCCAAAGTATACCAAGTATCTTCAGCTACTACTCAGCATGATTCTTACTAATCTAGGAATACTAAAAATTCAAAAACTTGGTAATGATGGAAAGAAATAGAAGATACTAAATATTAGTTAATAAGCTGTCCTGACAGAACCCCGATGGACTTAAGAGTTCTTTAAAAGAGAGGTGTGTTTGACTCATAAACCTCTAACAAGCTTTTGTTTCTTCAGAGAACTGTTTACAAACAAATTTATGAAGGAATTCTGGACTGAATCATCAATATTTCACAATTAACCTCTCTCAAAGTTGAAATTAAAAATACAGTGCTTACAACAAGCAATTCATTCTGCTCTCACTATTGGCCAGAGCTGCACAGGTAAATATCAGAATTTTACTGCAGAAATCTTTTCAGCTGAGACATGAGACTGTGACTTTTTGAAAGAAACATTCTCAAATGCGGTTTTTTTCTACAGGATGATGCCAGATCATGAAAATTCCACTGAAGCATCAGTAACGGAAATGTTATCATTGACAAACAATGTTTTTGCACAAGGGAAACAAAAGCTTTTTTTAATGTATGTGTGTGTTTCTCTTCAAAACAATTCAGGCAAGATTTTCTCAAGTTGATGTGTTTCTTTGTCAGCCTTTTTTGTTTCTCCTCTATGACAATGAAAACCAGAAAACAAACAAATACATCCCTGGCTCTCAACCTCATTGATTTACTTGCAGCAGAAACGGACCTGACAGCCTACATCACACAACCAACAACGAGTGGATTCCAAAGGCAATGAAAAATCCCCCCTAGGCTCAGATGAAAACACATGCATTGCTCCCATCCCTTATATTGTCACTTTAAAATATGCTTGACCATACACTATGCTCAGTACTCAAAACATACCAGCATTTACAGATCCCAAATCCAATTTTTATATGAGAAGACTTTTGAGACAGATTCTGCCAGAGCATGGCCAGAATCACAGAGGTGGTTTAGTGCAACTGGCAATTAAAAATCACTTTGAGGAGGCTTCTTTCCCCAGTGCTGCTGGCTGTTTTCCAACAGCTACACCACCTAATCCTAGACCAGGATACACTTTCTCCTTCCCTTCCACAGCCAAAATGGTAGATCTTTGGGTTCTGCCTGATTTTCTTCAAAACATCAAGACTCACACATATATTTTTGAGGACAACAGCCTCCCTCCCGCTGTGCCTGCCCAGACACTGCTCAGATCCCTCCTCCCTTGCCTCTGGACTTCCCTATGCAGTTAGTGCCCAAACTGTCCAAAACCCCTTGTTTGGCTTCCTCACATAATGTGATCACATTAATTTGGCACAGTCCTTGATTACCTTTCACTGAGAAGCACTAGAAAATATATAAAGATAAGATGCTTTTATCTTTGGTCTCCGTAGTTTTCAGACAGTTTTTTCTGATGGTTTTTTCCATAGTTCAAATCTCAGTCTTTACCTTTTGAGGCTCCAAGGAAGCTGTTGGGATTTGATTGTCTGATGTCCTTGAACAATAACCCTGCTAATTCAGGAAGACTGAATTAACACAGCTGCAGAACTCAAAGATTAGGTCTAGCTCCAGCATTTGAAACCACATTCAGCTCTGAGCCACAGCAATGTGTAGTGGAGGAAGCAAGCAAATTGAGGGATAAGCAAAAGATACAGTTACACACACACACACAGATTGAAATCAAGCACACACGAAACACTAGAAGTACAATAGGCATCTCAGTTGGATCCCTACAATTACAGAAGATTTGAGCAACTGTGCACTACAGCTACACTAGAACTGAGAAAAGAACTCTCAGCACAATTAATCTTCAACTTGCAACAAACCTTCTGACCTTTGTCCCATTCTACTGGTAACGCATAAACACAATAAATCAGTCGAACTGAACTTGCAGCCCTTCAGATGGAACATTCGTTTAAAAGGAAAAAAAAAAATATATATATATACTAGCCCTTTTCAAACTGCAGAGAAATTATTTTCTTCTACTGCCGTAGATCTTTTAGAAATACCATACTCCTGCTGCTGGCATGTGTGCCTGTATATGAAAAAGAGACAGACTCAGAGCGTATCAGCCAATATTGCTGTCCACTGATATAGATTCTCCACACACAAGGAATCCACATGGTTTTTTCGGACAACAGAGTGAAGTCCACAACTCCAAATTATCTGTAGGACTAATGGCCAACAAACAAAAGATTCTAACACTAATATTAGTGACACTAATAGCCAGTAGCAAACAGTGCCTCCTTGGTGACAGACACCGTCTGCACGTCCTAAGGACACTCACAGAATTGCCAGGATCTGCAAGCTGGGTTTCTGCACTGAAAGGCTCAACAAACTCTCAGAATCAAACAGGAAACTTAACTCCTTTTGCTGAGAGGAAAAGTTAGAACAGCAAAACGTGTATCTAATATAACATCTTCTGAAGGAAAACATCCCTTTCCAGCTTGCCCTTATCCTGCTGCCTTTTATTCTACATTCACAGTCTCACAGCAATTTTTAGTGATATTTATGCAGAACCTACCACGATGCCTGTGACTCAGACACACAGCACTACTGCCATGTCAATTAGTACTCTTTACAACAATAACAGTAAAAATGAGTAATACCCCACATGAGAAAAGTTTATTTTATCGTTTTGGCTCCCCATAGAGATATGGCTTGAAAAACAATCCAACAAACAGTACCATGTACACTCATTTGCCACAATGGGATGCATATGTGGGTTTACAGACCTCCCTGTGAGTCTCAGAAACAAAAATATCCATGTTACAGCCAAAGCTACAAGATGTTATGGGCCATGCTTCACCTCTTGAGGTACCCAGCAAACTCTTCGTGTGGTAGCCAAGGCACAGCTCATTATAAAAATATGCTTCCTATGGATCTCTGTGACTGGCCACCAATTAAGTATTTTTTTTTAATGTCTGACAGAGTTCAGGATCTGTTGAACGTGCACAATATACAGAGGAATCAGAAGCACATCAGAAACCCAGTCTAAAATGGAGACAATTGTCTGTGTATTAAAGTTTGTCTGCTTGTACTTCCACAGATGCACTGATCCAGGCCACTTCTGCCCCTCCAAGAACAGCAATCTATTAATCTCCTCCCAAACTGTAACAAAGTCTGGGGTAAACCTTTTTGTTCTTATTTGGCAACATTTACTACTTTTCAAACACAGTATCATATTCCCAGAAAAGTTTCACAATCCCTACGCTGCAAATTAAACACAATCTTCTCCTGGATAATTAACACCAGGCATCTCTGCAAAGAGTGAAAGAATAAGGGTTTCATCAGTCCCCTGCTTCCAAGGGAGCTTCCAAGGGGACTTCCAATAGGAAAGCCCGTGGATTGATTTCTAATAGGAAAGCCCAAACAGAAAACGAATCTGCAAGCAGAATAGTGACATGCACATGAGAAGTACATTTGGATTAATTTCTATTAGATCTCTATCCAAATTCAGACCTATCCACTTAGACCACGGCATCCTTCTACCAACATCTGGAATTTCAAAACCACATCCATTTAATAAACTGCACTTTTTGTAATTCGCCATCAAAGAAGAACATCATTTTACAACATTCAGAGGAGCATACAGAAAACTTTCTTAGGTTCAAAGATCCTATTGAAAAATACCCTACAGTATTTTCATTCCACTGTTGAGGTGAGTACTCTTTTGACTGCCTCCTCATGATGTAATTATCCTTCTGCCAGCTGTGTAATTATCCTTCTGCCAGCCCTTCCATCTGCACTGGACATCTCAGTTGTCCATTCGGACATGACTAACCAAGTGAAAAGGTTGGGGCAGTCAGTGGTATTGCCGTGACATTTTGGGCAGGAATCAAGGAACTAAGTTTGTGCTTCTGCTCAACTCACATGAAGATGGAGTCTGCCATCCAAGAACCACATAAAACTATCTGCTGAGCCAAATCTCAGTCATGTATTTTGGAAGGATAAGGACTGATTCTGAGGGCTGATAGCCTGATATGATGAAGTTGTGAAAGCCTTCACAGAAGAGTTGTAGGCATCAGGGTGATTTAAGGTATCAGGCAGGTCACCTCATAACAGGTGTCTAATGGTGGAGATCTGGACTCTGGTAGAACAGGCTTCATGACAGAGGCTCTGCTGTTCTGTTCAAGCACATATTCTGAGCATCCTTTTATCTCTGGTGTATTTCCCAAACACTTCTGGGGTCAGTGCTCTATGTGGGATTCCAGACTGAATTGCTGTGGGGTGGTAGTGAGTCAAGCTGGAGATAAGCCAGAAACTTTCTAACTTTCTGAAAAGGCAATATTGAAGCCATGTTGGTGCAAGAAATAACCTTGAAGTCTTCCTTCCTTTCTTCATGCTTACCTTGCTCCTTCTAACACTGAATGTTGCTGAATGATTTGGCAGCCTTAGCAGAACTCAGCCCTTTCCTCATCAAGACACCAAAGCATCTTTGAAAATTCAGAGATCCAAAGGGATGTGAATGGTCAAGCCCACAGAGAGGACTGGGGAGCAGAAAAGGCTGCCACACAAAGCCCTTGAGCTCATGTGAAGTTCTGTTGCGGAAGAAAACCCAGTGAGGGTATTGCAAGCTGCAGTGAACAGACAAGCCCATGGTTTCCATACCATTGCATGGCACTGGGGGCAGCAGGATGTTTTGTCAGGAAGGTCTTTTGAAAAAAGGTCTTTTTCTGATCTTTTGTGGAACTACTGAGCCTCACAAGCAGAATATTCCCAAACTTCCGAAGTCTGAGAGCATGATTTAAGAGACAGACTAAGACCCAGTGACGACTCCAGACAGAACAATTTAGCTTGATAGAAAAAGTTCCCTCAAAATGATTTTCTCTTGTTTTTAATAATGGATTCAGTCAATAGCCAGGAGGGAAAATAGTTTCAAAACCTTTCACTGTAGTTCAATGCACCAAAACCCACCTGCTTGCACCTATGGGGAGTACTAAATCACAAAGGTTCAAGAAATGGACTGCCTTTTCTTCTGGAACTAGAAAGAAACAGTTTTTCTCCCCAGACAATGACTGCCTGTGGGCAGTTCAATTAAAGCTCTCTAATTCCCTGGCATTGACTGGCCATGTTTGCCCATCCCTATTCTTCACTGATAATCCTTTGTTACCACCCCACTCAGAAGCACCTGCGTTCTGAGGTAAAGACACTGTTCTGTTTTAATCCGCAACACACAGAATGCAACACTGGAAGTGCCTTTTTTTTATTCTGACTGATGCAAGTTGGGCTGACTTGCATTTTGATGCAACACATGCAGTAATGAATAACAGACAGAGTTAAAATAAATCAATTGTTCATATGCCACATTACCAAGCTTCCAGCAGTGAGATGAAACAAAAGGGAGTTCAAGAACAGCACGAGGAGTCACTATGTGCAGCACTACAGCTGGAGAAGGAAATATATTCCCCGGCTGCAGCTGGCCACCAGTTCAAATCCTGACCAAACACATTTAAGCAGTTATTGTGCAATAAGGACCTTGTTTATGCCCTGATTCTTTCCTAAACTATGCTATGCAGTAAATTGAGGGAGTTCACTGTAAATCTTGTGGAGTGAATTCCCATCAGTGGGAACTGGACTGTGGTGAATGGACCCACGACTACACTCTGAGGGTCAGTGATTCCAAGCTGAGACACAAGTCAGAAGCATAAGTTTGAAAGGGAAGAGAAATTACTGGTTGTGAAAGGGAAGGAACTCGTGCCACCATCAGCCCACATTATTCTGCAAGGTGACTGCAGAGTCTTCAGCAGCACTTCTTAAGTAACTCAAAAGATCCTCTTTAGCAGATTTTGTGGCTATTTGCTAGTTGATTACAGAACAGCTATCAAGGAAACTGTTACTTTAATCATGTAAACCAATGTCCTGCATTAGGAAAGAGGCTGCATATTGACTACTTTTAGGGAGACTTTCATAATTGATTTTATCCTTTTGGATTCCCTCCCTGTCCCTGCAGTGTCTTGTTTCTGGCAAAGCTGGTAAAAATGAATCCCAGATGTTAAATTTATTCTTACAAGTTGAAACACACAAAAAAATAATCACCCTCCTAGCATGGGCAGATTGGGCTCATTCAGCTCCACCCCTAATTTAGTATTTTTCAAGGCTAATATCAAACTCCAGATGTGCCACTCATCAGACCAGATGTAAATACATACCCTTAAGCTTGTGCCCTCAGAATCTCTTTCACCATCACTGAAGAACTGGCAAGTTCATCTGGGATGAGTTAAAGTCACACAAAGAAGTGCCCTACAAGTGTCCTCCTCACTGATCCTGTAGGTGTGGACAAGCTGAGAAGTGGACAGAGTCATATTCCATCCAGTACATCTCATTTACACTGACCTGGGATACCATTACAGTGTTCTGTGTTCTACTGCAGCCTTCTCTCTGCCACACTGGTGAACATCACCTCTACTCAGCTGCAAAAAACTGAGTGTTGCCAAGTCTGTATTGCTGTGTGAAGTTCAGACACCTGGGGCACAATATCTTCATTTAAATGACGTAAAATTTGGCAGGTGTACATAACACTGCAGCCCTACAAGCAGTACTGAGGATATTCTCCACTGTATAGATATCCTAATCACCACATGAGGAATGGATGGAGATTCTGGAATACATTTAATTTCTAAATGATGATCATTTGCAGTAACTCCTCATTCATCAAACTAATGGAACATTTAAAACGATAAAGAACTGGAAGCAAAATATAAAAAGTATTTAATTGAGAAACACATACCTAAATATTCTCATTAATTTATGTAACTGAACGTCTTTGTAGAATTTTTTCCCCCACAGCTTTCTGATATTTTCTGCTTTTAATCTAGGTTTTTATGAATTAATTATTTTCATTAATTTCCTTCTGATGACCATTTCATAATATTGAAGTTACAGTTGCAATACCAGTGAATAAAATACTGGACCAGACAGTTGACCCTCTGTGTAAATTATTGCCTCTTATACCTCTGTGTAAATTTTTGCTGCTGTGAATAGCACTACTCAAAGAATACCACCTTCCTGTACTGTGTTTATTCCTACACCTCACAAAGCAGTCCTGTAAGGCATCTAAATCTTCCATCCCATTCCAATACAGCTGAATTACAGTGCTCATACTCATTAGTAAACTGTAGCCACAATGAAATAAAAACATAACAAGGCAGTTTGTAAAAATGACACTCCATAAACACTAAAAGATGTTAACCCTGAAACAGCATCATTTAATCTGTATTATTTTTACTAATACATATAGATGATGCTTATTATGCATGCCCACTTGGCACAGTTTAGAGCACAGAGTGCTACATATACTGTATCAATTCTCAAAGCATAAGGTACAGGACCCCATAAAGCAGATTAAGTCAGGAAACACTACCGCTTCAGACCATTCAGTTTCTTAAATCTGGATTCTTAACATTAGAGATGTGAAAGACTGTGAAAGCACAGCCAGACTCTGTATGAACCTTTCATTCGACTGAGATTGCTGGAAGACTGAAACATGAAATCTGAGATTTGCTTTTGTTTTCCAACACTGTTATCTCCAACGCCAAGAAGAACACAATACCTTTATGAAAACCGACCTTCTTGAAAGCACGCATGGATGAAGGGGAATTCAGTCACACAGAACTCTGCCAGTGCTTTCCAGTGCAAGCATAGCCTATGTCTGGAACAAGGTCTAAAGTGTACGGTCTTGTCAACTGGGTACAGGATAATTGCATTAGAAAAGGGGGGCAATCCTTAGTTTCATGTGAGTGGAAAAGACAAATACATTCTCCCTCCAAAGTATTATGTCAGTAAAGCTGTTAAGTACTGTGTGGTGTGACAGATAAAAATCATTTTGCTCTCATGTACTGGCTTCTGCAGTGCTATAAAAATACTCTGGAGTTGAGCACCATTTCCTCACAGCCCTCCTTGCAGGTCCTTATTGTCCTGCAGAGACCTTTCCTAGACAGTTGCAACAGCAGCCAGAACCTAATGTTTATTTATCCCTTTCAAACCCTGTTCCCTCGCTCCTTGCTAAGGCTCCGTACCAGCCTTTCAGTAATTGCAAACTGGAGTCAGCAAACAGCAGCTAAACTGGGATTAATGCAGCATCCCACACAGCCCACGTTTGCCTTGAATTTCTGGCTGCTCCTGGAGCAGAGGTGCTGATTAGACAAATGGGACCTTTCCTGGCTAATTAGGAATTCTAACTCGTTTTAAAACAGCAAGATGGGTAGAACTGTGCACACACTTAGCGACAAGGTCTTCCCTGCCAGTTGCATGCAACAGACTTTTCAGGACACTTCTTAAGTTCTTCCCCTGAATTCCACTAATTCTATTAGTCAAAATTATGAGTCTTCACCTGAGAACAGCATTTTTATTAGTCCAAATTATGTCAGCTTTGCTTCACCAGTGCAACAACCTCACAGGCTGATGATGAAAGATAGAAGAGTGTTAGAAACTCCATTAATACAAAGTGTAGTTTGTCCAAACAATTAAGTGCTAAATAACCATCAGAATGACATTTTTGTGCTAATAACCACGTTCACGTTCCAAATTCCAGTCCCCATGTGTAATCATTCCAACAAAGTTGCAGTTTAGTGCAACTAAACCTAACATACCTAATATGGCATTGAGTTCCCGATTTTGGACCACTGCACTGTGCTTATAGGCTATTTCTGAATAAAATCCGCCTCGTCAGCCAAGTTACAAAATGAACAGAAAAAGCAGGGGCACATTCGACTTCAGTTTTTTGCAGTAACTCCATTTTCCCCCAATACAATCAACAGTTTCTCAAGCCCTGTGCAAGTATTTAACTAACATTTCTTTAAACATCAACATACAATTCATGGGCACATCACTAACTTAAAACCTTATAAACGGGACCTGACAACATATTAGTTTTTGCTTGTTTGTTTTTATATCCAAACTGCAGTGGAAGCTGGCAGGAACTGAACATCCAAAAACTTGTGATTTTATGTGGTCAGAGAAAGAATAACTGAACCCTCTGATACTTTATAATAAATATTTTAAAGCAGTGAGCACATCTGATTTTCATCTCTCTATATTCAGTTAATATATATAAAATGGGACAATACCACCAGGTTAGTCAATTTAGTTTTGTGAAAAATTAATGAATTTTTGTGTGTCACACTGATGAGGAAAAACTCTTGAAAGAACTACATAAGTCTGTTCACAAAAATAAAATACCCAAACATGTTCTCAACAAACAAAACACAGTAAGCAACGAGAAACTGTTGAATTGGCAACAATTAAGTGTCATTAGGAACACTTGAAAGAAACCAATACAGAAAGCATTTATGCCCAAGTGTTTGAAAGATCTCATACCACATGCACCCTTGATTCAATACTTCTTGTAACAAAAACACTGCAGCAGGAATTTATCAACCTTAATGTTGTTAAGGTGGATTTCTTAAAAAAAACCCTTTTTTTTCTTTTAATTTGCTGTGTATTCTTCGCACACATTGCCATCTTTTGCAGGAGTGATATATTTGACAAGTACACTATGCCTACTGTTCCAAAGCATCTTCCATCAATAACAAAGAGCATACAGCAGAGTGGAAATCACCAGGTGGGATGGAGTAGCAACTGTTAAAAAAAAAAAAAACAAACCAAAAGCAAAACCAAAAGCAAAACCAAAAACAAAACCAGAAATAAAATAAAGCACACACAACACAGCGCTTTAATGCAACTGTTCTAATTCTCAGTAACAGAATTACTGGATTGTAAAAAAGACCATACATACGGCTTTCCAGGATCTGCTGCTCATACACACATGAAATCAGCAAAATCTTATTTCTAAAAGCCCAAAAGGATGCAGGACACTGAGTCTGCTTCCTAGAGACTGAGCTTTTTATTTTGAATGAACATCCAGACATAAATAGGCATTCATCATCTCAAACAAACTTCCAGATACAATAATCCTTTTTTGTTGCCATTTTGGATCTGTTTTTCTCTTAATTTATTTTGCATGCAATCAGCAACCTATTCCTGGAACCTGAGGAGAGTTTTCTAGGGCACTTAACAGCTTTCAATAAAATTTCTCCTAAAGAAAATGAAGCAGTTCTTCTCACCAGATTCACCTACAGTTCTTTAACTCCATTTACTTCAACACAATCAGAACCAGGGAAGTCCTAAATAAGAGTTTCCAGCAAGCAAAAGCTGATCGAAAAGAAACAGATTCACCCACTGTTGTATTGTTAATATAATTTCCCACATTTTTTCTTTGTGCACGCTTTTCCCAATGCTCAGACTGTACCACCCAACCACATAGAGCATCTACACCTTGGTCCTAGAAACCTTCTCATCTCCCAGCAACTCTAATAATTGCCTGTGAGGCTCACGCAAGACACTTCTGTACAAATTTACCACCTGCAAGAAGGACAGCGCTTCTCAACCTCACCAAAGAAAAATTATAAAGAACAAACAGCAATGACGGATAAGGTGTCCTTAGTGACAGAAAGAGAATATCTGAATATCTTCAGATCTCAGATGCAATTCTCAACTCAAACCAGTTCCCTGTAACTGCTGACATTTGGGATGAGTCAGATGCAAATGCATCCCAGCCAAAGGACTGGAAAAAACATTTGTGGTAATATCTTTCAGAAACAGCCTAATCAAATTTTTAGCTGCGCATTGCTGTGGAAAAAGCCTAGAGAAACTGCCTTCGATGAAAATTTGCCTTTGGCAAAGAAACACGCAAGCTCAGAAGGATAAAACACATCTGGTTCACTCATTTAAACACTGTGGAAGCAGCGGGAATACCTGCACAGAACTGCCACCTTGTACCTACAGCAACAATGGAGTTGCAAAGACCACTGAAAACAAGAGACATTACCCATTTCTAATGGTCTTTCTGAAGAAGAAATGGTTACATTTTGCATCAGTGGAGATTTCTTATCAATCTTACACAGGGGAAAGGAACGGACAAGTTTCAGTAAGTAGCACAGTCATCCAACAGATGATTATAACCTCCTACCACACACACAGAAACCCCACATCTGTCTGCAAAACGACACAGCTTTGGTCTTTCCTGTTGTATGGCCTACATATTTGGGATTGTAATCTGAATATCTACGCAGAAAAAAACAAAACTCTGAAGAAAGAGTGAAAGAACATGAATGCAATCTGTGCCAGTAAACACAGTTATCTTTAGATAATGTCCAGCTGATGTCCAACTGAAGCAGTGAAGATGAAATTAATCCCCGTCTGCGGGATTAGGATGGATCTTCCTCACATCAAACTGTCAAAGAATATCTGAAAGGAACCAATACCACTTTCTGCAACACAGTAAACTTACTTACAAGAATCATCTGGATATACCAAACAATTCCTGCACTTAGGGGACTCCAGATACTTAAGGTGCCCTTGGTCTCTCTTCTGCATCAGCAGCACATGGAAGTTTAGCTTCCTAATGTTAGACACTGTCAAAACACGTCTAAATGGATGAAATTTAAGGTAAGAGTCTGATATCTCAATTCAAGTAGATGTGTTGTATTATCTTTTTAGGCCCCATGAATTAATTAGTATCACTTCGAGTCACAAAAAAAAAAATCACCACCACCACAGTTTCACTAGCATTTCAGTAAGTAATTTCACAGCATGTTGCATGCATGAATTTGAAAACAGTAATTCTGAAATTGCAAAACCTGAAGCAGCAGATTGGATTCATCCTTTTAGGACCGAAACTGAGTCTGAACTCTTCCATTTAATTGTTCGTGCTCAAGCAGGCAGCCTACTAGAGGCACTAGGGACTACCCAGTTTTCATGACGTTACAATGCATGCTCACAAACTCAAAAAAATATACAGCCAAGGTATAATGAATGGCTGCTGTAAAGAGAGAATTTACTCAAGTTAACACAAGAACTCAGAAAAAACGTCAAGTCCATTTGCTTGCCATGCTTGCACTTTAGGGTTTGCTTAGAAACAATGCTCAGATGTAATTTGCCTCTCAATATAACCCACAATTCAAACATAACACCTTTGAAGTTTAAACAAAACATGAAGCTCACATCTATGCTAGTTTGCTTAAAAAGACTTAGATAGGAGAAAAAAAACACAAATAAGGATTTTTCAATCATATACATAAATTACCGCGTACAACACCAACACAAACAATGTTTATCAAGCTGACAGACAAATAAGACTTTAAGTTAAAGTCTCCATTAATCCATTGACTCAAAACTGGGCAGTACAAATGCATTCCTGTCTATAGCAGAAATGGCAAACATGTAAATCTGTTACATACCAGACTCACCAGCATGGCATTAAATGACATTAAGTCTCCAGCACAGCCTGGGCAGATTTTCAGTGAAAGGAACACCAGCTAGGATTGTACAGTGTTTGTTTTCAAATGGCATTTTGACCCATCTCTGCCATTTATGCACATCAAAAATCTTTCTGGGGTCTAGCACACTGGGTGATTAAAGCATCAAGATAAAATACAAGAAGCTGCACATCATCCACTTTGGTTTTATTACTGTACTGTCTCACATGGCTTCTCCTCAACATGCACAGCACCAGCTACTTTTGGTCAGGGATTTTTTATAGTGGATTTTGGTTTGGTTTTCTTTGTAGGGGTTGGGGCTGTGTTTTTTTAAATGGCTATGCCTCTCTCTTCGTTTCCGTAGAGAGAATGGATACCTTCCCCCAAAAAGAGCAGGAACTGAACTCTGTATTATCTACGCTGAGTGCAGATAAAAGAAAGAGCAAAACCCTCCTGATCATTCCCCTGCTCTGGTTCCCCAACAACTGCCTATTTAAGGGTTGGACACCACACAGTCCAAAGGAATCTACAGCCAAAACCAGAAAAACAGTCTCATTTCCCAATGTGATTACATCTGTAGAGCTGCTGATGTTGGAAGTTCAGATAAAAACTGGAGTCAAAGGCTCAAAAATAAAGTTCTCTATCTCGGGGATGTTTATGTTCTGAAAGCCTGGAGATCTTCCTTTGAAAAGCAAATGAAAAAAGCAAACAACATTAAGATCCATGTGGTCCATGTCAGGGAAGGGCTATACAATGAAGTCCTTCTCTCAGCTCCGTGGCTTTGATAACTTCAGATGGAATCAATTCAGTCACTTATTTAGGCAGATACACCACAGATATAAGCATTTAATTACAGATAGTAGAGATCCAAGGCTGGAGTAAGTCCTGCATTTTCTGGATGTGCCAGGGAGAAATGAAAACCTCTTGAGTTGAGCCTTGACATGGCTCACCTCCTTACTAAGCACAATATTCTCCCAAGTAGGTTGTAACACAAAAGATAAATGTTATTTCCCAAAATCATCGCCATGACTACAATTAACCTTGCATTGCCTTCACTAGAATCTGTGTCTGCAGCCAAGCTGCAGGTGAGGTGTTAGTGTGTTCAAGAGCTGTCAGGGTAAGACAGATCCATGAAGTGAGCAGACTAAATCCTTTTGTGGGACTGTGGCAGAATTTTACATAGTTATCTTAACAATTTAACTGGATTCAGATAGGAACTTATCTTCCTATATCTGGTCTCCCTCTTTTCCCTTCAGCAGGACTGAATGAAAATACATATTGTAGTAACTTTTATCAGAATACAACAGGTTTCTCAGCAAACACTACTTTGAAAAGTAGGTAACGTCTCGAACCCACCAAACTACTAATATCCATTTCTCTGAGCATTACACACACCTTTGAAATAAAATTCCTTACCTCTGTCTGTCACTAATGAGGCACTATCACTGCAAAGAAATGAGTACTGCCCAAAATTCTTTATTAGTCACTTGTCTCAAGCTCGTCATACAACAGAATTATACAGGTATTGTACAGAATAAGAGTGCATCAAACACAGGGTGACCATGCACCACCAAACCCAGGTGTTTTTCAGATGCCTACTTTCACAGGAGAAAGGAGGGACTGAGATTGGAGCTGCCACACCAAAGGAAGGGAAATGCAATCACTGACAACTGTCTATGCTCCTGCAGCTCTACAAGGAGATTATATTTGAAAACTCAGATCTGATGGGCTTTAAAAAAAAGAAGAAAAAGAAGGCTGTAATGAATTTCAAGTATGCTTCAGCTGGAAAATCCACTTTTCTCATACATACCCTCTCCATGCAAGCTCAAGAGCACTCACTAGTTTTCCTAAGTTCAGCACATACACTAAGGGGACTATGACCAGGGGAAAAACCCAAACCAACAACTACGAGATGCAAAAATACTTTGGAGATCACAGTTTCTCTGGATTAATTTTTACTTCTTCTTTGACCACAAGAAAAATAATAGAGAAGAGCTTATTTGAAGATGATATAAAGGAAGGCCATCTGTGTCAGTCACGCACATCCCTCCATTTTCTCTAAAAAGATGAGTTATTATTTCAAAGACATTCCTATATACCACCAGGTGTGAAAAGTCTTATAGCCCAGAGCCACACTGAAAAAGCCATTTCAATTTCATTTATTGCTTTCACACACCAGAGCTGTAAAGCAGGCAAAAACACACAGGGAAAACTCTGGACTTTATTAAGTTTTTGAACAGAAATGTTTATTCAAGTCAGAACTGAAGTTCCACACTGTCTTTAAAGTTCAGCTAAGTGATAGGACTCAATCAAGCAGAGTCATCAGATGGTAACTTAGCAGCTCTTGGTAACAAGAATAAACCTTGATACGTGGTTATTTAATATATTTTTAGATTTGAATAAACTGCCTCTCACTTAAGACATTTAAGACATTGTGCTGTATTTATTTACAGCGCAGCACAAGACAGCAGTGGGGTAAAACACAACAGCTGGTGTTGAATTCACCTTGTCCAGGATGGGAGAGTTGGGTCTGGGCTGCTGTCAGGAGGCAGTTTGCTGGAGCTGGACCTTCCTGGTACCTGAGGTCATCCAATCCTTGCTCAGGCACCTTGATATTTGCATTACAAAACGCAGATGAGGTGAGCTGCTACACAATCTCTCCGATACTCTCCTTCAATTACCTCACACTTCACAGAAGGCCACTAAGCCCTCTTGTCCATCTGAGCAGCAGCTAAACAGCCCTACTGCCTCTCACCCCTGTCCAGCTCTTCCCTCTTGGAATACCACTATAGAGTCTGTTCCCTTCATTACAGTTACCTGAGAAGAAATAATCCTTGAACTTAGCAGGCTTACATCTCTTGTATCAAGTGCAACAACTGGACCTCAACTACAAAACCCAATGTTTTCTACTACAAATTTAGAGACAGTTCACTCTCTATTAAAAAAAAAAAAAATCACACCATAAAAGCAGTTTTTAAAATTTAAAGGCATTTATAATCAGAGAAGGAAGTCACACTTCTATTTATTCTATATCCTTTCCTTGCACCTCTGGATATCTCCGTATCGTACATATTAAACACCTGTAGGAGACATTGGTGGAAAGATCAACTTCCCCCCCAAAAAATTCCAACAAAAAACCACAGTGTCTACTCCTAATAATTTAATGTAAGATAAGGAATAACAGGTTCATTTAGCATTTTACAGGATAACAGAGGGGAGTGAGAGACAAGAGTATTCCAAAATTAATTCTCATTTTTGTTGTTAGCTATTGATGACTTGGATTGCCACACATCGTTAACCAGTTCCTCAACCAAATCAAAAGCAGTCAGAAATAAAATGAGAAAAAAACAACCCCGGGGCTATCCTTGAAATGAGAAAAATGCACATATTTTTAACCAGATGGTTCTCCCTCTGAGTTACAAGTTTATAATATGAAATCATTACTCCACCATACTAAGTATTGCTACTGTCTTGCTTGCACATGTTTTTAAATTCTAAGAAATCCTAACTGCTGCATCACCTGCAGCAGAGACTTTCAGGGAATGTTAAGAACCAGGACATTAATCTGTCCAGCGTCAATCTGTTTATTGCACCCCAGAGACAAAAACCCCATCAACTCTGCTATGGTCTCGAGCATACTCAGTGAGGTCAAATATTTATCAGGATAATTTGTTTTGGCTGGAATGGAGAAAGTAAGGGAAAACAGACAGAAAAAGGCAAAAATACACCATTTTGTAGAGAGATGATGTTAAATTATGGAGCCTTGCCTAGACAAAATAACTCATTAAATCAGTCAATAGGTAAGGATTCAGAGCACACTTTTAGGAGCCTCTAGGTATGACATAAACTTGGAGTAAGACCAGATTAGCCAAAGCAAAAATCCTGGCTGTAGTAACTTCATTCCTCTCTGAATGTGTAGACTTAAGCCCTGCTTAAGTCAGAGGTAACACAGATTCCCTCCACATAACTTTATAAGCTTGAAATACCTATGGAAGCCCATTTATTAATGAAAAATAAACATGATCTACGCTAGATAAGGCCTCTTCAAAGCTGTGAAGCACCAATAACCTCAGTTCAGAGCTCAGCTGCTAAAGGACACTTTTAGAGGCCTTCATAAGGATGACTCTGACCTTTAGCAGGCTGGACCCCCCATCCCATGCAAACATGCTCCCACCTCAAGATCCCCTGGTAAGCATCTAAAATAAACCCATAAAAATGTCTGAACTAAACTCTTATGAACCCCGTCCTAAGAGCACTGGTTTAAAGCATCAAAATCCCCTAAAACTGGTCCATACATCTCTCTGAATGTCCACGGTTTTGTTCAGCCTCTCCTTAAAATGCTGCAACCAGACCAGCAATATAACAACAAGCAGAGAGTTAGCCATACTACTCAGCAGTCCTCAGGAAACCACATTTAACATCTGTGACTCAATTTCTTTCAAAGCAGAGACATCAGGACATCAAGCCTCATTAAAATGCTGTATCATGGTGTCAACCTATGTTTCATGTCCTTCTGAGAACTGGTTTCTCAGAAACAGGGGAGCACAAATGTTTGTCCTTCTAATTCACAGCAAAGAATCATTTTACAAGACATTTCAGCAAATGAGGGTAGCATATCAAATACCATCTCTAAAAAGAACAAGAGCAAGTTGCTATGTATTTTTCAGCAATAATTAACAGGACCATCAACCCTGCAAATGCCACTTACTTCCTTTCCTATGACAACTGTTTCACCTCTCATTTCAATATGCAACAGCCTGACAGATACAATGGCAAACAGCTTTCCGGATCATTGTCCCTGGACTCAAATACAAGCTGTATTAATGTTCTTTTCCCCAATGTTAAATGTTTTTGATAGCTAAGAGAAAGGCTCCATAGTGTAAGAGTTAGTTGCTGGATGAGGGCATCCCACTGTGGGCTGTATTTGGCACTTCTTTCCTATAATGTGAAAGCATGACACCCATTAGTATAATTGAGATTTACAAGCCTGCACAATGAAGCAAAACTTATAAAAGACCCAAGAGAGTGAACATAAGCTATCATCAACAGGGGAGAATTTGACGCATAAGCCATAATGTCGTTACTAGAGCGTTTCTAGCTTTCATGATAAACAAAATTTTTGGTAATGTTTGGTATTCATACAGTTCATCTATTTTGTACTTTTATCTCACACTAGTTTTTGAAACTAAAAGTGAAAAGCCAAAACAAAGTCATCGTAAAACATGATACGACCACACAGCAATAAAATAAAATCTTTGAAAGGAAGAAATGGATGTAATAAAACCTTCAGGGAGATATATGTGCAGGTCTTAATTTCTTCAGTTTTTTTATTAGGTATTTTAAAAGATCAAACTTATGCAGATGGCACAATTTGAATGACTTCATTTGCTCTGAACTTACTTGTGAAAGTACTATTTTTAAAAGAGTCTATTTCTTTCAGTGCTGCACAAACTGCAATCAAAACCTGGTAAATCTAAGCGATGGTTCTGCAGTTGTCCACTAGAACTTGGCTTTCTTCAAGTCCAAACAGAATTCAAACAATGACTTATCTGCCTGAAAAGCTGCCCACATGCTGCTGTGTTATTTTAACTGGTACTCTCTTTGCAATCTCACCTTAATAAACAGTAACTACCTACATCCATTTACATCATGAACAGTTCATGCCACCTGTCTCAAAAGCAAGGATGGGATTTTCAAATCTTCCCAGTAGTGTCCCCAGGCATAATGAACAGATGCCCAGGTCAGCAGAGAGGCAGAATTAAAAAAGTCAGCTGTGGTAGACATCTACCTTGTCTACACCCTTTCTACCCCTCAGACACTGAGGGCACTACACAGGCAGTGAAACACAAATACAAAATAACTGTTGGGAATGAAACTACAAATATAAACTCTGTTATTCAATCAAAAGGACTGAAATGTTGACACATAGAAGAAAATGAAACAAAACAAATCAGAATTGTTAACCCAAGTGTTCTTTTTTTGTAGATGGGAAGACAGCCCTGCAATGTAGCCATACTATTCCTACTTGGAAAATGATTAATGAACGTGTTAAAGAGCTAAGCTTGGTCCTTGAATCTTGACACTTTCAAGGCCAGCAAATTTTGGTAACTTGTATCCAAGAGTTGTAAAAGGAAAGGTCAAGAACACCTGCGAACTTAAGGTGGTGTTCAGTGAATTTTGAAGCAAGGGAAGTATTCCCAAGAACTCAGAAAAGTCAGTGCTGGCATAGTATGTACTGGAAGCTCACAGAACATCACAGAACATCACAGTCTTGTCAGCTTCACATGATTGAGGGTGGGCCAGAAGGGAAAGAAGGAAGGACAGCTGATATTAACCAGGCTGGTAAAAAATTAACAGCAGGAAGTATGGCCAAAGCCAACAGATGCTATCTAACAAGATTACATTTTTTACGTTTTCTAATCACATTTCCTAATTAGATTCCAAGTTTGACCAGAAAACATATGGTATGTTTATGACACATTTATGTTTTCTAAGGCATTTATCTTGGCACATTTTTATGAAGAATGACTTAAAAAAAAAAAAAAAACAACAATGCTATGCTCATTCCTCTGATTCAAAATCTGACAGTTGAGAGAGCTGAAGTTACAATTACAAATGAAGGGCCATTATCAAGCAGGTACATTTCTGCCAAAACTCTCTGGAGGTATCAGTTTTGTCCCTCTGGCACTGAACATTCTTAAAAAGATTTGAAAGACAACACAAAAATGTTCCTGGTCCCATCTACAAACAGTACAAACACTGCAGGAATACATCTTTCTCAGGAACACAGGTGGTAAGACACACAACCACCACCACCATTTGTAATCTGAGCTCTAGGAAACAGCACAAATTTCTATATGTTCAAACAAAAATCCACACAACAGAGAAATTAAGCTTCTGGAAACAGGGTGTAGTCTGCAAAGGAGCAACTCCGAGAGTCTTGGTGTCACCCTAGGATGACTGAAAACGGCCTTTAACATATGTCTGCAGTCAAAAATGTTAACAGAAGCTTGGGAGATACACAACAGATCTGGGAATCTCTCCTGGCACTGCCATCTCTAGTTGCAAGTGCTGCGTTACATCTCTTCTGATGGCAAAGCCGCTTCTGCTTTGTCTAAGCAATACATTTACTCTTATTTTCACCAACGTCTGGGCTTCTCCCAGGACTGAAAAGCTTTGCTGGAAAGCAGGTACCAGACTAGACTTGATTCCTTTCTTCAGAGATGCCACACCAAATTACAAGACAAAGTATACACTTCAAAATTGCACATTGCTACCTACCCAGCACACACCAAGTATTTCGTGTTTTTGTCCATGGTCTTCTTGTCTGTACAGCTAGAGCTTAACTTACTCAAGATATATTTACTGCCACCCTGTTATTCTTTCATCTGTCAGTACTGATTTGCTCACATGAGCAGGCTCACTTAGGTTTTCTCAGAAACAAGGGAAAATACACTTTTCTCTGGGGCACAGTGACTACCACTGCTTTACTCTTCTCTCCAATCTGTTCTGGAAAATCCAATGCAGCACTTACCTTTCTTTCCAAAGGCACACACAGCTCCTGAAAATCAATTACCTGAACTGTCTAAACCTGTCCCCATCATCAGCCCTTCAATTACAACTCTCTGATGTGTGTTTCCGCAGTGACACACACGAGGTGTTTTTAGGACAGAGTATAAAGCAGAAGGAAAGGATGTGTGGCAGCAAAGAATATCCTGTGAATTTTAAACCAGGCTCAAGTCAGTCTTGTCCTAAGGACACTAACTTTCTGTTTTTCCCACTAAGCTTGAAAGCATTACCATGCAAGCAGGAACAACACAAAAAAAATACTTTGCCTGAAAATTAACTTTGATTATATTCCCAGGGGATTCTTCCCAATGCCTCCTCTCTTTCTTATGAGCTTGTTATTTCAATAAGTATCATCTGTAGCCTGCTGTAGTTTTCTGAATGCAATGAGATTGTTTCCTACTTTAAAATGAAAATAGATTAATTAAAAAAAAAAAACAAACAAAAAAATCCCCACAAATCCCCCATGCAAAGAAACAAACAAACAATAAAAAACCCCCAACCACTGTGGATGTGTGCAAGCTGTTCTGATAACAGAAGTACAGAAACTGGGAGTGTGCTGGTCTTGCATTCTCATGTCAGACATCCAATTTCCACAGCTGCTTACACCTCAGGAGACACAGCAATACAGAACAGTCTGAACTGAAGCAAGCAGACTTCAGCTCTCACAGGCATCACCTTCACTGGTAACCTTCACCCCTCACTACTGCCCAAAGATGAAGATGCTATTCCCAAACATCCCACTGTCTGCTCCTTTCCATCCTTTGCCTCTCATGACTGTCTCTTCTAGTTCCTTACACAGTTTGTCAGACGTGATTCCAGATTTCTCTGATAGGTTTGAAAACTTTCCTGCACCCTTACTTCTACCACTAGCAGTTACAGAGAAAAGTAGTTCACTTCAAGTCTTCTACTAACTCCAGTTTTAAATGGTACTGAACTATATTTAATAAAGCCCACTAGATAAAGCAACAGCACTTCTGCACACAGTTCTTGACAAAACCACACAAGTAACCTGAGCTACACTGAGAATGCTGACATTATATCCTTCAGTAAAGCAGATTATAGATCCCGCCCTTGTGTGACAGTCATGTTGTCTAATAATCCTGCAAAAATGGAATTATTTAAAAGCACTACATTCCTGCTTCATTATATGCAAGGAAATCTGTATCAACAGATCTAAAATTCTCGGAGCATACAAAAACATTCAACATCACACTCTGGTGTTTACCATTTTCTTGGCTATGCAACAAGAGCAGAACTTGGCCCTTAGCTGTGACCAACTTCTGCAAATAATCTTATCATTTTCTATGGCTCAAAAAATGTTTTGCTTATAACAAAAATCCCCGCTCTTCTCATACTCCAAAAGCCCCATGAGATACCATGCCAAACTGCTGCTGTACTATTAGAGCTCTTACAGTAAATTCATGTGCAAAACCAAATCCTCTGCATTTAAATACTGCCTTTAATTTGTATTTCACAACTGGGTTGGGCAAGCAGCCACTCAGCTGGCTGGGCAGAGGAGCCAGCTGGCCAGTTCTTGGAAGGAACCTGCCAGAGACTGCCCACAGAGGTAGCCAAGAAAACACAGCAGGGTCTCCAGCAGCACCCCTTGGTCCCTCATGGGCACCCACCACACCAACTCACCCTGCTGCCCAGCTCCAACTCCTCCAACCCCAGTCCTGTCCCTGCCCCTCTTCTCATCTCTAGTGGGAGCAGTTCTACCCACTCCTCAGATTTAAAAAATCTGGCACAGTTGATGAGTAAAAACCAGCACATTTTATAACTTGGGACTACTTTCTTTTTTCCTGCTGTATCCACGGAATGGAGTTGCCCTTCTGGGTAACCTTTGCTCTGGTAACACATAATGCAACACACAGAGCTGTGTCACAAGTCAGCCATTAAGTTTACACTGCTGCAGAAGACAGACAGCACATTTCATTCTTCAGCATCAGAGTAAACCAGAAAACCAGAGCTGGTCTCTGCCTCAGCCTCTGTTCAAGACAGATTTGGAAGCACTAAGGGTATATTTTCTGTTATCTTGTCCAACACCTATGAATAGGCAAACAATTAGAATTTCGTGTTGTTCACATCAGGTTCACCTCTCTGTTTTTAGTTCAGTTGCTGGAGCACAAATTAGCCTTTCAGAGGTTTAAAAAAAGCAGAGACTATACAGTAAGCACCATGTCTGCTGTCTGACTAAAACCAGTGCAAGTCTATGCAGAAAAGAATCCAAGACAGAAAGTAAATAGTTTGCTGCCTCACATACTTGCTCACTAACTTCTTAAAGTGAAAGATGACCCCCAAAAGCCTTTCCAGCCCTGGCAAACTCCTCAGAAAACAATTCTCTAAAGAGTTAATCCAGCTCTTACATTGCAGAATTTAGCATGCAAGTACACAATGCCCAGGCTTCTCTCTCTGCAACTCCGGTGCACTGTGATCATGTAACAAACCAATGTAAGACACATTATCTTACTTCAGCAACAGAAAGCAATGAATTTGAATCCCTCATGAAACCAACACCAAAAAAGATACACGATAGTCCTAGAAACTGTAGTACTATTAAGCCTTTTGGACAAAGGGTTAGTGAGCTCCAGGGCACTCTGGGCAGTCACTCCCAGGTTTCCCCACTCCTGCTGACAAGCAAGGATACAGCCCCGGGAGACACCAACAAAAGATGCCAAGCAGTAATTGGAGCCTATCTCATAACAAAAGTCAGAGGCTGTATTTAGACTAAGTTGTACCCCCATCATCCCTACACTGCCTCAGTGTATGAGACCTCTGCTCTCAACCAGCCTTCTCCTGCAATCAAGTATTTCTGATACTGCCCAAAGGCGCCACAGCGCTTTGCTGAAGAGAATAAAAGGATGCCACTGGGGGAAAAAAGGGTGCCCAGATTACCTCCAGATTCAATGTCCTCCTTGTTTTTGGACTGGAGAGGTCATGCAAGCAGTTGGCCCCAGCCGCAAGAAGGGGTCAAAGGCAGCAAAAAAAGCCAGAGCAAGGGAAGAACAGAAGAGGTCTGAGCCACACCACACAGAGCAGAGTGAGAAGTCACACCTAAAAGCTGTTATCACTCTAAAGAGTTGCACCCACAAAGTAACACAGCATCAGTGTGTCAGCCATGAAGGGACAAAAGGGGTCTTAAGACAAGGTTACGTGAACACAGAGATGTTAACTTGCTTCAGACATCATACACTCTAAAGTATAACTAATGAATACAAAATACTCCAGCAACTACAGTAGGACCAAAGCAAAAAGAAAATTTTGAGAGAAACTCTTTTCCTGTTTCTTATTGGTAAAAACAGTTGTGATGGACTCATGTTCTTTAGTGCATCCTGCCTGAATGATGCAGCAACCCTCAATGCTCTGCTCAGAAATTCTTTTAAAATGAAGACTGGCCAAGAAGACTTGATACAACCACTGCTCCCCAGGGTTCACTGTTTACAGTGGACAGGTATGAAATGTATTTGAATCAGTAGGTTCATCTCAGCATGGGACAAAGAAAGGTGTTATAAAAACATCCTAAGCCCTGCTTGGACCTCATGCTTGTCTCCTTCCTTTCACTGCACCAAATGCCAAAGTGTTTGCTGTTGTGGGCACTGCACATTTCTCATACCAATGTACTG
Source organism: Pachycephala philippinensis (assembly GCA_013397055.1). NCBI lineage: Eukaryota > Metazoa > Chordata > Aves > Passeriformes > Pachycephala > Pachycephala philippinensis. The sequence goes on along the minus strand of VWZT01005675.1, from coordinate 66,619 downwards.
AGATGCTCCCCATTGCTTTTCTGAGCTAAACCACCCAGTATATCACCTTTGGTTCCCCCAAGGAAAGAGGTCAGGCAAAAGTCTGATGAGGAAAGGATGATCCTGGATCAGGTCCAGAGTACAGTCCTCATGTAAACCCCGTTTTCAAGATCCACTTCATTTTCTCTTGCTCTAGTGTGGTGATCAGTAGAGAAACACTTAATACTAAGGAACAGAAACGTCTCAGATGGGAAGGCAGACAGGGGACACCCTGAAATAAACCCTTTGTAAACATGCTTTTTGCCCAGAACAACTTTTTCTGCCACAAGCAGCACATGCCAGATTCCCCAGCTGCCAAGCTGAGCTACACCACTGCAGAACAGCCCTTGGTGCGAGCCCTACAGGAGTATTGCTGTGCTCACTCTCCCCTGGATACACACACACCGTGCTGCCTCAGCTTCTGCGCATCACAGCTCCCAGACAACTGAACTTTATGGCTGCCAAGACCTTTCCTCTGCAGTCAATTGCACGAACAACGCCCCGTCCTTTTCCTTTTTTTTCCACTTTGTCTTAAAAGTTCTATTTCTCCTTTACTTCTTGTCTCCCCTCCCTTCATGTATCACCCACAGGTGTGTTAATTTAGCTCTTGTTAGGTATCTCACTTGGTTCAGAAGCCTCTGGGTAACTGGGGGGCTATATCTGGGAAAGGTGTTGGTTTTATTTATTTATATCAATCATGTTATGTAGATCTATACAAACACAGGTACACCACACCCTGGAGAATTATCTGCATTTTACTCTTCATATCCTTAAAGAAAAGGTAAGGTTGAAATGAACAAAGGCCACTTGCAAGGGACACAAGACGTTTATCAGTCAGATTTCAGAGTAGTGTTGAAAGTGGATGTCTTGACTTCTTGAAATCTCAGCTTCATATAGGGCCAAGTATGTCTAAATCATCTCCCACAGTTACCTTATCTCTTATCCTCCAATTTAAAACTTTATTTATGTTTTCTTAGTTTTCCAGGTCTTCCCAAGAACCTGCTTGTTTCAAGAACAGACTGTGAATCCTCACAAATCACTGTGGTCTCAGCATTCAAAACAGAACTCAGGTAGCTAGAAACAAGAAGAAAAAGGAAACCCTAAATCCACAAATCCTGTTGCCGGTTCTACCTTACAAAAACTAAATCTCACAAAAGAAGGAAAGGACTGTCTCAGATGAACATCTCTTACCCCCATCCTATTTCTCAAAACTGCTGCAAGCAAACACCTGGAGAACAGTAAAATAAGATGTGATACTTCCCACAAGTTCTTACCCTGTCTTTTTCAAATGGATTGATGAGAAATACCTGCTGTATCCTGAGTGAACCTTTAGTCACATTTTCCCATATTTTTCTAATCTCTGCTCAAATCCTAGCATCTTCTTCCTCTTTTTTTTTTACCCCCAAGGTAGGGGGAAAAAATTACAAAAAATCCCCACAAAGTATAAAGCAAATATATTCAAGTCTTAGCCTCACACTTCTAACAGATGAGCTTTTAAGGTAGAAATTTCTATTATTTGCAAAGTCTGTGACTCTAGACTCTGCACTATGACACACGAATTTTCTCCTCTTCAACTCCACATCTACCATTTCCTGGTTTAATGATACAATATCCCCATCCTTCCCTGTACTGATGACACTTTCTAGATTTGCATCCTGAGCAAAGTTCACTACACATTATTGATTCTCGTCCCATGAGTACCGATGAAAATTTTAAATAAAAGCAGCCCCAGTGCAGAGACTTAAGCGACCACATGAACAGTCTTTTTTCTCCCAATAATACCACAGGACTGCAATGTGTAACACCAAGTCCCAGAGTGCTCTGAAATGCAGAGGTATCAGCACCCTTGATTCGTCCCAAATATGCAAGAGTAAATGCTACATACAAATAAATACAGTTAGCAATGTCACAGTGGCACTTCAACAATGCTAGATGTACCATGCAAGTACAAATTAGTGACCTGATTTAATTCAGCATTGGAATGACAAATGACAGTGAAGAATACTACTCCGTTCTCTGTGGCTGAAGATCTAATACAGATTTACAGCTCAATCTACTGCCACGTTCAGGTTAAACTCCTAAAGAGATCTTTTCTTGTAATCAGGTCCAAAAGGTTAAAAAGAAAGGCCCTAAGAACATTGGTTGAAGTTTAAGGGGTTGGGGGAGGAGGGTGAGTTAGTGGAGATTTTCTGCTTTGATTTTTTGTTTTATTTTTAATTTAGATCATTCTGATCTCCTGACTTGTACACAAAAATAGCCTGTGTGAGGGCTAAGAATGACAGTGGCAGATGGACAGTTCACAAATTCCTACACTCCACAGAAATCCATTCACTGTGAGAATCTGAGCTATTATGCCTAATGTGTTTTTCTGATTTGGGCTTCTAATTCGCACAACATTTATCCACTTACAGACTTTGTACATCATTTTGTCTCTATGTTCTGCATCTTGAGTCTTCACACCAGACTGTCAGGATGAATAATGGCTTTCCATTCAATTGTTACATAGGACTTTATAGTTCAAAGAACAGAAGTTACTAGTAATGGGGAAACATGGAACATTTGTCAAAGGACAAAAAAATACAACTCAGTTCAGCTAGCTCCAGTCTCCATAAAGAAGCTTGACATAAACAAACTTGGCTTGTTTATATTTTAAAATATCTAATTGTCATTCACTCCTTTACAGAACACATTTCTTGAGAAGTGTTATGATAATCAACTGAACTAGAAATAGTACCATATAAAGCAACATTCAGAGCCATAACATGAAGAGAGCAGCCAAAAGCTGCTCCGCTGCCTTGCCAGAAGATGACGTGTCCTAATTATGAGAAAATGGCCAAAAAGATAACACAACTGGGTTGGAGATAATACTCCTTTCTAATGACCAAAGCAATTCAAAGCACTGCTGCAAAACAAATTTAATAGCCTAAAACCTCACCTGGGTAAATAACTGTAGCCGATGGTCTGGCAT
>VWZT01005675.1:48023-63623 GCA_013397055.1 Pachycephala philippinensis | reverse complement strand
TAAATATTAATACTTAATTTTATATTCTTTGAATAGACAGTTACCACTTTTCCTGGAAGACAGTGATTACTACTGCAGGCAGGGGCTTTGTGGTTAGTCGCAGCTAATTTACACTCTCCAGTTTCACTCCCTCCTTAGGTCTGGATTGCTTTCACAGGTGCAGTAATGGTCATTTAGCTTCCTAACTCTCCTTGGCATTTCTCTCCTGAACTGCTGCTACTCTCAGACTTTTGATTTCTTTTCCAAAGCCAAGCGAAATCCATTTCCTGATTTGAAAGAGAACACTTAATTGGATAAACAAGTGGCATGTTGTCTCTGTAGCTTAGCTAGCAATAAAATAAGAAACATGCAGTTCTCTGTGTGAGGAGAAACCTGTACTTTTCTAATTTATCCCTTTTCTTTTCTGACAGCTGGGACTGGGGTTCTGGTTCCAAGAATCAGGAGTAGCTTGTGCTGTGTTTTTCGATGAAAAAAGGATTATAACACACCTGTTGTTTTTTGATAAGCATCTGCCATTAGCTGTGATTTAACTACATTATATAAAGATACATCAAAAAATCTCAGAAAGTACTCAGCCACTCCGAACAGACATGATGTAAAAATCTATCCAGAGAAGAAATACAGTTTCTCCTTTTGATTATAAGTTATTTAGAAACAGACAACAGCTGTTGTAAAATATGCAGGCAATGAAGTTCAAACACTTTGGTGTTGTCTATAGAGACGGCAAAAACAGTTTAATGAACATTAAGATCTACTGAGGCTCTTTGAGCACAAAGATGAACAAAGAACTTCCAGACTCCATATGGAAAACAAAGCCAGAAAGAAACTGGTTTTAAAAGAATTACTCACACCTCATGGCAGCAACAACAACCAATTCTTGCTTTCCACTCCAGGCACAACTTTTAAGAGAAGGCACCTATATTAAAAACCAGATATGGCAGAAATACTCCAGGTTGGTGAAATCCTGTTATACACCCTGTGCCATAAGAACACAGCAATGGCCAGACTGGATTAAAATAAAGAACCTTTCAACTCAGTAGCCTTCATCAGCAGACAGGAGCAGGTATTTATGGAAAGGCTGCAAGAAGAGAACAAAGATAAAAGGACACAATCCCTGACCTCCAGATGTTCTGGAAACCTTCCAGTTTGGGATGTCTTGAGTTAAAGGCTACTTTCTTATCTCTTTGCTGGCGTTCTTCTCCACCACTTGCTCATTTTATCCATTTACTTCCCTGCCATTCAAGATACTTCATTATCTACAAATTTACCCATCTTCTAGAGTCAATTGAAGTGATAGGTTAGATCTCACAGTTAGCAATTCAGCAGTTTTATATTAATTCATTCGCAAAAGCAACTTAATGTTTTTTGTGGTTTTTTATTAATAATAAAGCTTCTCTGCTACAGCTTTTCTCCTTCAACCAATTTCCTTGTCTTTACATCTGGATTAAAAGTTAGTTTACCATTTGTTATACAGGATATTAGAAAACTTTAAGAAGCTATTCAAGAGAGTAAGGACAAGGGACAACCAATGAATGTCAGAAAGCTTCTGAGACTGAGCAGCTGGACAAGAAAGAAAAAGAAATTAATTAGTAGATTAATGAAACTTGATACAGCATTGCACAGTGAAGGGGGAAAGGCAGCATATGGACTCTGATCTACCTGCTACTGTGCAGAAAGAACCCGAGCTGCTGTTTTCACGAGGAAAAAAACTGGAACAATATAATAAGCTAATCTCAACACCTGTCCAAGAAAGCTGTCAAGTGTTCGGAATTACCAAGAAACCAAAAAATAATTAGGAATCCACTACGTCACTGAGTAAACCATCTCAAACACTATGCTCAGTGTTTGACTGTTCACCGTGTCCTCCAAGACAATTCCAAGAAGCATCAAATGAAACTGATAGAAAGCTAGTGAAAAACAAATGAAGATACATCTAAATCAATTTTTAAGTGTTATAATTCATATGTAAAGATACATATTTCTATCACTGAGTCAAGCGACGCCCAGAAAATACATGAAATACTAATTCATCAATATGTTTTCCTCCAAAAATTTGACCTGAGTTGAAAACAGAAGCAAGGATGACCAAATGGGAGATGTCCAACTGCCATGTTCTTACTCATATCTGGATATTTACTCAGTCATTGCTGGGCAGATGATGCTGGATAAAACAGCCACTCACCCTCTCCACAGTCTCCATTTTAATGATTTGGACCAGATTTGGTCCCTGACTGTTATAGATAAGGAAACAGATAGAGTTAACACTGCATACAAATTAAGTATGGATCAGTTTGGACTGATCATTTAGAATTGTCTTAGTTTCACATATATACATTTAAAACTGGGGTGGGAGGGAAGAGTGAAATTTGAAAAAAGAAATCTTCAACCCAAAAGCTGTGTCTGCGTGTGAGCCTTTACTGTAAGTTCCAACCAGAACCAATTTAGATCTACTCTTGGGCTGTTTATATATCAACAAGCAGTTTATTAGGGATTTGCTGATTGCCATGAGAACTGGAACTGAGTGAGTGTGTTTAAACACAGCCACTGTTTAACCAAGATTCCCAGGTTTTCATGACTACTCGTTTTTAATGCTTGCCTTTCTCCAGAGTCAGCGTGTATATAAAGCACCTAAATAGCCCAGACTAAATCACTAAATACTTAAATTCTGTTGCAATTTGCAAATGAGTTGGGAAGGTCCATTGTTAAGCACCAATGGCTTTTTAAAAAAAAAAAAACAAACACAACAATATTTTTGGCCACAGATTGCTAACAACCAATCCATACAACAGGCCAGAAGCCTTCTCAGCACACCAGAGAGATGTGAACCGCAGAGCTTCAGCTGCAGTGCAACTGCTCTGCAGTGCCAGAGCTACATGTATGTATATGGATTTGCATGTGCATGTGCTTCTGATGTATGTGTAAATATAACCAAGTTCTGACGGTGACGCTGTGCAGAGACTGCAGCTGCTCCTCTCTGACAGACAAAGAGAATTGAAGAGGCAGGGCTTGATCTCCAGGCTGCTGGTTTTCAGCTGGTATCAGAAGCCAGGCTCACATAGCTGCTGTAAAAGTACCACTACCCATTTATCCTCTAACTGCAAGCAGCAGACAGAAGTATTTGGGTCTGTAGTTCACATCACCCACTGCTGTTCACCACTGAGCATCCTGCCAGCATCTGTCTGCTCAGAACCAAAACAAAACAGGCTTTTCTTGGTAATTTTCTCGTCTTTGAAGAGCTAGAAAATAAGGCACACGATTGGCAAGGTTTGTCCCTACTGATGTCACGTTATATGTGTCACTGGCCGGGTATGCAGAAAAGCTTCAGCCCTTCCTGTCTCTCCTGCTCATTATTAATGATACAAAGCATGTGCTGTGATGGGCAGCAGGTACAGCATGTTATTAATATGGCAACCAGTGCAAACAATTCTATTTACTTCCAAGCCGGACCATTCCTTTCAGCGTCGTGAAAATGGAGTAAAGAAAAAAATTTCTATGAACAGCAGACTTATCAAAACCTTGTTCCCCCCCAGATTTGCTTCTCACATGTACTCCATTTTCCCAGTTAAAGCCATTTCCTCCAATCTCTCCTGAACTCCCAGCACTCCTCACCATCAGCAGGGACATGGGTGGAATTGCACCTCATTCCCTAACAACTTACAGCTGTGCTGAGCCCCTGGCCAAGCTGAATGTGTACATCCATCATTTCACTGATCAGAAGTTCCCACCTTTACCCGCAAAACTCTTAAGAACTTAATGGCTTTGCTACTTTCACTTCTCTTTCAGAGAATGAGCCAAAAACTTCCAAAGATACTAGAAGATATGAGAAGAAATAAAGAACAGACTATTTTACAAACTTTACATTATTAAGAATCAAAGCAAAATAAATGTTATGCATTATTTTTTACTTACACATCCTGAACCTGAAGTCACAATCTCACGGATTTCCCTCAGTAAACATAAACTTTTTTACAAAAAAACACCAAAGTAATGAAATCATGACAAAGCAGATTGATTACAAAGACTTATGGAAACTGGAAATATGATTGACAGCTCTGTACACCAACATTATTCCTAAATACTTAGCCAATATGTGGATACATATATAAACAAGAGATTAGGATTCCTTAAAACTACACAAAAAGAGTCACTCTTTCATATTCTCAAAAAATCATTCTCTTAAAGGAGTATTCTAAATCTGGGTACTCCATCCAAACTAGCCCATAAAGACCAATCCTTATTTTAACCTACCCCGTCAATGACCCTCCCAGTGAAATGTAATCACGTTGTTATAAAAGCTCCAGTCAGACCCAGCTTCTGGTCTAACAACTTCATATTGGTTATAGGTGACAAGGACAAAAGCAGGAGCCACAGACACAGCCGGATTCTCATGTATTGAGATCACTGATGAGATTCGTTTGACCTGTCAATTAAGAGTATTTTTGCAGACAAAAGACTGGGGGAAGGGAGCTGGCAGATGGATAGTTGAAGTTCAAACACAAAGAAAAGAGATGGATGTTAAAGCACTGCAGCAAATACTAATGGAAGTTCGAAGGATGAATCTGTTGGGGGATGGGGGTAAAAAAGCCCCACAGACCACCACACGCCCAGTCTTTGGATCATCTTCAAAAAGAAAAACAAAACTATGCAACACAACCACATAATGGAACCACAGCACTAGTCAGTCAAGGAGAATATCCAGATATTTATTACTGTTATGGAGAAACAAGGCAAACGAAGCATGACAAAGAACAGATGCATAGAAAAAACCCTGCATTTACTTTCAGTGTATATTTTTCTACTTGCAGTACTTTCCATACTCCTGCACATGAGAAGAGATGTACAGCAGCCACACAGCCAGGTTACTTGGCAAGGTCTTTCCTTCTTTAGGATTGCCAGAACAAGCCAAATCGCAACAATCAGCCTCTGGAAGCTTCATGGTATCCAGCCAAGGAGTGATTCCCATCCCCAAGGAAAAGGCTGGCAGCTTGACTTGATTCCTGACATTCTCCAAACACTGTATTCCTGCATTTTTGGTTCCATCAGATTACCCCTAGCCAGATAAACCAGAAGAGGCCACGGTGGATATGTCACCAACACCTAAGCAAGAAAACACAGCTGGCAGGTAGGGCCAGCTGACATACTGCCAGACACAGACAGGACCACCCAGTACCATCTCTCAGGGGAAAGACAAAGAAGGAAGCAAGAGACTGTCCTAGAGGAAGAAAGGAGAGAGAATCAAAAAGCAGGAGACCCCTGAAGAACTTCTGGTTTTGTCTCCCAGAAGCCTTGGTCACAGAATGGAATTAATGTATTTGAGGAAGCACTACAGGAAAACATTCCAATTCAACTCTTAAAATTAACAGCCACCTAAACAGCACATGTGCCGAAATGTGTTCTGGGTGTGTCCAGTCACAGGTCAGGGATCAGCGCTGAATCCAGTTTCAGGTGGTCAAAAATTCAGGTGAGGAAAATGTCACATGTCCCCTTTCCTTAACTGTCTTTCTCACTGCCACGTTATTTTGCCACTTTCAATAATCAAAAGACACTTCCATTTGAAGAGAAACAATTCTGCTGGCTGCAGGTATACCACAAGGGAATAAAATTGATACAGTTTTTTTTTCTGGGCTTTAGGAGTGGACTGTGTAGTACTTAAGCTTTGCTAAACTCTGGTAACCACCTTTAACAACAGATTAACAAACAAATGGTCAGTAATCAAACGAGCTCACACGCTGGGAAATACAGAAGCAGATAAATACATGTATTGTAAGCTTAGTAAGACATTTTATTCTTCCATTACTTTAGAGCAAAAGATTCTTTCATTCTTAAACCTCATCTAAGGAAAACACCAAGTCCAACATGTTGAAGCATGTTTCCTGTATCTACAGGAGAGGAAAGTCTAAAGAGAAGCATTAGACCACTGTCATAGTGTCCACTGAAATAGTGTTATGACACCTGCACAGAACAGTGCAACTTGGGACAGGTCGTAAGACAGTAACATGTGGGTCAACACGAAGAAAGCATCTCTCACTCAGCAGAAAAGCTTATTGACATGTAGCAGGAGAACAGAGATCATGCTGAACTCCCCCAAACTGATGCAAATCTGCAAAAGATAAAACGCTGCTGGTAGATTTTATGCCACATTGAGGAGACCAGATTAAGAATATAGGTGGAACTGTACGAGTACCAGAGCTCATTCTTGGGCTTCACACAATGGTGATACGCTGCAAGAAAGAGAACGGTTACATTTAAGCAGAATTCAGTCACCATTCCACTTTGGTGATAAGCTTGTCACACGTGTCAGGACAGACACAGATGTGCCCAGAGAGGTCCCACTTAGAGCATCTTCTACCAGCTGCTACACAAACATACAGCCACCAATTAATGGTCCACAAAGAGCTGCCCTGACTGTGGCTCCGCACAGGGGGAAGAACGGAGGCGGGGGAAACCTTTCAAAAATCTTTTCAAAGGCACCCAGCACTTCTTAAAAACGGTGATGCCCATCAGGACAGAGGCAACCCTCCAACCAGCTGGAGACAGCCACAGCACGATCTGCCCACAGGCCCTGTATGGCCAGGAGATTACCAGGTATACGTGCAGAGATCGTGCTCAATTTCCATACTAATGTCCTTTCACTCCTCTGGCTTTTCCCTGCTAATGCTTGCATTGCCTTTGAAGATAAACGCATCCCCCGAAGCAACTGCTGATTGACAGCTCTGCACTGTAAACAAGTGTCAAGGAAACAAAGCCTTAATGATGCTCTGTCATCTAAAAATACTATAAACAATGTCTGTGTTACTGACGCATAAAAGAGGGCCTTGTTCCTAATGAAGAGGGCAGACTATCAGCAGAAAACTCACTTCCCAGCTCTGTAGGATTCAGCGCATATAAACCTAGGGTATTCATTCAACTTCACTGCTCCCTCCCAGCCCTACCGAGGGGACAAGCTGACACCGCTGCTCCAACACAAGGGATTCTCAGGACTAGCACAAAACTGATAATTAAGGCGTTAGTATTGGAAAAGTTCATTGTAGCCTTCTGTGGAAAGGCACAGGGAAAACTCAAAGCATTATTAGAACAGTGCGCTAAATAATCTGCCAAGACAGCCAATCCAAATATCATTTCACTCAAAGATACAAAAATGAATAATTTTCTCCCTTTACTTCATCTTGGAAACTTTCCTGTATCTAAGTGATTTCATGTCTGCTCCCCTTCCAAGTGCCACAGTCTGATGTTTCTCGTGTTCTAGCAGTGACTTCCTCTCCGGGGTTCCCTCGTCCACGTGTGACCCAAAATAAACAGTGAGGTCTGTCCTACTCTTCCCATGTTAACACATGCCTTATTCAAAAAGGCTCAGAAATGCAAAGGACTTCACTAAACAACTGACCCAGAGAGGAAGAGACAGAGCTTACAGCATCATATTCTTCAACCTGTTAAGAAGGTCATGATCTATTTAGCATGAAAGGGAAATTAAGATTTCACAAGGTGTAAGGAAAAATGGGTTTGGAAATTACAACTCCAGATCTCTGCTAATTTATCCTCTGTATCCTCTTGTCCAACTCCGACCAAATCCCTTCATGAAACATTTTTTTCCATGTATACTTCTGAAAACAGAGACACAGTTACCTTTTTCTTTAAAAAGAACACTGTCACACAATGACCGTGCCACCCGTTCTTATATCTCGCAGCTACCACTCTGTTTTTTCCATTGCAGGCCATTTTGGGAACATAAAAAATACATCAGCAATGCCTGTGTAATGCCAAGGGAAGTAGGAATACATTTCAAAGTGAAAATGCGAGGGAGATGAAAATCCACTTCTGCATTTTCTATGTTTTCAGTGCAGTGTGTGAGTGATTTTTACGACAAACACAAACCTACACCACACATCTTTGTTTGGTTCTTGTACACCACTATTGTCCTGGAAATTAAGAAACTGTCAAATACAAACCAAACAGACTTGACATGAGAAGAACTCATTCCAGCAAGAGGACTAAAACTAGGATTCCCCTCCTGCAGGCATTTTTAGGATTTTATTTTGCTCCAATTCAGGCCACCATTTGTAAAACAGGGGTGAAAAAGATGACATATTCTTAAGCAATTCACTTGGACAAAATTACAAAATAATAATGCAACCATTCCACACTAAAAATTACAGCCAAAGAGATATTCCATAAAACATATTTATTTAATCAAATCAGTATTTTCCAGTATTATATATATAATTTTTTTAGCAGATACTATGACTAAGAAAGCAAAAAATAAGAAGTTTAGGGATCACAGAGTTTCCTGTCATTCATTACCATGGTAAATTGGTGCTTCATTGGGCTTATTAAAAAATGCTTCAGCAATGAAAGCACAGTAGGCTTTCATTTTATGATGTACCAGAAGTGTCAACACAAACGAGCATCAGGGAAGAAGCATCACTAACATTCCTGTTTGCAGTATTTGAAAGCTAAGACACTGATTTTCACCAGTTCTTGGGTTAGGAGGCTTGAGCATATCAGCACCGTTTTACTACAGTAAACAAGCTATCAATTTCTCCTCATGCCATAGGTTTCGTATCTGAAGTAAGTTTCTCTAATTCCGTGGTGTTTACTCATTCTCAGTGCTCCTTTGTCCTCCTTCCCTCCTTCACAGGAATAAACAGAAAAAAAAATCTTTTCAACAGAAAACACAACTCACCCCAGGAAAAAAAAAAAAAACAGAAATAGACTTGATGCTGACGAGCAAAAACTTGGCATTCAACAGGATGAAAATAAATCAACACTACAGCTCAGGAATGTGGAGACCACCACAAACTAGAAAAGTTTCAAAAAAGTTAGGTTTTTATTATGAAAACCAGACCGCATTTCCCATAGCTGGCAAAATTACTCATCAATAGATGTTTTCATATGATACTGGATCTTTTGGAAAACTTTCAGGGTAAAAGCAAGCAAAATCACCTTTCCCAAGCTTGTGTCCCAGAGGAACCAAGATACAGACCCAACTCTTACTGCAACCTCTTCAGAGCAGCAACTTCTGGACTTTAAAAAATCACCACATCAAAACCATCATGTTTTTACCCAGAGGCAAAGCTCATTTATTCAACCTGAATCAATTTATGATTATATATTTTCAAAGTTTCATTTTGTGGCAGGATGGGAACACAAAATCACAACAGTATTTTTCTGATACAAGTGTTTTATCAAAACCTTCAAGTGAAAATAAAAGTCAAAAAGTTTGTAATACACATGAAAGGATAACTTTAAAGGATACTACCAAGCTGAATTTAAAATGCAAATTGTGTTTTGTTTTTTTAGTTCTTGTTGCAGACTAAATACTTCCAAAGACATAATGCAGATCTAGCACCTCATTTTTCAAGCTCTCATCCTAATGAAAAATAAAGACATTTTGGTAAAGCACAAGACAAAACAACCAAAGAAACTGCTTATATTATCATATCTCCTTTTACTTACTGACCCTGCATGATCAAAACATGTTTCAGGGGAATTTTGGTAAGTTGGTCCCCACTGGAAGTGTTACTTAGAAAATCCCTGATCATCATGCCTGTGGGATTGGAACTTCTGGCCTCAATGGTTTGTTTCTCCAGGAAACATGCCAAAAGTGTTACCATCACTCGTGTAAGACTCCAAAGTTTCTCATTTCATATATACCAGGGCTGTCTCTGTGTTGTTTCTCGCACGCTGCCCAAAGACTGACTTTCCATAGTTTCTGAAAGCTTCATACAACTCAACAGCAAGGAACACACTTTGATACTGACAGGTTGGCAGGGAAAGGTTACACTTTACACATATTCATCCTGATGTTCAGGCTCGAAAATGAAACATCAGTCACCAGCCTGCTGCAGATTTGAGATGTGTTGGCCAAAAGGCGTCAGTCCCCTGCTTCACGCACTTTCCAACACTGCCAATCGCCACTCCAGGATCAAGGCATGAGAGCACACACGTGCTGCATGCATTTCATCATCACCTCTGCCTGCACACTCCTCAAACCCTTTGGGTTTTGCCTCTCACAGACCACATGTGCCATTTTACACACCTCCCCACATCCCCTTCACGCTCAGGTAGTTTGTTTCTTCTTCCCCTCCTGACAAGGCATACTCAGCCTCATGCTCTAGCACAAACAGAAACCTAAGCTATGGCTGTGATTAAAAAAAACAAAGCTTGGGGGGAAAAAGTTTCCATCTCCTTGTCTCAGTGTGAACCACAGGATACTGAGAAATGTTCGACTTCAAGCTCCAGCCTTAGAAGTGCTCTTTGACATGAGAGACGCCTAGCAGTGGTTAAGGCTTGAATTCAAAGCTCTGGCTAAGGTTGCATCTAACCTATCATTTATATCTGAAGCTACAGTGCAGTTCATAAGGAAATGATTGCGTTTTCCCGACCTACCACCTGTGGGTTTGATTCACAGAGCAGTTTCACTGCACTTGAGCTACATTCCTTTTAGAGGAAAACAGAAAAGCAGTTCATATCCAGACGCATTGGAAAGGCAACCCAACTACAAACAGAATCAAAGCAATGACTCGATATTTGGATGGCTTCAAGCTGTATGACTGATAGAAACCTTCAGTCCAGATCACCAAAAAAAAAATAAACCTAGCTTAAAAGTAAATGCTAAGGGGCCTCAGCATCACCTTTTGACTTTCTGATTCTTCCAAAAATCCAAACGACATCCATAGAATTAAGCCTTCTTTCAGAGTTAGTAAGGTATCAGACTGGCTCATCCAGTTCCTTCGCAGACATATTCATACCAGCTCAGCTCTAGTGACACCAGAAATGGCCCAGAACCCCAGTGAAGGTCACACCACTTACCAGGCCACTGCAAGTGCTGATCGCTGCTGTCCCGCTGCCTGAGCCGGGCTGCCACGCTGTGCCAAGGAAGTGGCAAGGGACTCCCGAGTGAGCTGAAATCTTCGCCCTGGTGTGGTTGCCACGTCTCCTTTCTACTACATAGTTACGGGAAAGAAATCCCATGTGGACAGTCAAGTTGAAAAACAGATCCTTCTCCTCGTGATTAATTTTGTAATATACCACGTTTTCACTTTTTCCGAGATCTCTCTTCTTCCTTGGGCTTGAGACATGGTGGTGCAGATTAAAAGAAAGAAAATGCCCTCTTGCATCTACTCTTGCTGGATGAACCACATGGTATTCTGGCACTGTCTTCACAAATTGCTCTGAGAGAAAGGGGGAAAAAAAGGAAACAAAACTAGGGTGAGTGCTAGCCTGTTCAGATCTCACACTATTGAAAGGGAATCTCAAGAGCGCAATTCACCACAACACCCTACTGACACAAAGGCAGGCAGTGCACAGGCAACCACGGAACACATTCCTCATTTGGGCTTTTTATTCTCCCATTGTAACACACAGTTTAGAAGCCAAATATTCTTCTTTTCAAATATTTTGTCACCATTCATATAAAAGACTGATTGTCACACACAGCCCCCTTCCCAATCCCACAAGGGCTGGGAACCCTCCATGTACTAGGTCTCCAAGGACATGATACTCTGATCAAGAAGATCATCTTCACACATCCAAAAATCTGACCACAGAGCCGTGCAAATACACAAATGTGAAGAGAACACTAATTGGCTTGATTATTTGTACTAACAGCACCTCAGCAGCATCAGCTTTAGCAGCTGCAGATTCGGAATTTCAAAGAAAGGTTTAAAGAGAATGAAGTAATCATGCTCTTTTGTATAACGAGTTCCAAGCAGGGTAAGATTGGAAATCTTATCACTTGTCAGGATCTATCAGGGGAAGAGAGGTTATTGACATTGTTGTCCCCTGCTACAACAGGGGAAGCACACGTAAGAAGATACAGAAGAAACACCTCCTGTACCCAATTTTATTTTTTTTATATTACTGTGAAATGCAAAAGTCTCACACAACACAAATCCATGTAAAACCCAATCCATAAGTACTCATACCCTAAGGGCCGGATCTGCTGGCATACTTGAATTCTACCCAAGAAATGACAGTCTGAACATATTTAATTAAAAAGAAGTTATAATGACACACATTAATCCAATTCTTCTTTACCCACAGTTGTTCTTCATTCCCAAAGTCCCAGCCACTCACACATGAAGTGACTACACCTCATTCATTAACTAAGCTGCTTAACAAAGCAATTAGTCTGTTCCAGCTACTTCCAGAGTAGGTCTGGTTAGGCAATCCTTTTAGAGGCACATCTTCCTCCACTGCCTGCACCTTCAAAGCCACAGAGGAGAAAACCTGCCTAAGCAGACAGCTGTCTGGATTCATCCCCTTCAGGAAGGAACACATCTCATTTGTCCTCATTAGCTGCAGTTTGACGTGGCTGCTTGCATTTCCTCAGGCCATGGACCCCTGAGACATGTGCACTGAAACACTTCCAATTTAAAAGAAAGCAAAACAAAACACACAAAACCCCCACTTCCCATCACATACACAACTACATCAGAAATCTGGCCTCGTCTCAGCGGCATCATTACTTCAGAATCAAGCTTATTCTCTCACAGAACAGATTTCCTTGTACACAAGCCTTCCCACCAGCCTACAGTGACTTGGAGCCTTTGCAGGACAAGCCACAGCAGTGGGATTTTGGGCCTTCACAGTGGCAGGTCTTGACAACAAGGAGACTAATGCCTTCCACAGGTTCTGAGAGACATCTGCTCTTGTCCACATAAGGGGACTGAGACACTGGAAACTCAGAGCACACCTTCATGCCTGCAGCTGGCACAGTCTGTAAACAGCACAAAAGGTGCCAGATGCCTGGCAATTCAGCAGCTGAAGCTAAACCAAGGTTCCCCTCTCTTCACACTCCAGATTGATGCAAAAAAAGGCAGGTAGAAGAGATAAGAAACACCCAAAAATGCAGCTTATCTGCAGATGTTAAATTGTAAGACTTCTGGGAAGTCCCACATGCCATACGGTGCCAGCAAAGACAGGCTAACAGAGAATGCTGCAAGACCAGACCCCCATTTCTAGGGTTTTCAGCACAACTCATTAAATAATCAAATTAAATGCCTGAAGGAAAACTTACTCATTTGCTGTCACTGTGCGATTTTCCTCTGTCTGATGTCTTGAACTTAATTTGTTGTGGCTTAACTGCTAAACTCCATGCAAAACCAAAGACTTGTGGTTTTGGATTTAAAACTACTCAAGGAAGTTTTTTACTTCATCCCTACAGCAATTAGTGTATACAAATTAAAGAAAAGTAGACCATCAACATCAGTAAGATGGAAAATGATGCTGAAGCATTGGATTTATCAAAACAGAGAAGTCAAACTTCTTCCACCCACTTGTTAAATACTTGTTTAGTCACTGGAGAGGGAAATTATGCTGCAATAATAATGTACTGTAATATAACTGCAGACATAAATTATTAAAAAGCCTTTAAAAGACCAGAGGGAATAAGATTACAACACAAAAGACTAACAGGATGAGGCTAATGATATTTCTGCAAGCAATCACTATCAGTACATTTTTGTGTAGACTGTCGGGTAAAAGTTAGCAAAGGCAATCCTACCTATAAGAGAAAAATTTACTGAGCTCCACACTAAGCCTAAGATAGAATAGTTTCTGCCTGGAGAAGAGTGTAAAACAAAGACAAGAGGTACAATTTTGATCATTCCTTTCTGCCCTTCTAGGAAAGAAGAACTAAATACATGCAACTCAGACTGCTCAAAATTGAGGGCTGCATCCTTCAACACTGAATTGCCTCTATTTTCCTATAGTAACAGGAATTCCTATTAAAACACCACAAGTTCCCATAAAACTTAGCAGCAGCAAACATAAATGAAAGGAATAAATGCCAGTGCCACACTGACAAGCTGTGGTGATGGCATGCCACAGCATCCCCCTTGGACACCCAGCATACTCTCCACTCCAGGGAAGTCCTGCCTGTCAAGTGGGCACTGCTCAGGATTTACAGGTGAGGAAAGGTGGCTGTGTAGCTCCAGAGAATGTTTTGTCTTTCCGAAACTACAGCCTGGGCATGCTGCCTTGTGTTGGTGCTGTGAACAAGACTGAAGCAGGGCAATGAGCAGCACACATTTGAGTCAGGACTTTGCTCTGCAATCACAGTGCCTGCTCAGGCCCTCTGGGCACATGGGACAGGCAACATTCAGGCCCTTCATACTTGTTTGAGGAGCCCAAGTATTGTTTAAGTTGTCAGAGAAATCTTCCCTGCAGACCTTCCCAATTCTGCATCATTAAAAACATCTGATAATATTCAAAACCACTCTTGTCTGTTCTTCTCCTCTGTGGATTCAAATTCGCCACACATGGCAGAAAATTGCCTTATTAAGAAGGGCTGTACACAAAGTGAATAAACTAGGATAAAGAGAAAAACATACATGATCTGTCACACATGACAGGAAAACCACAATTTACTTTAGATATATAACATGTTCCCTGACAAAATTCCTTTAAAATGTGACACATCATCATTTGCCATTGTTTCATCTCCATCTTTGTAGTTTGTGTACATCTGCCCCTCAGACCCTCTGGCTTCTTTTCAAACCACTCCCTGGGATAGGAAGTAGTATGGCTCATCTTGTGAGGAAGCATCATGCCCAGGAAACACACCAAACTCCAAAGCCCCATGGCAGAGAGCAGGCCTTGAACACTCAGCAAGGGCATCCCTGGTTGTCCCATCTATCACAGTCATGGATGGGGAGGGAGCAGAACACTTCAGTTGTACCAGATACAAATTTTAGTCCACACTTCACACTGCAAGAAGCATTCCTTTGCAAAAAATTAGCCACATTTTTAACTGCTTCTTTACTCAATGCTATTTGCAAACTCTCAGAAAGGACTACATTTTCCATGCTTAGAAAGTTAAATTAATTCTACATTCATTTCCAAATGCCTGACAATTAAATAGATACTAAATTAAATAGCTACTACATGCTAACACAACCATGGCTGTTCTGTCCCACATAGAGTCACAGCGATGTAATTATTGCTAGCATCCACTTTCAATGAATCCAACAGGAACCAGCTTCAGGAAAATTCATTGAAAAGTTCACTTTTCAGCCACCTTATTTAAACACTTTTCATTTCCACGATCTCTGAGGGGTACAGAAGATTTTCTCCTCTGTGTTCAAGGTCTCCTGACAGCACCACAGCTGTTGATTGCATCAGGAAGCAAAATTTTCTCATACACTTTTGAGTCTTCTACCATCAGGCAGAGTCTTCCAACTACTCATAATTTTTCTCCCTTGGGAGCCACTTCTCCTGTTTTCCTTAAACAGGCAAAAACGAAAATAAAAAAATAAAATGCCTGTGTTACACTCCCCACAGCAAAAGAGAAAACCCAACTGTGCGGACAGCCTCAAAGAGACCCCTCCCGCACATGAAGTCTGACTTGCAATCTACCATCCTCACTGAATGTGAGAAACTCACAGCGGGTGTTCCACCCTGATAACACCAATCCTTCTGCAGCGCCTGCTGCTTTGCTACAGAAGCGATCACTTGTTTAAAAATAAATAAATAATCCGGACAGTAAACTTCTTCAGTTCAGTAGCACAAAACTATTCTGGCACTTAAGAAAGCTGCCTCTAAACCAGGAAGATCAGCAAAAAGCAGGGCTTAGCAACACCTTCCCCTACACAGCCAAAC
>VWZT01005675.1:0-23207 GCA_013397055.1 Pachycephala philippinensis | reverse complement strand
ACTGATCCCAATACAGACCCCTGAGGGCACCACTTGTCACTGATGTCCATTTAGATTCTGAGTCATTGACTGCTACGCTCTGGATGTGACCATCCAACCACCTCCTTATCCAACACTCCACTCATCAAATCCATCTTTTCAATTTAGAGGGAAGGATGTTGTGACGAACCATGTCCAGAGGCCTTAGAGTAGTGCTGATGTGCCCCACACACATCCAGGCAAGTATGTGCTCAAAGTTATGGCTCAAAGCACGTAAAGGAATTCAGTATTAAAATACAAATATAATACTTCAATTGATGAGGATAAAAGCAACCTGGAAACAAACAGGCAGACTAGGATTCTTCTGCACTGCTGAGGACCCCTGTTAACTACTAATTGTATCTGCTATGATATACATAGCAGAGCAAAAGCCTTCATTTATTATGTACGAGCATATTAGCACCCTGTGAGGCTGGTGGATCACTGAAACAGGTTAACCAGAGGGGCTGTGGAGTCTCCACCCTTGGAATTATTCAAACCAGACCAGACATGACTTGGGGCAGCCTGCTCCATCTGCCTTGAGCAGGGTCTACACGATCTCTGGCGGTCCTGTCGTCCAGAGGAAAGAATTATTCTGTTTTATTGGGAAATTATGTGATAATTTACCTATTTATTTTCTTCCTTCATAGGCTGTTAAATGGAGGAGGTTTTGTTCCAACAACAGGAGCTTCCCACACTGTAGGCCAGCTGCACTGCTGTGTTCTGGAATCCAAATGCTCTCAGCCATTAAGTTGCTTTTTGCTTTTGCAAACCCTATTACCTTGCCTTTGAGCCACACAAAGCTCACAAGTGCTGGAGACAAACAGTCTCTTCCTAATCCGGTAGAAAAAAATTGAATTTGGATCCTAGGGAACAGCAGCAGAGTACAGGAGCTGCAATGGCAGCATTATAAAACACAGCACATGATTTCGGTAGAGTGCATAGTGAGGGAAAATGTCTGTTCCTTGTTCTGAAATGACAAAGCCCCAGTTTTAGACACTTTAAAAAATAAATTACATCTATTTTGCTGGGCTGTTCCCAGTGTTCCTGTGTGGCAGTAGTTCTGACCACAAATACATGAATCTGTAAATGAATGCAATCTTGTACTTGATGTTTCCTCTTTTTTTTTTTTTTCCTATCCTATTTATAGAAGATTTGACCTAAACCTCAATCCATTAGTATAAAATCTAACACAGAATTATATATCATTCAACATCTGTCATAGCAAGTACCACACACCAAACAAGAATTGGTTGTCTTTACAAGTAACACATGAATATACTGGCCTAGTAAGTATAAAGCTTATGCACACTTCAGGATATTTTATTTCACTTCTGTTTTGGAACAGATAAAAAATTTGCATTTACTCCTCCTCTCTGAGTTGGCTGACCTGAGGTTACAATTGAGATCTCACCCTAGCCTGTCCTTTGTTTTATGTTTATAAAACATTGTGATCATTCTCTGTTGGAAGCAGCAAAGAAATGAACTGAAAAATTGGGACTCAGATATATGAAATATTTAACTACTTTGAGACATCCTCCTAGCATTCAGTAGAATAATTAAAGGGTTTTATTCTGTTCATGATTCAGAGGGTGCTGGTGAAAGTTGTACAGAACAGTAGGACATGTTCTGCAGCACTTGATCTAGACCTGTGCTGGTTTCAACTGTTTCTATATAGTTTTCCAATGGTTCAACATTACCTTTATTCATTTCTTCAGATACCCCAAGACATACTGAGAACTTTCCCTAATTTTTCCCAACTCTCCTTAATCCTTTTTGTTTCCAACTGTTTCACTAACTTAAGAGACTTGAGAGAACTTTTCCATTAAAGAACTCAACACTTTACAATATATGAAGATCCTGCTGTGCCCAGTAACATGACACAAGGTGTGCAAGTTTTTCCAGATTTTCCTTGGAAACAGGATTTAATGCCTTGGAGGACAAAAACCCAACCCCAGACATTTAGAAAGATAATGAGAATGTGGTATATGATTTAATACTGAACTGAATGTCATGTGTTTATTAGCTAAGAGCTTTTGTAACCCTTTGCAGTTAACTAAAAATTCTGACAGCCCTTACAAGATTGTTGTTAACCTCAGGCACTCAGAAGTCAAGTCCTTTGCTAACATGGCTGGAAGGAGGGATATAAGGAAGGTAGCAGTTGAAGGCAACACAGGAGGAGCCCTGTTACCTGCTTACTGCCTGAACACGTACTGTGATTGGCTTTGTTTCAGATGAGATGATAAAAAATTATTGTTTCATTGCAGGCCTGTTTGGAGAGTTTGGAGACGGGATGCTAACTCTCTCTGCCAGAAATTTCCCGTTCACATATGTCATTATTAATAGTTCAAAATTAAAATTCAAAGCTGCTCACCATTTCTACCCAGTTTACCCCTAAAAGAGATTAAACAGACACAGACAGATACAAACTTAATGCTTTTTGAGACATTGCACTCACCTCTTCTTCCCTGTGGTACTCTGCAATGAGGTGGAATGGCACTGTGTACAGTGTGCTGGACATGACTCCAAAGAGTGAACAAAGAACCAGCGTGGAATAGATGTTGGGAAACAAGCCAATTAATCCAGTACCCAGTCCAAAAAGTAGGTATCCAATGAAATAAAGTCCCTTTAATCCTATGTATGGCATAAGGACTTTCTGCAAATCTGTGAAAAGAAAGCAAAAATGCTGATAAGTAAGATTAAAACAAAACAGGTCACATTTTATCAGGGAGTCCCTTTTAAGCGGTTGTATTTTGTAAAATGCAATGAAGGAGATAATCTTAATGATTTTGGAAATCGCCTCAAATTATTGTAGGTATAAACTTGCCAAAGAATACTTGCTCCCAGAGCTCAACCTGCAGCTCTCACTGCAGCTGCACCAAGACATATTTGTGCTGAATAAATGTTCCTCCACAGAAAGCCCACACAGAAATACCCACAGTTAAGCTCCAAAGGTGAAAATATTTCCCTCAAGCCTCTTTTAGGTGCTCAAATCAACCCCTAAAATGCTACTTATTTGAGTTTTGGATCACAAGTAGTTTTTTCAACCCTTGGGAAGAGTTATGGTGAAATCTACCTGGGGAGTGTGCTACCATGTTTACATGTAATTTTGGAGAGCAAGATTCAAGCTTCTGGCAAGAGCTTCTGCATGGGGAGTGCAAACGGGGAGAGGCCACCTCCGAGAGCCTACAGCTACAGCACTGCTAGGTGAAAAAGCATCTAAGAATTTAGTCTGGCAGTTAACTTCAGGATGATTTTAAGTGTTCAGGGTCAGTTCACGTGCAGAACAATGTCTTACTCCCAAAGTGACCCCTCATCATGTGGTCAGGAATGGTTTGTTTTAAGACAGGAGTTTATAACAATGCTGAGAATGTAACATTCCCTAAAGCTTTGATGTAGAAAAAAATCCAGGTAATTTCACATCCCTTTATGGTTTTTAAACAATGGCAAACAGAAAACACGGTGTTGCAGTTCATTCGTGGGTACTTACAAGAATAGACTGATGAAGAAATTGCATTGATGCACAGTCCCCAGCATCCCATCTCTACCCCTGTTTTGTAGCTAAGATAAAGTGTGGAGTTGTGAGGTGCGTAAGGATTACCATGGTATACAACCTGAAAGAGACCACAAAAGTCACTGAAGGCAAGGATGGCTGCGTGTAGGGAATGTCTCCTTCTTGCAGGAACAGGGCCCCATCCCAAGAAATCTGTTCAGCAGTGTCCTAACCACCCATTTGTAACTCTCCAGGTTTCACACTCATATCTCCTGGGCTATCTCATCCCATGATCCACTTCATTTATTACCTTCTGCCTTTTCCTGAACTGTTCATTGACTCATTTGCTCTTTTACACTTTGGGTGTCTCACTTGCAACTAACTTTCTCTCTCCACTTCTGCCTTCTTGCCTTAGCCTTTCTTTCCCTAATCTATCTACATTTTTTTTGTTTGTTTGCTTTCTCTTCCAGGTTTACCTGAACACACCCATTTTTCCACACAGTTATTGTCTTATTCAGTTCCTTTTCTAGACATTTTCTTTCAGTTGGTCATATACTGCAGGGGAAAAAAACCTCCCTCTTGCCTTGCCTACAAAGACAAAAAAGACAAGGAAAGGGGAATACTGTGTGGAAACCACAGAAGAACAGGGAGTGGCAGTGAGTGGGTTTGTGCCAGGAGCATATTAGTACTCTGGAAGAAAGGAGCCAGACAGGTCCATATAGGCAGGAATCACTGTCAAGGACATACAGCCCCTGGGAATGGCATGGAAAAGGGACTACTGGATATCGTGAAGGCAAAAGGGACTCAGGACAGACAAATGCAAGAGGATAAAAGCTCTCTGCTACCAACTAGCTCCCTGTGTGTAAAGAGCTGTGGGGCCTGAGGCCAGGGAGTCTGCAGGGCAGGTGAGGGGCTTTGTGTGGATGCTGCACACACGCCAGGACAAGGAAAGCTGCATCCCAGCATTGCCCCAGTTAGAAAACCTGCCCATCCCGGAGTGGCTCTGAAGCCAAAGCAGAAAATGGATGTGTTTGGACCGGCTCTGAGAGCTTCACTGGGAACAGTTAGACACTAATAGCCTTACAAATACTAAAGGTTTTCCCCAAAGATTACACAGACCGGCTCGGAACAAGGGCCTGACCTTAATTAGCTGGTTTAAAAAAAACTATTGTTGAGCCACCCAGATCTAAATGGCTCTGACACCAGTGTCATTTCCTCAGGACAGTAACACCATTTCATTTCTTTTTGATGGAGGAGGAGTTGTTACAAGGAAGGAGAAGCAAGAGGATTTTGTGCTTTACCTGTCCCATGAAATCCGTGAAGAAGAGCATGTTGGACAGGAAAGCCATCCATCCAAAGAGGTGGCTCACACACAGACAGCGATAGTGGGATGGCATGCTTAAAAGTGTCTTCAAGAGTGATTTAAGGGTCATCTGCCTTTTTTCCTAAAAGCAAATATTCAAGAATAATACAGTATTATCACCCTGAAGGCTAATTAAATAGCTGACAGAAAATGAAGAAGGCCTTAATATCTTTTCATTGCTAAACTTCCAAAGTAGTTTCTTTTTTGCTGGGAAGGGTTGCTTGGGTACTGAATTTCCTTCAATTTATAAAATTCCCAGAAACTACAGAAGAGCTGGAGTATACCAACAAGAATGTAACATTTCTTGCTGGTATATTTAGTAGGATGATTATTTACATGTAGAAACACAGGGAAATTTCCTGCCAAAGCAGATTCAGAGAGTTAAAAACCCTCCAACAAACCAACAACAGAAACAACTAGAAACAAAAGTTATTTCTTTATAGAGACCATGAGCTTTACATTGAAAACTTAAAGCTGTCACAGAAAAAAGTTATGCTCAAAATACTTCCTGAAAATTAAAATGTATCAGTTGTGGATTTCTGAGCATTTCTGAGACCTTGTTCCTATTCCATTCTATTTTCTATGCTGAATTCCCTAGGAAACTTACTTTTCTAGGGAAACATCTATCTCTTCAGCCATATAATGAGATTTCCACTATGCACTGTCCTCCCTTCCATGAAGCAGGGAGAAGCTGTGTTTCACCATGGTAGCCCACAGAGAATGTGAGCTCCAGCATCTGAACACCTCATACCATGGGAGAAATAAGTAATTTCACAATCAAAACTTAATTGGTGCTGGTTGACAAATCTCACTGATGAGGAAAACCAAATTTTCTCACAACTGCAATGGCCCATATTATCTCCCTTCTCATCTCAGCCCTGTGCCCCAAAACTCTCAGTTTCTTTTCCAGTCACATTCATCAGATCATTTTTATTACGTTTTTTTTTTTGACCACTGTAGGTGTTCTTGATATTAGGTATTTTGACATGTAATTCTTCCTGTATTAAAGCTCCTGCATAGTTCCGTGCTTTTAAAGAAAGAGAAAGATACTATTTTAACTGTGCATGATGGAACACTTCCAGTTTTCTCTCACAATGTTTGGAGACAACAGTGTTGGGAGAGATGGTAAGGAAAGATGTATGTCATGAAATGTGGAAGAACTGCAAAAGTTATGCTAATTACTGGAAATTACTGGACTGAATCTTGTCTTCAATTTGCTGTAAGATGTCACTTTTTCCTTTCTTCCTTCAGTGTTGTACTTACTTTTCACGATTCTACTGTCCTTTGAACTAGGCTGTGCTGCAAGCTACTCTATGAATAACCACCACATATAAAGACGGAAAATACTTTGCTTCACTGTGAGGTTTTTAATCCTCATAGGAATGCCAAAATTCAAGTTGCTGACTTTCACCTTGGACTGTATATTGTCCAAATCCCTTGGAATTTCTCTTGGCATCACTGTCTTTTTTAAACAGGGTAAGCTTTATATTCTTCTACAATTATAAAAAGAAAACAAAAGAATTCCAGATTGACTCATTAGTGTTATTTCAAGGATAATTACTATCGTTCGATTTGGCTTAATTTAGTTTGTAATTCTTCCACTTTCTTTAGTTTTTTAAAATAGCCTTTCCAATCAATGTTTAAAGATAAGGTCATGGAACTGCAAAAGACAGTGCAGTGATTACTAACAGAAATTTGACAGCTGGATAGAAATGCTTTCTTCCTATTTAGGTATTCCAGAGAGTGGAAAGGGAAACTAAAAGTGTTTAATGCACACATTCAAAACATACCAGCACACAAACTGCATGCTAATTTAAATAATGTGCTGAAGCTTGTCTCTGTTTAAGCACCTTATCTTTCAAAAGCTCACAATAACAAATAAATTCTACAAAATCACCACAACTCAGGGCATAAGGTGATTCATAAGAATACAGAAGAAGCAATATGACTTGGGTTTTATGGCAATGGACCCTGAATAATTTGGCACCATGCAAAAGAACACAAGGCTAATTGCTCTGTGTGTCTGTTCATACCGTAACAGGTCAAATCTCATTAATCATCATGTTAGCTATTAACATGTGAGAGCATAGGCCTTAATTTAGAAGAAATAGGGCCATCATGCCTGCAATAAAAAAAAGAGACAGAAAAACAGGAAGCCAAACCATTTCTTCAAGGAAATGATTACAGTAATGAATGAACTCAGCAACCATGTGCCACAGGAGACAGATCATTAAAGCAGTGAGTGTCTCGAATTCATACACACAACCAGGCACATCAAAGAAACACGAGACTGATCAAAGCACTGGGGACTCTAACAGCCTGCCCAGCCTAATCAGAGAGGAGGGCAACGCCACAGGCTCGCCCACAGCGGACGCCACAGTTTCACCTCAGGGGTCAGATGTTACTGACTCTGTGGAATTATTTCTTGCCAAGGCAGAGGCTACCCCAAACCACAGTCTGGTCACCCCTCTTCCACTGCATCGCTCCCTCATCTTCATTTGCCTTCTTTTTTTTAGAGGCTACATTGTCCAAGCAGTAAATGACACTCAGCATCTCTAAAAATTTGGAGGATGCTCAGAGTGAACAGTGCTGGTGAAGGATGCTGGCTGCTCAAGTTGGCCTGCAGTGGGGAAGCTCAGACAGCATCACAGTGTTCTTGTCAGATTCTCCCCACAACTGCTGCCTTGCTGTCTGCCCCACTCTGTGTTTGCCTGGCATTCTCATCAGGCAACGCTCATCTCATATGTCTTGCATCTGCTGTAATAATACTTTTCTTCAGGTTAGAAATACTAAGTGCTATTATAAAACAGATTACAAATAGTAAAAGATAATAAATCCCTTTTATTTATAGATTA
Source organism: Pachycephala philippinensis (assembly GCA_013397055.1). Lineage (NCBI taxonomy): Eukaryota > Metazoa > Chordata > Aves > Passeriformes > Pachycephala > Pachycephala philippinensis. The sequence goes on along the minus strand of VWZT01005675.1, from coordinate 15,478 downwards.
AACAGGAGTATTGCTTTCTTGCTTTCAACCATTTGCACATGCTTAGTACATTTTACCTGACTTATCAAACCTTTGTATCAGTGTTTCAGGGATAGATATGCATAATGCCAAGAGATCAAAAGTGAAATTAAAATAAGAAGCAACTGTGTCACCACCATTTTGTTATACTTTGCTTACCTAGGGTACCATGAGATAGCCATGAGGATTTCTAGCACCAAAAGTCATCAACAAAACAGTAAAAACAATCATCTGTTCCCAAGACCGTTCTAGAAGTGGGCTCCCCAGATATTTTTCTGGTAGATTGACCTTTTCCTAGGTGCCTTAGGTTGAAGAAATCTCCCACAAAAATGCATCAGAAACAAAATAACAGTGAGGATTTAAAAATACTCACTATTCTCTCACACCTCAAAGCTTTTCCAAAGGCACACCTACAATATCACTCAAAATAAAACTAAAACGCTGGTAGCAAGGTAGAACTGCTGTAGAAGCAGCAATTTTAAACACATTAGTACTCAATGAAACTTTTTTTGGCAGAAAACCCAAATGTTTACTAGAGAGGGAACGCACATTTCACATGTACTATGTACAAAATTCTGTGGACTTCGGTGGGAATTAGAGACCTACATCAAAGATTGATGGTCTGTAGCCTTTGTCCACAACTTTATGTTAATTACATCAAGACGAAAGGACAAAGTAGATCCTATTTACAAAATTCACACGAGGAGGATATCAAGAGACTGACATAGAGCAGAAACCTGAACCATAATCCCTGCCTATTGACCAAAGCATCAGAACTAGCCTCTTGCTGGCAATACTTTCTAAAGGAAAAAAAAAGCAAAATAAAAAAAACTAAGCAGACTTTCTCCTGTCTCTGTATCCTGGTGGAGGGTTCTTTTCTGTGTCTGTGAAAGGACTTCATTAGAAACAATCAGCACTAGCTAATTAAGGGGTCTCCAAGGATGCAAAGACACGTCCTATAAAAACATCTCTGCACTCACCTCTGTGCGTGACGCAACCTCGCATTTCCCTGGCTTGGCTGCAGCCTTTATTTCGGTACATGTTGATTTTAAGTAGCCATTCTTGATTTCCTCCTCGATGGAGTGGTATTGATGGGGTTCAGCCACTTCCAACAAGAACTTTGCCTCTTCATTTTCATATCTGAGTGGGACTTCAGGAATACTGCACAGATGCACGACAAGGCAGATTATGAAAACCAAGGCTGCGAAGAAGAAGATCACCTGGAACTCTGATGCCAAGGTATATCCTAGTGTAGTTTGACCCCAATCCATAGCACCTGTCAGGTAACCCAGGGCTCCTCCCAAACCTACAATTGTGGGGGGAAAAAAAAGGAAAAAAGATGTCTACTGGTATTGATAAAACAAGCAAAGAGTACTCAACATGTGACCCCCTCTAGACATGATGGAATAATCACTCTTCAGATATTTATCACAGGAAATAGGAATACTGAGATAATCACATACATGTGCTGTTACTAAAACATCTCTCGAAAAATCTTCTCAGATCTGGTAGGCAGAGCTCTCCAGAAATTGCCTGAACATACAGCAACATAGGCTCCATCTCTATTTTTGACTCTTTGAAGCTCTATTTTCTTTGAAATGGTAAGTAATACGAGTAGAACTAAATGAAATCCTACAGAAATTTATGTGTTTTTTTTTTTTTAATTTCACTGAACAAACACTTTTTAAATTATATTGAGACTATCTATAGTTTAGACTTCGTAAAATGTATTTTATTTAGCTTAGTCCAAACAGAAATATTGCCTCCATGTGAAGTTTTTAAAAAAAGAAATAAACCCAAAAGCATTGTTCTGTAGTTATGCAAATCCAAGAACCTCATCACTTGGAAAAGAAAACAGAAAGGATCAAATATAAGTGTGTAATCCATCTACTAATTTCCTCAGAAAAGGTGGACTAAAAGGAAAATGACAATGCTACTTTGGGCCTTGAAGTTAATAAACCCAGCTTTCAGTCAGTTTGGTTTTTTTACAATTTCTTCTCTTTGTTACAAGTGCACACGGAGATGCACAGGGAGTGCCCTGTGTTACATTCAGCACAGAGCTCTGGTAGGGGTGGCACCTTTGTAGACTCCTGACACCTTGTTAACCAGGTGGCTCTGGGGGATGGATGTGTGGGAGTTCCACAGGATAGCAGCTTTTCAAGGGCTTGGAAACATTTCTGCTCTTCTGCTTAAGAGAACTGATGACAATGTACAGCAGAACCCCCCGTCTAACAAAAACTACCAGCACCTACACTTGCTTCCCCAACAAAACACGAGATTTTTATTTTATTCTGGGCTTTCTGTACTGTTTCCCCCTCCCGGGTCTGATTATGACCCTTCGTTGTGTCCTGTGGCATTTCAAGGGGGACTGTATTGTTGCTTGTTCTCATAAAAAACAATCATGCTATTAACAACTTCTTCTAGAAAATCTACACTACATGTTTTCAGTGTATGTTTGCAGAGAGAATGTTTGACATTTGAGGTTCTCTTTGCACGCTGTTTTGAAAAAAAAAAAAAGGATCGTGAGCCTTTTGTTGTGTGAGCCTGAATGTTGTGTGTTGTATGTGTGCACTCTTTCTTCCACTTGTGTAAGTTGACAAGGGTTTCATAATTGCAAAGCCATCAAGTTTCATGTTCAAACCCTAAACTGGAAGCAAACTGGAGAGTAAGATCTTATAAATATTAAGAATACAAAGAAGGAAATAAAGTGGGGAAAAGAAATAATATCTAAAACAGAAACTGAAACAGAAAAGAAATGAGAAGATTGCTGTCTGTATCTAATTGGGATAAAATACCAGGGAATGATAAATGCAAACTGTAGGGAATGGATATTAAGATTAGATTTCAGGGAAAACTAACACCAAGGCCAGGGAATTGCTAGAGCAGAGTGCCTTGGGAGGCTGTAGAACTCCAGACAAAGGAGGCTTTCAACACCAGACTGGAGAATATTCAGATAGGAAGGGTTAAGATATTGATGAACCTGTTGTAGAGAGCTCGGGGTGCTGGACCAACACATGCACTCTGCCCCAGTCCTATTTCGTGCTATTTGTCCCACATCCCTTTTCACAGCTCAGTGCACGAATGAAGCAGCTAAATCTGTAGCTTCAAATTTTCAAATCTGAAACTTTCAAATCTGAGACTTTTTAGTATCATCCAAAAAAAGTGGCAACCAGAGTTGTGCTGAATATACATAGAGACTCACTCTTCTCTCTCTCCAAACAAGTGATTATTTAAAATTTTATCTGTCATTTTCTAAGGGATAATACAGATTTCATTCCCGTGTGGCTTTAAGCTTCTCTTATCATCTGTGTTCCTGGACACAGGTATTTCTTGTGTCCAAAACTGGCCTCTTGTCATTAGCTACTACACCTCCCTCCTTGAGCAGAGTAACTGCCACTGAATCTACGTGTCTCTGCTCTTGGTGGGGCTCAGAAGCCAGAAAAATCTGCTGTAACTAAGATTGCATGACTTCTCGTGTAGTCTGCTTTTTGTCTAGTGCTTTCACAGGGACTGCTCTCAGACAGGGCAGGAGGCTGCTCCAGAGTCACTACACAGGTACACAGCTTTAGGTGTCTACCCCGTGCATTTCCCCAACACAGGGCTCACATTGTACAGATGATTTCATAGAATCAATGTTCAGGGGCTGGAATGGACCTGAGTGATCATCCAGTCACACCCATCCTGCATTTGGCAGGGACACCTCCCACTAGACCAGGCTGCTCAAGGCCTTATCCAACCTGGCCTTGAACACTGACAGGGTTGGGGCATCCACAACCTCCCCGGACAACCTAACCCAGTGCATTACCACCCTCACAGGGAAGAATTTCTTCCTAAGGTCCAGCCTAAATTTCCCCTCATCTTCCTAAAGAAGACTCCCTCCCCAGCATCCCTGTGGCCCCCCTTCAGACACTGGAAGGTTCCTATGAGGTCTCCATACAACCTTTTCTTCGGGATGAACAGCCCCAACTTTCTCAGCCTGTCTTCACAGGAGAGGTGCTCCAGTCCCCTTATCAACTTTGTGGCCTTCCTTTGGACTTGTTCCAACAGTTTTGTGCCCTTCTGTAACTTGGCAGCATTCCAAACATGTACAAAGGCAAATGAAGCTGTTAACTTCATTTGCAAGAACTTGAACTGAACTACTTGGACTTATTTTGTGGGAGTTGTGAATTTCTGAATTTTACACAGAACTCTTGCTTCTATACAGTGCGTATTGGTGCACTGCTGAAGAAAGGAAATAAGTTGGTTTGTGCAGCTCTTGTTCTATGACACATGCTGAATCAAAAATGTTATTTTTATGTGCAATAGCAATGCAACAAGTTAGATCCATTAATTTTTGCCTCACCAAAAACTTGGAAAAAACCCAAACCAAACTGAGCAAACACTACACTTTTATAATAGCTAACTACTCTTACTTAAATCATGTCTGTGTTGCTGTAATTGTTTACGCCTGCAGCCTTCTGCAGAACTCTTGTGGCAGCAATCACAAGTCGCTGCTCTCTGGAGTAGTGAAAACCCAGCAACAAAAGACTCGTGACTGAAGTGCAGGATCAGATGATCAGTTCATTCAAGATTAGAAACATAGTGAGGATAAAATCCATGCAATTACCTTCCCCTCCCTTGAGAGGCAGAGAGGAAAAGAAGGGATCTGAGTACCTGTAAAGAGGGCGTGGTAATGCAGACCCTTCTCTTTATCCTCGTGAGAGCAGACATCAAATAAATATGCTTTGATGGGACCATCAATAAAATCAGCTGCAAAATCAAAAAGTACTACTCCCAGCATGGTAATGACTATTGCCCACGTCCGCCGCTTTTCTCTCTCATCGATGAAAGCTACAAAAAGAAAAACACCCTGATTCTGACAGCTACAGCGCCATGTTCTGCAAAACCACATTTTGTCTTTCCTGATAGCTCAAAATCTAAACAATGACTGGTTATGCAAGAGTGACACCAGAATCTTATCAGAGAAGCAGGAGAGCTGAGTCTGTGTAGCGCTGAGCTGGGCTAGGTTGACTTACTGCCTTGAGTCAGCACATGCTCAGAATGCTTCATGCTCCATGACCAAGAGCATCACTATCCTTAATCGACTCCTTTACACCTTCAAGGCATGCTCTAGTAGCCTAACACATGCATTTTGCAGTGCTTTTTGGTTTATTCTGTTTGTCCCACCCTTATATTGTTTTAGATAATCAAGAGTTGACTGCAACATCTCTTTCTGGGTCAATGAAATAAAGTATATTCAACACCAATAACATTCAGGAAGAGAGAATAAATCAATCCATAAAGACACACACTTCCCCACCTGCGTAGTCATGGACAACTTTCTATCAAGACTTTAAGAAGTTACATCCCAAGCTAAAATGTAACAATAGAGATGTCACTCCTATTTGATTTTGCCTGTTTCAGCTGCAACAGAGTTTCCAAGCAGTTAAGGATCTCTGTTTTCACTGGCACAACATAGTCCTGAGTCAAGTCAGTACAGCAATAATTAAAGTATTAGTATTTTGAATACTGATTCATCTAAAACATGGATGAACAGGGATTCAGTTTGGATATGTATTACATCACAAAAACAATACTATAATTTAAGCAAACAAGGTAGATCTTAGTTCATAAAAACTTCTATGGCCTAAGCAAATCTTTACCTGTAGGAGCTTATCAGGCAACCAAACCAACACACAACAGACTGTAATCACATGCACAAACTACAGAACACTATGTACAAGGGTACATAACATGCAGAGTTAGGATTGAGTGTATACAAAGATTCCAGTGCTCCCCAGCTCTTTCAGTGCACCCGAGTCACATGATACCAAACTTTAACAGCGCATTTTAAGAAGGAAAAGGGGAACCCCTCTTCTTTTTCTGATTCAAAAGGCTAGGATGAGTTTTGTCTATCAGCATAGCGCATGCCCCTCACTCACCTGAGATCATCACGTCCCCGTTGAGGTACAAAGCCATGCCCAACAGCATTATGACGCCCAGACCCAGAATGTAAGGTCGCCTCCTGCCCCAGCTGCAGGTGCAGTGATCACTGGCTGAACCTGCCACGGGCTGCAGCACAAAGCCCAGGATAGGGCTGATGAGCCACACGAGGCTGTAGAGGCTCTTGGGCAGCCCTACGCTGAGCAGCACCGGTGTGACAAAGGCGGCCTCCACAGCATAGCAGAACTCCCGGCCGAACATGGCCATGCTGTGCATGACCAGCCTTCCCACCGCTCGCTTCCTTGGCACTCCTGCTCCAGTCCTCAACGCCGACTGCTCCGGAGCTTCCTCCTTCTCTCCAGTGCTGTCCATTTCGGCCTTGGCCACTTCAGAGGTGGGTGGAAGAGCTTCGTGGAAGCTCTCTTTGGTTAAGGTCATTGCTCCGGCTGCGAGCAGCGCCGTGGAGAGCTGGTGCTGCTTGCTCCGGCTGACATGGGGCCCAGATCATATGCCGGGTGGGATCGGTCTGTGCTGGGGGAGGGACTCACATACTTTCATGGCTCTGCGATCACAAGTTATGCCAGGAAGGGGGCGGGGAAGCGTGTGTTCACATTAGCAGATCTGAGCTTTTGGGCGTCTGCACTGCTCCCAAGTATCCACAACTAAGGAATTACTTTTACGCATGAAGCACACATATAACAGGAACATACATCACATGGTCTGGGCACAGGATTAGCCTGACACAAAGCTGTTCCTCTTGTTGTAAGATCTTGCTGTAAGACAGCCGTGATACCAGGAATCTAGTCCTCATCTCTCTGTTCAACAAACATGAGCATCAGAGTCACCATTCCCTGCTGACTGAACTGGGAGGAAAAGTCTGTATCTGTCTGGAAAAGGATTTCAATGCACTTCATGAGGATGAGTAAGTGAACCTATACATTGCCCTTGAGTGTTAGAGGCAGATATAAAGCTTGACAGAAATCCCTCAATCAGCAACTGATGAGTACTTTTTTGTATCTGCTATGTACCGCCCTCAAAAGAACTGATAATTTTCTTGGTTTCTGGAAACAAAGGGTATTAGGGATCACTTAGATGTGGGTTTTTTAAACAGTCTTACCTGCCAGGGGAAGGCCTTAAAAAAACCCTGTAGTGACATTACCCAAACTGTACCTTTCAGGGTTAGGCACCTGAGTGAGGCAGCTGATCCAACCTATGCTGAAGCAACATGAGGTTTTAAATTGGTGTCAGTCATTTTGGTTTCAAAACTTTCCTACAATGGAAATTATGTTTAACAACGCTGATTCTTCTCCAACATGATCAGATGCATCTGGGACTAAGAAAATTGTCAAATCCTGTGGTAACAGTGTATAATATTCAGTAACTTACACTAGATGGAGGATCAGCTGGAAACTTGGTTTAGACAACTTGCCAGGACCTACTAGGTAACTCTTGCTTCCAGGCACGTGTTCATGTAGTAGAACGTAAAAGGGTTTTTTCTGGCAATAATGTTGACATTTTTGCCATGACACATGTAAAATGAGCTAAAGTGTACCTCAGCTTTGGAAGCCTTTGTAACCAACAAACCAATCTTCAGCAAAATGTAGACAAAATTATCAAAAAAACCCAACCCTTCACTTCATAATTCCTCACACATTGGACTATAGAGTACTGTATTAATGCCATATAACTAATTCTTTTTAAAAGCAGATTTTCTTTTGCCTTGAAAGAGATGGTTTCAAATGAGAGCTTAAGTTTGAAGGAAATGAAAACCAACATGGAATAACCATTGTTTAAAACCTGTGCAGCAAAGTTGCCTACAATTTTTCCGTAAGGAGATGACAGGATTATTAGTTGGCAGATATTTTAAAAACAAAAAAAAATTATTCTGAATTTAGTTTCTAGCCAAGCTGATATTCTAAATGTAATATAATCAGGAGACTGCATTGAGAAAATGCAGTCAGGCTGTTAAATAGATTAACTTTGAGATAATAGCTCCGCAGCAGCACGTAAGAGAATAGCATTAGTTAGACCATAGTTTTGGCATGATAAAGCAAATTAATTAAAAATAGAGAAAAAAACCCTCCTAATTAATGAATAAACAACACAATCACTCACTTAGAAAGAATATAGCTATATTTTATTGAAAGAATTGCTTTCAGGTAATTACAACATGTATTAAAAATCAGTGGTATAACCAAGAATTAAAAGAATCAAACCACAGGATACAATATTTAAACAAACATTCTGAGAACTTACAGGTGCTTACCAAGCAAACTGTGTAGCTCTTCAGAACACAATTACAGTATCATTCTAGACAGCAGATCATCCAGGTACACAAGTGCGTAAGTCNTATTTAGAAGTAATATTATGCAAACATTTATTTGTCAGGTAATTCAATTTTAAAGCATAAAAGCTTACTGTATCAGCATGAAATTTATCTGATATGCATAATCAGAGATTATAAATTAGCTTTTGGGTTCTTTATTTCTATTGCTTTATCAGAACAAAGTTTAGCAATCTCTTGCTTAGTAAACCCATATTCTAGAAGTATCTCTTCTGTGTGTTCTCCTATAAAAGGATCTCTTTCACCTGATGGAACAGCAGGAGTCCTTGACAGAACAGGAGCAGGTCTAGGACTTATCTCTCCCTCATCATTTTTGATAAAAGAACTTCTTTCTTTGTTATGCTGATGTGAGGCAACATCATCGAAGGATAAAACAGGGGTCACACAGGCATCAGTGCTATCAAATATGCTGCACCACTCAGCCTGTGTCTTCTGTGCAAATATGGATGCAAATTTTTTCTTCATTTCAGGCCAGTCGGAGAAACTCAGCTGAGCGGGGAGTTCATCTAAATTTAGCCCAAGACCTGAAAGGAGAAAAGCAAAGTTTAACTATAGCGTGGCTTAGATAAATTACTAAGTGCTTCCCACAACTAAGTATATTCCTCAAGAAGATAATATTTTCCAGGCAATACTTCTCAAACTAAAGTTCAAAGTCACTTTGAACTTTACTTGGGTATCTGTGCAAGGCAGGGAGCAGAGGAATAAAATATTCTATGATACTTGCAATTAGACTAAACTGCATCAGCTACAGCCTTTTAAGTACATCTAATAAACACTCATTTGTATAAACACTTCACAGAAGCAGCAGCTGCCTAGAGGTAATAATGTCCTGAGAACAGCTTCTATAATAGGTATCATATTCTCTACCTGGCAGTAGCAACAAAGAAATGTGCTGAATGGGTCCTGGACTACAGCAATACACTCATCTCTCAGGAGCCAGCACATCTGCCAGAGCTGGACGTTCAGCAGGCTGCAGTGTTTGAAGTTCAACATGATGGGGTTATCTCTATGCCATAGATGAGAAGATGGTGTGGATGGATGTGTCCAGCTTGATGTGCATATGGCAGCTCAGCTACAGGTGCCTGCAGGCTGACTGACCTGCTTCTTCACTCCATTGTCCAAACAGGCTCCAGCAGTATTTCCTGCTCCCTCTGCTACAGCACACTTCCCAGGTTGCAATTCCCACAGCCCTTTCACTCCCTAACTGCTCAATAACCCTGCTTTCCATCTCAGTCACAAGGTATGCAATAAGCACATCTCTTCTGAGACACAAGAGCAAAGCATGGGCACACAGGCCTTGTAGTGAAAATTTCCTGAACTAGGCAAGTCCTAGGTCTATCCCTGATCTAAGCACCACATCCCTTCTCACTGGGGAGCTTACATCTCTGCTGTGCTGCCAGTTTCCTGTTTCTGCTTCTGTTCTCATGGATTCTGCTCTCTGCAGTCTCTGCTCTTTCATTCTCCTACTTCAACGAGATGCAAGAATTTTTATGATTTCTTGTAGAGGTTATCTCAAAAAAGAGGCAAAAAACAAGAAAGAGGAAAGGCAACTGAGCTACACCTTCAAAATGGAGATAGTACAGAGCTATAAGCAGAGTATATGATACCAAATAGCAATCAGAAGTGATATATTGAAGGCTGTTCAAACAGTCCCATATTGAAATTCCAGAGCATAAACACAGCAAAAAATAATTCAGACAAAGCAGGGATAAGAAAGAATTTGAGAAATCACAAGGACTAGAGAACAACTATCATCATAATGCTTCACAAGTAACAAAAAAGGGAGCTTCTTAGAAAACCTGTAAAAGGCAGAGAAAATGTAGAGCTCTGCAAAACTGAATTTTCAGCATTCTTTCTTATATCTTTGGTCATCTGGTATCAGATTGATAATTAGACTAGCAACTGTTAACTGGCTTGGGTAATAAAGGGCTGTTTTCAGGCAGAATTTACGCAGACCTCCTCTTGTCTTTAGCTGAACATAGGCAGGAAACACCTAAAATATCTTGTCTTTTTATGGTTTTGTTACCACTGAGTGGGGTAGACATATTTCTGCTGAAACATACACAGGAGAAGAAAGGGAGATAACGCCTATTCTTCTGCTCCTTAAATTCTTTCTTCCATTCATAATCTGCACAAAATGCACTTCTTGGGGCCCACAGTTCCCCCCCAGTATAACATAGTATTTAAGAATTTCACTGTTGATCACAAGATTCTTAAACAGTACTTTTGAAAATGAATACATGCTTTGAAATTGTACTTTGTTACTTCAAAGGAAAACACACAGGAATTGCCAATCTCCAGACTCAGAAACACAGCCTTGCAGTTGTTCACTTTTAGAAGAAATTCATCACAGTCAAAGACAAAATAAGCATTTTCACATCGTATTAGAAATGCCTGTGGATACCAGGATAAATGATACTTCAAGGTAAATATCAGTCCTTACTGTTTTACTAAGCCATGTGCACCTTAAATCACTGAACCTTCCCTCTTGTGTCCATAACCATTCATGTAATCCTAAAAGAGATCAGCTGAAGATGACTCACACTGGTTGTACATCATGATTAAATAAAAGCTAGAAATACTTTCAAAACTAATTTGATTATTGATTTTTAAAGTATTCCACTAGAGACAAACAGTGCAGTATAGTTTACTTATGAACTATGAGGTGAGACAAATTTACCTTCCACAATATGTACAGGTAAGTAAAAACACACTATCTGAGCTTCTGTCTTAATGCATGAAATCTTGTCAAGTGGAAACTTTGTTACACAGTACTTGTTTTCTTAAGAAGAACTATGGATTGGTTTCTAGCAGCCAGTCCAACATGAGCAGAGCTCTACCATTATCCCATTACACAATTATTTTTGATGATTGTGGCAGATGGGAAGTTGGCTGAGCCTCACTGCACACACTCTGGCAAACTAGAACAATATGCAGAACCTGGAATTTAATATTACATGCTCATTTTCCGCTTACCACTGAAGACTTCAACTTTAAATAACATGAACCGACAGCATTTAAGCACTGGAGTTTCTCATTTTCCAGCTTGTGCTCACCACTTGTGGTGCAGATGAGCAGTATCAGAGCAGGAGTGACTGACTCAACAAGGAAACTATTACATGGCACAGAACTGTCTGGGGTACCACAGGAGGACAGACTTCATTCAACATAATCATAAGCAAAGTATCTTTCGCACAGAATATCTTATAAAGCAATCACAACTTAGTTCCAAGTTTTTTTGTTCAAGTTTTCATCTAGGATTTTTTGTATGGAAAAGCCCAGTCAACCTACTCTAGTACAGCTTTGAAATTACTTTTGAAAATGAAAAATCGTCTCCCTATAATCACATAGCTTTAAATGTCCTTCAAAAGCTACAGCTTTATTGACATAGATCCCCACGTCATTTACTGATGCAGCAAACTGAAATCTCTATTTCTACAGAACTTCTTAGAGAAACTCTAGTAAAATCAGGCACCTATTTCAAGAGAAAGAAAGCAGCAAAATTCATTAGATAAATCAGTGAAGCTGCTTTGGTATGTCAGAAACTGAAACAGTTTTTTACATTATTTCAGTCATACTATTTTAAAAGCAGAGTTTTGTTCAGGATTTTCTTGGTTTAACTTGCTAATTTTCTTTTCAAAAATGAATGGTCATAGCAGAGTAGTTTTGAAATTACATTGTAATAACAAGACTGAATAAAATCATCCAGTATGGGAAAGTTTAATTTTGGCCCAAACAACAGCTGTAAGGTGAATGCCATCGTGCTTTTTCTGATTAAATAAAACTTGTTCTCACTGTGAGAGGGAACTGAATTTCAGAATATTCCAAGAGAGTAGTGAATTTTCATTAAACTAACTATGTAAAATTTTTCTCTGCTGAACGTTTCTGAAACTAAATAATTTTTTAGAAAGTGACAGTTCAGCAAATGCTTGATCAGGCCCACAGTACTACCACGCCTCATTGCAAATGCATCTATAGCTGTACTCCAAGTTGACATGCTTAATTACCACAATTGTAAATGTTTTGATGCAGCAAGAGCCTGGCCCTCTACAGTATTTAAGACTTATCATAATAAGTAAATTAAAATAAAACATAACATTATGTATAACTGAGTCTAAAACATAATAAGGAAACTGTTTGTCCATGATGCATGTCTCAATAACAACGTGATATTGCATTCAGTGTACCAACAGATTTTTAATACAGTACACAATACTTCACAATCACAAAATGGATGTTTTTTAATTGCTCCTAATTTTTTCCTTCTTTTTTTAAACTGAAGTTATGCAATGTAGGGATATTGAAGCAGTATGAAAGGGGTACTACGGAGAACATGTTCAGGACTTCAGTGACTGTCAGTGCTTTCAACATCAATTTAAGTGGACACTACGTTCACCTTGTGTAACTGACTTTACACCACATAATTCAGAACCAAACCTTTACTCTCACCTGCTCCACAGTATTTACTGTGTTCTTCATGCCCCTTGTAGCCTAGCTGCAGCAATACTATGCACCTATTGCTAAAAAACAGAACAAACCTGCAGAAGCAATCCACAGGTAAGCTGAAAGACATTCTGTCTCTTTCTGTCAAAAGATTACGGCTTAATATTAGTAGCAAATGTTTCTTCCATCAGATTTTTTTATAAGATGCCAAGGCATTTTACCTATTTATTGTCTGATTTTTGTAGTAATAAAATTAATAGCTGCAAAAGGACTACAGCTTGCTTGTTAATAGCAAATAATCAACAGTGAGCCCAAAACGCTTCTCTACTGAATCTATTTTACATAGCTTCAGTTTCTCATAAAGCCTTTTTGAAATGTTTTTAATTAATAAATTTCTGGCAAGCATAAACTTAATTTTCCCTGCTGAGCACACTCTACAAAGCCAACAATCTTCTCAAACTGTGCTCTATTTTCTTAAATTTAGTTTCCTTCTGCAGTCTCGTAAGAACTTTCCTCACTATGTCATTAACTGCGGTTGGGTCCAGCACTGGGTTCCTGCAGGAATTCTGCAGGGAAACACTGAACTGAACCAAAACCAAAAGGAAATCAGATCTGCTTTGGCTAAGGAGAATTCTGTGAGCAGGGAAAAATGGTTCAGAAATCACGCTGCTTTCTCAATTCTGCAGTCGTTAAATCTCCAGCTGACATCTGCAACACCCATATCCTTGTGCTCTCATTCTACAGTAGTGGCAAAAGTAATCTACCCTCTGAATATGGACAGAGAGACAACCAGTGCTTTTTGAATATATTTTATCTGGAACAGCACCAAATTCTTCACCAGCAGAACTGACCAGATATATAGAGAAAAGCTATGAAATGAAATGATGGAAATTGCAACTGGACCATACCACTGTAAACCCACTTCAAAGCTGGAGTTAATGCCTGGAACAGATGACTCAGCCTAAGTCAAAGCTCCTCAGGTTTGGGAAAGAGCAGTACAATTCTCACAGGCACCTTTTTCTTCCCTATAATATTCAAAGGCTTAAATTCTGAATTTAATTTCTGCAATAGGTATGCCAGAAAGGAAATAATCCCTAAGTCACAAGAAGGTTCTGCTGTTCTAATTTACTGCACTATTGCTTCAGAAAGATTGAAACCCTAGTACTGAAAGGAATAAATATTTCCTATGTGAAAATCTGAACAGATCACGATATGCACCTTAAACACAACGACAGAAGACCAGTTACTTTAAATTCAATACTCGAGAAAATCTTTGAGTTTGGTCATTTACTTTAAACAACACACCTTTACAAAATAAACAAAGAAAACTCACCGAGTGCACACAAGAAAGATACAATTAAAGGCAAAAGGCAAAACTTCCTCAAAGACTGCAGTATGTATGTTGGATTTTTAAAATATGGTAGAAACAGACTGAAACATATGCAACGACTGCGGTCATTTTCTACTTACAAGTGGATACACACCAGTTCTTTATTGCTGGAATAACTATTTTTGAAGCTTCAGCTGTAAAAATCAAGCAACTTCTCTGCATTGTAAGCATAAGGAATGCTTTCAAACATGAAAATAAAGTTGTCCAATGTGGGTGCCCCAACACAAGCAGAAGAATTCACAGCTGCTGCTCTAACTTTATGCTCTAAATTTCCGAGAAACAACTAGAAGAAAAGCAGAATTTTAGCATCTTCCTCAGTAAAGAGTTATCTAAAGAAGACAGAGACCATCAGTGACCACGTTTTACCACCCAGCCACTGGTTTCATCCATCAGAGGCTTCTCTCCAGATAACCTGGTTGAGAGAGAAAAGCTCAAGTCTTGCCCCATAACAATGATCAATACAAGACAGGACTGTCCAGATAAAGTTCACTGAGAAAAAGAGTCACAAACAGAACCAGACACCACTGCAGAATTTTGGGGGATTTTTGAACAAGTACTGATTCTATCCCAGTTCTGCAGCTTAAGTGTGATTCAACTTAAGTCTCCACAGAATAAAATACTGCAGGCCATGAATACTGCAGGCCAGTGTTTGATCACTTAAGCCAAACATATGGGTATTTGAGCATGCAGCTTTATTTTTTTCTCATTTGCTTTGTATTTAATATAAGCATTCTCCCTGAAGATATTTATTGGAATTCCAAATTACCTAACTCCCAGAGAAAGGGCTCACATTTTACTTTGATAGAGTTTTGTATTTACTTTTGCTTTCCAACTCCCATGCAAGCAAGAAGACCTCAGGGGATTGGACGAGAAAAACATTTCAAAGAACTGCAAACAATCAATGTGGAACGATCAACTACACTTTCTTTTTCAAGATCAAGTTGCTTACAACTTCAGTTCACAAACAAGTTATTCTCAGGACAATTAGAGACAAAAAGTACCATCTTCTTCAGCCAAGAATATGGCATTCCCAAACTTGACATCTGATCTGTCCAACATAATGCTGGACATGTCCCTGAGTCACTCCAGGAGCTTTCCTCATGTATTCCACGCAGCAGCATGGACCAATTTAGATATTCCACACAATTACGTGGACTTTGTTAAACTACAAGAGAAGCAGCCATTCACAGCTACGGCTGTGCAAGACCTTGGGGAGCACCAAAGGCTGCAAGAGAACGAAGCCAAAGTGTAAAGAACAAGCTCTCTCTTTAGGATCCTGCTCACCAAAGGCATATCCCACCTTACAAGCCCACAACGCAAGAAAGGCAAGAGTTGAAGATGAAAACAATTGCTCACCATCA
>VWZT01005673.1:67315-78005 GCA_013397055.1 Pachycephala philippinensis | reverse complement strand
GTCCGAGGGAGCCGTGTCCGAGGAAGGCCTGCCGGAGGGAGCCCCGCCCGAGCGTTCCGCAGCAGCGCCCCCCGTCCCCCGCCTCGGGCCCAGGTCCGGCCCCAGCACGCACCCCATCCGCAGCACCGTGCTGCCCCACACACACCTCCGGCCTCAGGCAGAAACCCGTGCGCGGCCTCAGGACATGGAGAGCTCTGCTGGCCCGGAGAGGACACGTCCCGGCCCGGACGCCCCGTGCTATGGGCTCTTGCCCGCGGGTTGAGCAGGGCTAGAGCCGTCGGGGCTGGTTGGTGCCCAGGGGCCCGACACAGGCCCGCTGTCAGGACGGTCTCGCTCAACACCGCACATCGCCCTTGCTCACTAGCACACCTCCACGGGTAGATTCGCGCCGCGTGGACGTACCACAGTCGTGAACAGAGGGCTGTTTGTGCAAATGCAGTCAGCAGTCCTTGCCCACCCTTGCCCACCCAGCAAAGGAGATGCTGCAGACAGAAGTATGGAAGTACAGACTTGAAATAACTGTCAGCGTATTCTGTAATTTTTAAGAAGTTAATGACAATAAGCTGAAAAATACATGATTTTTCTGGATTTCCTCCAATGTGATAAAGCCATTCAGGGAGGTACTGGATTCATACAAAGCCCAACATATGGTCTCATACCTTTAATGAAGTGAGTTCACCATTCTCAGCAAAATACAGAGCAGAATGAATGGCAAGAGCTAATAAGATAAATAATGTCCTGGGGTAGTGAAGAATCCAACACTGGAAGGACTAAGTCTTAAAATTTGGATATTTGAGATATTACTGAAGACTCAGTAACCCAAAAGCAAAAGGAAGATTGTGCTGTATTATTCTGGCAAAATTAATAAATTAAATTCTAGTTCAGTATCTCTTTTAAACACAGAATAAAGACTAGTAAGCCTTTATCTGAAGTGAAATTTCTGTGCAATAACAAATTAACCACTGAAAAGAAAAAACACAACAAGTAGGAAAGTAATATTTATTCTTATATTTCAGGTCAAAATTTTAATAACTGCCTCTAATTGCATCCAAATAATGACTGACATGTTATGGCACAAAACCCCATACCAAGTTAGAGAATTATGACATTTGCTCTCATGGATATATCCTACCAAGGTATTTGTTACGAAGTCCATCGTCCGCACTGATGTATTATTATATGTTAGCTCTATAGAGAGCTGACAACACAGACATCATGGACTTAACAGAATCTATGTATAAGTTGTTATGTGCAGAGGCAATAATGTTAGCAGTTTTGTGTCAATAAAGAAGGCTAGACTGGGCAAATACATAGCCAGTTAAAAGAAAAGTTGTAGGGAAAGCCTCCTGCGCTGGACGGTTAATGATGAGGGATCTCTATAAGCAGGTTTTAGAGCATGAGGTTTATTGGTAAGGACATAGATATAGGGGCCTTGCTTGGAGCTGCCAGCCGCAGCTCAAGGCAGGCCAGGAAAGCAAGAGGGAGCAAGAGAGAGCTAAGAGAGTGAAACAAGAGAGTAAGAAGAAGTGAGAGGTGAGGAGTGAGAAGTAAGAAGTAAAAAGAAGTGACCGAGATTCTCATGTACAATACAATAAATCATCTTCTGTGCTGAATATTCTGATTTTCATCAACCAATCTAGTACAAGACACAAATCCTATATCATTTACCTATAGCCTATAACAATCCTTACATTACCACACTACATTACATTTTAAACTCTAAAGACTACTCTTTGGACCCTTTCTGCCAAGCTAGCAGGGTCTGCTCTGACCCTTGGACCTGTTTGCTAGCAGAAGGTATTGTTCAATCAAAGGGGATTACCTTCAGCCTGCCACACTATTGTTTTCCAGTTGTTCAGTAACTGAGGCCTGGTATCTCAAAGTATGCCTTCATTTCTATTTCACCTGTAGTTTCCATGTTCTCAGCATCTTTGGCTAGGCAATAAGACTTCCCTGTTTCATCTTCCCCAACAAAAAGTCTTTAAAAACACGGATCCACGTTAAAAGGAGCTATTAGTGTCATTTATGTATTTCACCTTTGCTGACTGATTTTGGAATGAAGGGGGAAACCCAACTAGCTTCCAAACTATTTCTCTTATAGTAGAACCAGCAAATCATTACCTGTATCCAAACACCAAAACCATGTTAGAGAGATAAGTGGAAATGAAGACTGCTCACAACCCAGGGTGATGTTTGTAGGTATTGCGGCAAACTCTTGAGTCTGCTCTTTGCAATAAGCAATATGCTAGAATTTTATGCTAGTTCTGGGAGCTTTTGTTGTTTGTTGGGGTTTTTTTCCTAATTCTTTAAATAAATACTTGACCTCAAAAGATCTTCAGAATTGTTACATGAAGTTTTTCCTTCGGCAGCGTTCAAACCTGTCTGGATCTGGGAGAGGAGGTGAAGCAAGCAAATCTGAAAATTCTTGCTGTCTCACTTTGTATCTCTGTAGAGGCAGCAGATTCAACCACTACGAGTGACCATTATGTAACCACTCAGCAACTTGTCCTGCTGTGCTTAGGGAGCCCCTTCTCTAAATCCACACCCACAACCTGGCAAGGCGGGGGCTTGCCTTCGACAACTTTAGGTCTGGAAGCTCTGTTAAGCACAAATTGGTACTTCTTCCTTAAGAAGCAAAGGGAATAAAAATCCTACAAGTCAGGGGGAATCTTTGGTATAATACATGCCAGAGGCAATAGGTTCCTACATCTTTTCTCACCCTCTTGCAATACGACAGGTTTTTCATTTGCAGTCTCATAGGCGATCACATAGCAACTTTATCACCTGCAGCAATTTTGCAGGCATCAAATAAAGGAAAAAGTTCTGACTAGATTTCTCAGGTATGGAACAATTATTCAGAAGAGATTATGGAAATTCAAAGTCCGATAGTCAAACAGCTTTCTTTGAGAAATCATTACCAGTAATACAAACATGACTTTCCATTCTCAAATCCTTGCCAATTTTCTCATGCCAGCACCCAGACAATGTAAACATAAAACTAGAATTTTACCTGCTATTGTAATGCCAGAAGCTCCAGGGTTCAGAGTAGACTTTGGAAAAGCAGAATGAGTTCAGCCCAGTATATCAACACACTCTTCTCACCATTTTCCATTCTTTTCAGTGAGATATATTTAGCTTTCTGGTGTGAGATTGTTACTTGTGACCACTGTTAACCCCCAGAAACAAAGCACCCACCTGTTATTTAAAACTGGAGGAACAGGAGTATTTAGGCATCTTCAACCTGGTAAAAACAATGCTAGTTCAGTTCCTATACACTCTTGTGAGTCTGACCTTCATCTCATTTCTCCTTTCATCCAAAGCTGACTATGAAATTTGGTTCAAAGGGATGAAGAAGTGAATGATGTTTCTGATTTGGATGACAGTGGAAGAACTTGATCTCTACAGAAAATCAGAAGTCTTGGGCATTCCGGGGGAGTTTGACAACCAGAGCAGACCTGGTAGGTACTAACACTTGTCAGCTTGTCTGCCATACAAGAGCATGCTTGATATGGAAATTTTATGAAATATTGTGCCAGATGTGGATATTCTTATACTAAGCAACCTACTCACTCTATTCCTTTCTTGGTGTCAGCTCCGGGAGAGGCATATCTTTATAAATGAGAACAACTTAATACAGAAAAAGGTTCTATCAGCAAGAAGTATCCATTTTTCTGCATATTCTTCAAAAGGAAGACAAGAAATGGGAGTCACATTTTCAAGGCCACCTCCTAGAAATTGAAATATATGCCAGACACTTGACTTCCTGTCTTCAAGAATTATTAGGCTGGGATACTTCTTCTGTATCACAGAAAAAACCCTAAATAATTAGCACACTAAATGTCTGTCTCTTGGGTATTCACTGGGTTGCATTAACTGTATTGAGGGCAACAACAAGGTTCTATCAAACAAGAAAGTGCAATAACAGAGGTGAGTACAATAACAGTGTCAGCATATACAATCAGGACTTCAGTGCTGACCCTTCACACTGCAGGCAGAAATCTTAGACTAGTCTAAGACTTCTGCTTTATGTTCTTCACCTTTTCTATGTCACTGTACGACATGCAGCCAGTGCATTTCAACACAGTCCTTCATCTCACAGAAATAACGTGCAGAATAAGAAAAGCTGTGCGACAAGAGAGAGAGCTGCTAAGAAAGGAAGAAAACAGACTTTGTGGAAGGCTTAACAGCAGAACTTTAGACAGGATGACACAAATAATCTGGGGCTTTAGAATCTGTCAGGGTTAGTGCCTGAGCTGCAGCAGCATAAGACCTGCAACATCAGTTCTACCAAGAACCTTGCTTGAGCCGTGGAAAGGTACAGCTCGCCACCTCTTCTTTTCTTTGATAAATTAAGAAAATAAGATCATTTATATATTGGAATGACCTAAGAACAGTAAGAATACAGGTAAAGAATAAAATCACTCACAGATTTTCTGCTGCCAAAGTTGTAGTCATAATTTAGCACTACTCATCAGAAGTAATACTAAAGCAGTGGAAAGGAAAGATAATGGCAAGTCTACCGCCTTCTCTGTATTTCCGCAGGAAATTTAGTTTTACATTCATTGTTCCTGGCACAGTTCCAGGTAGAAGGAAAAGAAAAAACTGAACAGGTTTAGAATACCTTAGATGACAAAAGAGATCCTTGATTCACTGAAGTAAGGGAGGAAAGTCTTTTATCTCTGTAGCAAAAGAGAGCCTACAGAGAGGTAGGGGTTTCAGAGGGGTTGTTTCTAGGCTCTGATATTTAATCAAATTATAAATCTATTTTTTGATTTAGTGAATCTTTTTACATGGCGTCACCCACAGTTTGATGAAGCCACCCAAGATCTAGGAAGGAGAACCAGCCTGTCATGTCTCAGCCTTTGTAGTTTCCAGCTATGGCTGTGGCTGGAAGGGTGATGCACTGCACTGCTAGTCAATTTCTCTCTTTTGTCCATGTCAGAAATGTAACGTTTTCAGGGTTTTTGGATTTTTTGGTTTGTATTATTTTTGTCTTTTTGGGGTGTGGGTGTGTGTGTTTGTGTTTGTGTGATGGGTTTTTTTGGTTGTTTGGGTTTTGGACTTGTTTATTTGTTTGGTTTGGTTGTTTGTCATCTTAATTTCTTTGGTTTTAAAGAAAACCTGAAAATATTAGTGGAAACCAAAATTACTGCAAATCTTCTTTTCAATTGTTTTGCTACTACATAAACATTCTCATTAGTATCTTATGGAGAAATATCCATTTCAGCTAATTTCCTCCTTTTTTTTGTCAGCACAAAAAAGTGAACAGTAAAGTTTTTTGAAGAAGTTATAATGAATTGCTTAGGACTTCAAGGTGTTTCCTGTACGAGCTGAAACTTGTAAATGGCTGTCAAGTTCTTATTTTCCTGATTTCACAGACAGTTCTCTTTGTGCCTCTCTAGGCTTGATGGCAATTAGTGTTTTCCCTTCCAGACGTTTTTACACAGAAGCTTTGTGTTACTTCTGGATCCCTCCTGCACAGCCAGGGTATCTGGTGAAATCATCTAACTCTTGTGATGCATTGATTAAAAAGTATAGGGTAGTTAGCCAAAGAGAGCCTTTGATCTCTTGCTCTATCAGCTGCCTACCAAAGAGCTTTACTTTGCCAGTATGTTGTCAACTGACTTACCAAGATTTATTTCAGTGTTGCATCAAGAACAAAGGAATGGCCAAAGTTAACCACTATTTCTATGACAGATACTTTTACAGTAGGGTTTCTGTCTGTCCCTTAGGGTTGGAAAAATATTTAGAACACTTTTTAGCTAGGAAAGATTCACTTCCATAATAAACTAAGGGCTGGAAAAACAATCTAAATCTACTGTAAGAAGGGGGGTGGACAAGACTTTAAAAAAAATTCAGCTAGATGTTCAACATTGAAATATCAACACAATATAGACATTTTCAGTCAATCAAACACAGAGATTTTGAAGGCTTTACGAAAGACATGTCTGGAAGTATAGACAGAGATGTCAAATTGCTGAGATATAATGGAGGCTGAGAATAGAGAGATCAGAAAGCAAGGTGGCTGGAAAATACAGTGCTGAGCAGACACTGCATTGCCTGACCTCATGTTCTCACAACAGTTCTGCAGTGCCTGTCAGTACCTCAAAATGTAATTATTGCTGGGAAGACATTTTATTTTTTCTGGGAATCTGAATCACACATTATTCAGTCAGCAATATTTCAAAGACTAGCTTGAGAAAAATCGCTGCTGAGATAATATCAGCTGAGAAATAGTGATCCTCCTACAGCATTAATGAAGTTAGTATGGCTTTTGGAAAAAAAGAAAGAAAATGGATGTTTTCTGCAAGCCACCTGAGCTTTTAGCATTATAATTACTAGGAAACACTTTCTGTAAGCAGCAATGTATTCAGATTAATAAAGTTGTAATAAACAAAATTACTATGTTTTGATTTTGGTGGAAAGAAGTAAATATTCTAAGGGATTCATCATTGGCGATGAGACCCTCCCTCTAAAGCACTGCCTCAATTTTATCCAGCCTGTAAAAAAATATGTTTTCTCTGGGCTCCTAAAATGTCTGTGTGACATGAATGACTCCACTGCAGCTTATTCCCTAAATATCAGGCAACCGTAGCACAAGGTGCCCTACAGCAAATGGCACCATTGTTTTATGGGACAAATGTCCGTTACATCCCAACAGTTTTTTCAGGCACACAAACACCTTAGTGGTGGTCTCATCTTTTCTGCATACTTAACATCAACTTTTTTTTCCCCACGGGATTTATACATCAGAACAGTGGCAAACGAAAGTACATGTATAGAAAGCACCAAAACACTGCATTGTTATCAGTTTCATGGCAAGATGTTTTCCTTCTACCTACCCCTTCATCGTTTGTCTTTCCTCAAGCTGAACACCTTGGTTTGTGGCCTTGGAAAGCATTTGCCTCCAACCAAAACAGGTAACCAGAAACAGGGAACAGTACTGGGGTTCAAACCTTAAAGATGTTGACGCAGCCATCATGGAAAGCAAGATTGCCCAGGAGAGGCCTGAATTTCTTAAGACGTGATTAGGATAAGGAATGAGAGGTGGTCATGCCATGGTAGAAGGCCATGTCGAAATCTGTCATTAAACTACTTTTATTAGGAGTCAGCAAATATATTAGCATCAAATACATTAGCATCATTTCGTCATTCAGAGACCTATAACAGAAGAAATTCCTTCTTTATGAAGAACAAAGACTATCTAACATAAAAATCATTATCCAGGCCCTGACTGTTTCTGTCTGTAAAATTCTTACAGGAAAAGAGTAACTATTCAGTAAACATGGTGAATAAAAACTGTTCAGTGATGCTTCTCGTGCTTTGCAAGCTCCTGCTTTAATACCATCAAACTACAAGTCTCCCTAAAGTGTTATCTTTCTTTGCCTCAGTTAATAAAGGTTGTGTGTAGACTTCACTTTCTAGTTTCTTACTGATATTTTTATACCTCCGTGGAATAAGGCTACCGGGAGTCAATGGAATGTCCCTTTTAATCTGTAAAACATGGCATATATTATGACTGTACCAGGACAAGGATACAAGGTCAAAATGGCACAGGCCAGGTTTTTGTCTTTCAATCACTACATTCTCGAATTTGTGATGCTAAAGGAAACAGTCTAGGTTCACAGTTAAACAGTATTTAAATAAGTGATCGTATTCTGTGTTCAGGGGTTACTACTCATTTGGCTGTCTCTCTCGATATAGATCATGTCTGCGTTTTCAGATGAACCTGCAGGTGTAGTCCTTAGAGTTTCCAGTACTCGGTTTTTGAAAAGTAACATCCCAAATATTGAGTGAGAAACCTGAAAAGGCTAAGTAAACACACAGTCTATCCGAGAAGTGCTGAGGACTACCAGCCCAGGATTACTCACAGGTGCTCAGTACCTCAGAGACCTGCCACCCCTCTTTCCTCACCTTCCTTCTCTCGATCAGAGTGGTGAACCCTCCCTGCCTACACTTTAGTTTCTCGGAAAAAATCCCGCAAAACAGCAACAACAACAACAGCAACAACAACAACAACAACAACAACAGCAACCAAGCAATTGCATATAGGCTGGGAAAATTTGGTGAAGAAATGTCAGGTTTACTTTATTGTTCTCTTTAAATCAAATATTTGAAGAAAAATCCGTGCTGGAGTACACTATAATCACGAAGATCTCCTCAGAAGGAATTTATCTTAATCCCAGAACCAAAGCGCAGTAACACAACCTTCTCAATGGCGCCACAATAAACCTTCTGCCACTAGAAGGCAGCAAAGCTCCAATATTAACACGTGTTTTATTTCTGTGACACAAAACAGGCAGAAAATTCTGTCTATAAAAAGAAATATTCTTTTCCCTGTGTGCATACTCAGTGGTTGCTGATTTCTCTCATATTGTTGGCTTTCAGATGCGTGAGTGAAGAGTATTCATTTGTAGTGATTTATTTAAACTTCTATAACAGTGCCTGTCAGTGGCAAAGAGACACGGGAAGCTGAAAGAAACCAAAAGTAGTAATTTCACAGACTAGTTGATGTAAGTATAAAATGTGAATCAAAAAGCAGGTTATCACTGAGTTCCCCTCAGATAATATCTATGTCTACCCATAAATACCCAAAGAGTTTATCTTGCCACTTTGTGTGCATCATCTCATTCTAGTCTCCAAAATTAATCCTGTCTTATGGTGTGGGCAGTATACTTCTAAACTTTCCAAATGCAGAATCATACTTTTCACAGAGTGCATGGCATATCTAAGCTCTGTGTCAGTCAGATAACCCTATTGCCTTTTGATATCAATAAAAGCCACTGCCAATGGTATTCCCAGCTCAGATTTCCTCAGCCCTCTACCTGCTTCTGCACAGGATAGAAAAGCCTTCAGCAAAACCCAAAGCAGGCCACCTGCTTATACTGTGTATTGCAATAAACAAACGTAGGAACATAGTGTAAGACTGATTATAAAAGCCATGGAGCACTGTCCTGCATAAGTAAATCCTGGAAAGTCTTCTCCCTAGGCTATTGGTAAATGATAAGGGGTAAATGATGGAGGAATGGGGCATTCACAAACTGGCATTCCTAGGGTATCTAAGACCAAAATGTTGCAGCCACAGAGGCCTCCAAGAAACATTGTTTTTATTTTGTGAAATATTTCTAACAGAAAAGTCTAAACGTTAACAAATGTTCACCTTAGGAGATACGACACTCCTGATTGTGGCTGGCAGTGCAGCTTATGTGTCCTTTCCAAAATACTGCCCTTTCATTGAATAAAAAGCTTCACAGAGCTTGGCACTCCTAGGACTTTGTGGGGCACTTCATGAGGGCATGCAGAAAGTGAGGTCCCTTACTTATCCCCATGCCCAGGATCCCCCACCACTGCCATCAGTCCCAGCTCCAGCCTGAGGACCAGGGTCATTCTGGGTCATCCTGTTGCCCAAGAGGGGAAATATGGGCAGCAATGCAGGGCTTTGGCCAGGCACAGCACTGTGCTTCAGACTGGAGTGAGAAATAAGGGAACACACACACACACGTGCACAGGCCCACACACTGAAAATATTTAGAAATTTGGGAAGAAGTAAAAATCAATAAAATATGCTTGATTAGCAATCAGTAAATAATAGAACTGAGAAAATTATTCTGAATGC
This sequence comes from Pachycephala philippinensis, assembly GCA_013397055.1. Classification (NCBI taxonomy): domain Eukaryota; kingdom Metazoa; phylum Chordata; class Aves; order Passeriformes; genus Pachycephala; species Pachycephala philippinensis. The sequence continues at coordinate 68,389 of VWZT01005673.1, read as the reverse complement.
TCAGCTTGTTCAGTTTTTCATCTCTCTGAAAAAGTTCAGAGCATCATTTGCAGTCATACTTTTCATTACTAAATCATTATGAAAACTTAAAAATTCACATGAAGTTCAATTTTGCACAACCATTTAGCATATACATTGCCAATGAACCTAGAGATAAGCAAACACAGATGATAAAGATCCTGTCTCATGCCTTTTCCTTTCACCCTGAACACAAAGCATGCCTGAATCACCAGCCAGTAATGTGGACATATCTGTGCTCATTAATCCTAAAGGGAAATGTTAAAAAGCAGTGCAAAACTCCCTGTCTCTGAAGATTTTGAACAGGATTTAGGTAAAATATTTTTTTCTGTAACAATAGATTTTATTTCTACCAGACTTATTATTCCTCTCAGTTTGGCTCACAAATCATGGTCTGCAGTAATACTAATATAATGCAGAAGTAGTGGGGGTCTCAAGGTGTGAGAGGAGTGCTGGTGAGGGACACTACTGCCACAGGCTGACAACATCCAATAGCTGGAAAAAGAAATGGGAAGTAGACAAATGCACCAAAGTACCAAAGCCCTTCACTGCAGTCGTGTGAGCCAGCCAGGGCTGCCAGAAGGTATTCAGAGGTAAAAACACAGACAGGCCAGTGCACCCACACTGCATCCCCCAGCACAGAGCTCAGCTGCAGTGCCACCCTGCACGAGCTGGAAAGCATCTGCTAAAGCTTAATGGCATAAGGAACAGGCAATACCTTTTGCTGCTGCATGCACACTGAACATTGATCCTGGCTTTTATGGCCAGCAGATTGCCTTCAGGCATTGCCATCACCAGTTTTTGCTCTCTGCTCTGTAAACAGCTTAGAGGAGGTTTTGAAAAGGAGACTGGAGTCCTGGATTATACTCTGTCTATCTCTGCTAAAAAGGCCGAATTGATGACGCTAGCTAAAAACTATTCCCCAAATCACTCTACTCAGTAAGTAGAGTAACAAATCTCAAAAGACTCTACTCACTGGTATGTGTGGAGAGGAGGGGGAAATTTATTTTATAAATTTTTTTTTTTTTTTTTACTGATAGCTACCCTTAAGTGTGT
>VWZT01005673.1:40096-58604 GCA_013397055.1 Pachycephala philippinensis | reverse complement strand
TGTTAGTCAAAATGGAAAAAATGCTATCTTGAACCACAGAAAATTTCACAATAAAATAAAATGCTATTCATTGTGTAAGACACCAGGTTGGATTATGTGAAGAAATACAGAACTGAAGAACGCAAGGAAGGAAGGGAGGAAGGAAGGAAGGAGGAAGGTTCATTAATGGACTGTAAACAATAAAAACAAGGAAGTGGATAATTTCAGAAAGTAGAGACAGAGTGGGTGGAAAGCAATGACTTTCTGTATTTTAAGAGAAGGAAATACGGGAACATGTTACATGTGTATTTTTACTTAGTTTTTGTATTGATTCCGAAACCCTAAAACTCAAAAATACCCTTCTCCTGTGTCGTGCAAGGAAAATTCAGTACTTTTAGGAAGAATGTTTTGCATTTGTGGACAGATCTTGAGCACACAAACAATTGACTTCCCAGCCAGAACACAAGTCAAACGGGACTCATGGCATTGGTCTTTTGCAGCACCTCTGTATCTTAAAGGTTGCTCATTTCCTTCCCCTCAAGTTTAGTCAAAATATCAATTCTCCCTAGTAAACCTATCCTCTTTGGAAAGAAACCTGATCATTCTAGGACCCTGAAGCCATGCTGTGCTCATGAAGGCAGCATTATAGTAATGTGTGCTTCCCATCGCAGGTTCAGCTTGGAGCTAAAATCAACAAATGCATATATACCAAAACATAACTTTATCATTCCATCTCCATGGAGGCCAAAATAAACAGAAGGATATACTGCTGAAATCCCCAAGCACTGTTGATACACAAATACATTGCAGTTACACACGAATATACAAATACAAGTATCCAATGTGTTGTCTAAACACAGCAGAAACGGTGCCCAGAAGCTTCCCACAATTAAGCCAGCCAATATGTCTCATAGCAAATTTGTTGCCCCCACCCCACCATGTGAAAACAGATGTAACTGAGCAAAACTGAAGAGATTTTTCTCCCTGTTTTTATGATTCCTGCACAGATTACAGTAGATACATTTATACCAGATCAATCCATTCTCATTGTATCTCTGCTCTTTTCGGCTGATTAAAAAAGGCAGGGATGCTCAGGCCTACAGCTGAAGCAAGTAAGAGCACAGTGTGGTTAATTTTTTTTCCCAGGGGAGGACAAGAAGAGGAGTGGAATGAGGGATGCCTCCTTACATCTCTGTTTCAGAATTGCCCCAGTGCAGCATGCCTACAGAGCTCTGGGGGACAACATCAAAGTGATGCTGCTTACTTGTTCTTGTTGTTTTCTTCCTTTTCCACCTTGGACTTGCAACCTGTAATTCTGTGAGCAAACTACGTGTTCCCAGATCTCCCCTCCATGTACTTTCAAGATAATTATCTGTTCCAGCCTTTCTTCTTCCCAGAGGACCCACACTACCAAATGAGCTAAGAAGGAGGAAGAATAATGTTGTAATGACATTTGCTGAGAACTTTAAGCAGAGAAGAGTTAAAGAACAGAAATGAGAGTGAGAAAGCACTTACAGAGGCCCAGTGTAAGTCATCATGACTCATCAGAACATTACTAAAAGAGCAGTGGCAAATCAAAAGGAATCTTTTCAGGACAGAAACTGCTTCTCATTTGCAGCAAACAAACAGACAAGAAGGCAGGAGGCTATCATTGATTTTAATTAGTGGTTCAATTATGACCAGGACATCAGGACTATATTAATTGAAACAGAAAGGCTGTTATCTGCTTAATCAGATCTGTATTTCTCTATGCATCAGTGTTCATTTCATCAGAAGAAACTTAGCTTGCTGGAGACTGACCTATTTGGGAAGAAAAAAACCCCAGGACACAAAAACCCCCACAAAACCGAGCTGTAATTAATGCTGCTGACGTTGTTGCGTGCTTTAGAAAATGTTGTACAACTCATCAGAATTATGGAATGGTTAAGTGAGAGCAGGAGAGGAGCCATTGCCATATGTGGTTATTTCAAAGGAAGCTGCTGCCTGTCCAGGAGAGTCCATCTGCAAAGAAACAGGTCACAGACCTACCCACTCAGTTTCAGGAAAGCTGCTTTGTTTCATGGAATCACAGAATGGTTTGGGTTGGAAGAGACCTTAAAGACATCTAGTTCTAAACCCCCTTACATGGACTGATTAAAAACGCAGGGATGCTCTGGCCTATAGCTGAAGGGACATCTTCTACTAGATCAGGTTGCTTAAAGACCCATGCAACCTGGGCCTGAAAACTTTTAGGGGTGGGAAGTTCAGTGCCTCATCATCCTCACAGTAAAGAATTTCTTCCTAATTTCTAATCTAAATCTACTCTCATTTTAAAGCCTTTTCTTGTCCTATCACTACATGTCCTTGTAAATAGTCCCTCTTCAGACTTCATGTAGGCTCTCTTCAGGTACTGAAAGGTCACAGTTAGGTCACCCCAGAGCCTTCTCTTCTCCAGGCTGAATAAATACAACTCTCTCACCCTGTCCCCACAGGCGAGGTGCTCCAGCACTCAAACCATCTTTGTGGTCCTTCCCTACACCTATTCCAGCAGGTCCATGTCCTTCCTGTGCTGGGACCCCAGAGCTGGATGCAGAGTTCCAGGTGGGGTCTCACCAGAGCGGAGCAGAGGGGCAGAATCCCCTCCCTCCCCTNCATGGCCCAACTTCTCAAGCTTATCGAGGTCCCTCTGGATGGCATCCCATCCTTTGGGTGTGTCAGTGATGTCATCTGTATATTTACTGAGTATGCACTCCATTCTTTTTTCTATGTCTGTGTCAATGACACCTTCTTCTTTCTCCTTCCCTTCTCCACTGATGGAGCCACTCCATCATAGAAGGCCACTGGCTTGGTCAGGCAGGATTTGCTCTTGGTAAAGCCGTGCTGGGTGCCTTGGATCACCTCCCTGTCCTCCATGTGCCTTAGCACACCGTCCAAAAGGCTCTGTTCCATGTCCTTCCTGGGCACATAGGTGAGGATGATGGGCGGGCAGTTCCCAGGGTCCTCCTTCCTACCCTTCTTAAGATGGGTACAATATTTCCCTTTTTCCAGTCACCTGGGACTTCCCCTGACTGTTGTGGCTTTTTGAGCATCGTGTAGAATGGCTTGGCAACTGCATTAGACAATTCCCTCAGAGCTATGGGATGCATCTCATTTTCATGGCTGTTAAAGTCTGGAAGCTGAACTGTGCTAAAGGGCTGAGTCCAACACCACAAAAAAACCATTTTTTGCTACCAAGTATTTTCCATTTTCCGGTATGCATAATGCTACATCAAGACTCATAGAGAAACTTAATTCCACTAGGTAGCACTGGCTCTATTTAAATACCCTTATAATTTAGAGCATATGTGAAGGAAAGGGAAACATGGGTTCAAAATTACTGCGTGAAGTGAAGCAGGGGTAGCGTATGAATAGTGCGGTGCAGTGATGTGGTAACAACATGCAGGTTTCACCCATATCTCCAGAAGTGGGATGAAATCATTCTACTTCATTTGGGTACTGGGAAACTCACAGACTTAGTAGAAGAGTTCAAAACTCACTGAGAACCACATTTTTTGCACAACTAGCTCAAATATTTGGCAATGATGTTAAAAAAAATAAAGCAAGAAAAAAGCCACAAAATTGCTCATGCTATCCATGGCAAATAGCTATATTAATTTTATCAATTTCAGGCCCTTCATTTTTTAAGTGTGTAGCTGAAGATACGTGTGCTATCCATTGGTTTTTGCTCTTTGCTTTCTGCTCTCTCTGAGTGACAGGAATTACTAGTTATTAAGTTGTCAAAACCCCTTTTTTAAATTTGAGACTATATTCAGAACTAATTATGATTTTTCAAGTAGCATGATAGGCACTTTCAGCACAGATCACATTAAGAGACTCTAACTCTATATAGGCATTTGGAAAGTGTTTAAGCCAACAAAAAGATAGGAGTCAGCTGAAACATCCCAGGAAGCCTTGTTTAGCCCTAACAGCTTCCGAAGGTTCAAGAAAGTTTTTGGGAACAGGAAGTGGATTTTTAAGTCAGGTCTTACTTCCCCCACTGCATAGACCAGGGAGATCGAAGCAACTAAACAAAACCTCCACATTCTTATTCAGCAGTTTTTTTATTAAGCTAACTTTTCCTGCATGTTTAAAGTTGTAATCTTACATCTCCAAATCCCTCACAAACCTAGTATTCAAAGCTAAGTATATGGGATATATCATTATTTTTAAGCTGTAACACCATAGGAAAATGTGGGTCTCTTGATTCATGATGCCAGTGTGTTAAAACTTATACATAGCCAGAAGACATAGTTTTTTCAATATGAATTCAATCCAATAATTTTGTGACTCATTCAAGAAAGTCTATGAAACCACAGTCATTGGAAGTGCGAGCATGTGTCCAAGTGATACAGAGTATGGGAAGAGCCATAGTGTCTAGCGATGTACATGGACAAAGGTTAAAGAAATCGCTTCCATCAGGACTTGCAAAATCTGGAAGACAACTTCAAAGCAAACCCAAAAATCAGAAAACTGCAATTTATTGGACAGAATGTTAATAAATTCACTTCTAAAGATTAAAGTTTAACCACAACTGAGAAGTTCTCAGTCAAAATCAAAAAAACAAACCCTAAAGAGGCTGTGTTTTACAATAATTTTCCTTCAAGTGGAAATCCTTCACAATGTTCCACAGAAAAACGGTAGATATTAGAAGGAAAGTCTCTCCATTATCTGTAGGTCTTTTCCTTTTAATTTTCCCAGAAACTTTAAGTCAGCAGTATTGCAGAGCATATCCCTCTGATTTCCCATAGAAAGCCAAATTCTGCTGATATAGAAGAACCTGTGCCTAGGGCATTTTCCCTGTGGTCTTTCTTCAAAGCTAGGGGAGAGAATTGCTTGCCATGAACTGGCCATTCTGCTCCACACAGATACAAGCTGAGCTGGCAGCTTAATATTTCTACCATTCGAGCTCTACAGCTCGAGTCCCAGCGCTGTGAACTCAGGGAGTAGAATTTCTGGCCAGTGGTTCTTGCTGTTGTTTGACACCAAATCACTTTGCCTTCCTCTCTGGTTATTTCCAATAAGTGTTTTGTGGGTTTTTTTCATCTGCAGGATAGAACAATGAGATTTTTATAGCTAGTGAAGATAATTTCACAAACTGTACATTTCCGTTGGCAGGAAAGTTAAGAGCTCTGGGTTAGCTGCCTGACAGAGGCAAGAAGCCCATGCTAACTTGAAATACTGAATGCCCAGTTCCCACACATCTAAAAGGGAAACATCTAATCCTAGAAGACAGTCATGATGGCAATGTCACAGGGAAGACCTACAAACTTGCACAGCAGTCCAGGAAGCTTCAGGCCCTGATTGAGTATCTTTGCTAGTTAAAATCATGTGAATTTGTAGCCTTAGTTTCCAGAGTGGGAGAAGGAAGAGACAGGGAGCTGTCCTTTGGCAAGGCTCCTTCCTAAGGCACTTGCCACCCTTGCAAGATGCCAAACCCAAGTTACACATTTCTTGAATGACTGAACTTGGACACTGAGCAAGTGTATCCCTTGCTGGAGCTCCTGACCCTGTGACTATTAAAGCTGCCCAGAGTAATGGCCATCCAGCTCCTCTCTGGTGCTGGATCCATGTGTCAGCATTCCATTCCCCTTCACAGCTGGATAGCTAGCATGTTCTCCAGCAATCACCCAGGAGTGTCTCTGCTGCAGTCACAACTTTTCTCTGCACAATGGGCGTGGGCAATGTCACTTTCCAGTGACATTGGCAGAAGACAGTTTTTAAGAACTTACAGTTTTCTTAGAAGTCTTAGGGATTTTTAAGAACAATATACTTTCTCCTCACAGTGTTTATGGGGGTTGGCTACTTGCCCTAATTTCTAAAACTCTGAATTTGTTATTTTTAATATGGTGAATGGCAGAACTGTCATCCAATTTTATTTCTGTCATAAAAGTGCAAGTGGGAAAACCAAAGTCCTTACCCCTTCCCTTATCCCTGTGAATATTATGATACAATAAATGTCAAGATTAGAAAATGGAGTAACACTTTTATTTCAAACCTATTTTGACAAGTACTGATTTCCCATTCATGCTAAAATCTCACTCTTTAGCAACTGCAAACACAATAAGCACAATTCTAATACTGTGCAAACACGTAGCTCCATCTTGTGCAGTAGAGTCATCAGTCCCACTGCTTGTTGGACTGCAGTCTTATTTTGTAAGCCAACAGCACCCCTTTAGAGGTGCTATTACCTGTTTTTCCTGAAGCTTGATTTCTCATGGGCATATCACACATAGATTCACTGTACACACCTGATGTGCACCCTGTTAGAAGAGAAAACCCTACTTTTTGTTTTTGCAGCCTATCAACCCAGAGTTCTCACAGGTGGCAGGAAGGCTGGATAATATCTCAGAGTTTTTCAAATTTGTACATTTAAAAAGAAAATCAGCTATTTTGATCACTTGAAAGGTGATTTGGAGGTGTTAATACAAAAATAATAACCAATACGTATGTGGAATGCAAATGGAAAGGATGTTATAGTACTGAGGTTCCTTTTCCAGGTAATTAGAAATTTAGCTTGGCACAATGTTCCTGAATTGTATTGCCATTGGGAATGGAGAGCCTCAAATATCTACAGAGCTGTCCTTTTAGCAGCTAGTCTGTGTTACAGAAAGCATTCTGCTGCATGATTTTTAAAAATGTCAAGGTGCCATTGAGATAAACATCTGAAGTTTCTGGTGATTCTTTGAAATCTCTCCAGTCTTTTTTGAGATCATAAATCTAGGCTGGAAACAAAGTAGCTATGCACTTTTTTTGTGTGTTCTGTTTCTACCTGCTTCATGCTGGACCAGAAAAACCATGAAAACAACTATTTATCTCAGGCAGGGCTTCAAGTTTTCTGGTTTTCCAGGAAACTTGCTGCTTTTCGACCCTTTATACTTACTGGAAACCTTATCTGTGTACTACTGCTTCTAATGACAGGCTTTACAGCTGGCATGGGAGGGCAGAGGCAGCCGTGATTTCACACATCATCAGATAATGACTTCTGGACTCTGGAAAACAACACCACCTCACCACAACAGACAAAGAGTCGCTGTCGGGTTCAAATTGGTCAAATTAATAAGAAACTTTTATTTAATGGATGTGAACCTGATTATGATTCTTCAAATACTGTGCTTTCTTAAGCAAGCTTTCTTGTTTGAATGTTCCTGTAATACTTCTGAGTCTTGTGTGTCTGTGGTAAAATTCTATACAGATTATTAACTAAAATAGGAAAACAGGAAAATTGACTTTTCCTCCATATGATTATAAGCAATTCCCAGCCAGGGAAGAGAAATGTTACCACAAAGACAGCATAGGGCATCTGGTGACAAAGTCCTTCTACTTGAAGACAAGTAATTAAATAAACATCATTTTATCTCTATTTCTTCTCATTTCCCACCACAGATGAGGCAAAAGCAGGGGGCAGATAATTTCTAGGGTTTTTTTGCTACTATTTTTTCATCCTAAGTGAAGCTCTTAGACAGTCAGCTGGCCAAGCTAGTGTTAATGTTTCACCTCTGTTCTTCCTGGTAAAGACAATGCCCTGAAATTTTCATGTTGTGTGTTTACTCTTAACTAGTGCTTGACTGAGGCTGAGAAACCTAAATATGTGTAAATAAAATAGCATATTACTGTATTTCTGTGCCATGTGTACTGAGAACACCATGTGTCATATTGAAAATCAGTGAGTTTTGACATGACTGTTGCCAAGCCTTTGAAGAAATCAGAACATCACCTTTCCCCAACCAGCCATTTTCTCTCTTAGTTCAAAGACTGTGCTTGTGGCCACGTTTGTGGTAAAAGCTGGGGTACTGCTCTATGCATTTTATCTTTTTTGGATGAGTATTTAAGGCTAGACTCATTCTAGTTCAACTAAATTGCTAAATTCTTGATTCTTACTTGAGTGTTTACTGCCCTTGTTTTCATCACATCCATACCCAGCATTGTTGTAGCAATGGAAAATGCTGTGAGGCCAGGTCTCTTGAGGTTTAGTTCTGTGCCATTTGTTTTTACCCATCATAGTCAGGATGAACAAACCCAGACCATTCTGCAGCAGCCTGGAGAACGACAGCTAAAAAAATCCTGGTGTAGATGTGGCTTGTCAAGAAGGCACTCAGAAGCCAACTTTCCCAAGTAACAAGTTATAAATATGTATGCCAGGTTGTGGGTGCTTAACCAAGTGTAGTTTAGCTGATGATTTAATAATTGAGCAGATTGGGTACAGTATAATTGCTTCAATCTCCCTCTTTAAAATCAAAGTGAAAATGTTTTGATTCACAACTTGCGTGTGCATGATGATGGCAGCAAGCAGCAAGTGATTAAGCTGCAGACACTTGGTTGTATTGATTGCCTGCACCTTACTGCTCAGAGACCACACAGGGCAGCAGTGAGACAGGAGTGAGTTTGCAGCATGCTACTTGTGCTGCTTCCCACTTGCATAGAAGTAGTGACTACAGTGCTTGAAATTTTCAAAGTGTAGAGAAATAATTCACACAAAGGCATGTTTACAGTGCCTCAATAGTATCTGTGATTGGCATCAGAAAAGAACTACTGAAACTGTTCAGTCCGGTATACATACATTGCTTCACTTAAGAAAGGGCTCATATGCTAAATTAGTGACAGTCTATTATTTGGAAAGCAGGGGAGATAAATATCATATGCATCTGAACAATCTCAAAAAAAAACCCCACCATACACAGTGTCTCAGTGAGATGCATGTAATTAATTATTTTTTCTTTCTTTATGAGCAAATCATATAATGCACACATTTTGAGACTTCTCCTCCAGTCATGTTATTATCCTTAGGTTTTGACTGTAGATAAGAATGGCCAGGCTGCTATAATTTATACAGTTTATCTTCCTCCGTTCATTACACTTAGTGCAAAAGTCATTGAAGTGTCAAATTTTAATAATGTGCATTTGTATCCAACTCTCCCAGAAATTGCAGATCTCTTATTCAAGATTAGTCTGTCACTAATGTACACAAAACTATATTGGAACATGGGCCTTACACAGGCATAGAAGCAGGTAGTGCAGAAGAGTGTGGCTTTGAAAGGATACAATATCATCATTTTTCAGGAAAATGAGTTGAACATAAAACCATATGCAGGCTTCAACCATCCTCCTTCTATCTCTTTGAAGTTTTTCTCTCCTCACTTAACCTTGTACTGATCCTACCTTTCCCAGAAGCATTTTTGGACTGCTTTTTTATCCAGTCATATCTTCAGGCTAAGGAATGGGAAAATTTATTCTATATGTTCACATCCATTTCAATATTTGTATGGGATCATAATCATCCTCTGAAAAACGTATTTTTAATTCTTTAAGAGCACAATCAGACAAATTAGTTTCCACAAATGAGGATGAGCAGACAGACAGGTAGGTACCTAGCTACTCCAGAGGACCCTTCTCCTTGACATTATGGACATCCACTCCTTTCCTAGAAAAAAAACCTCATGCTTTAGCGTAGCCCAGCTCTAGCTCCCCTGCTTTTGCACAAACTGAGAGAAGGTGCTGCTTTTAAATACATAGCCTTTAACTCTGAGCTAACCCTTACCAGCAACCCAGCTGCAGGTTTGTGAGAATCAGCTTCAGAAAACAAAAAAAGCATCCTTCATGTCTACATTTAGAATGCCCACATTCGAGAGCACAAGCCGCTCCATGGCTCTGTGCAGCAATGTTCCCCTTGGCACATATATTACAATGGTGCTTCTGCTGAAGAACCACTTGAATCTGGTGAAATTATCCCAGGCAATTACCATATCTGGATAGTTGCCTGCAGTGTGGTGGTATAGAGATTGTATTATCAATCCTTCCTAGAAACAGTCTGGCTGGCAGAGACCAAGGAGCAGTGGCAAGCAACATGCAACAGCTTCTTGTGTATCTCCTGTGGCTGCAGAGAAGAACACCATTCCCCTCAGCCCAGGGATTTTCAGTGCATTCCCTGCACATTCAGATGAATTTGAAATTAGAAAATATCATGAAGATATGCCTGTTAAAACTTTATTCGAAGAGTCAACCTTTTTTTTCGGAAAAGAATTCAAAGTATTCAATCTAATTCATACCATTCAATATAAAGCCCCTTATGAAGAATTCAGGCAGTTTTATTACAAAATATGCTGTATACTAACACACACTTTGCCCATTTATACTTAATGTATTGGAGGTCTGCTCTTTGAACATCAACTGAATACACCAAAGTCTTATGGTTCCCAAACATATTTTTTATTTTTTTGAGTACATCTGTATTATTGATGTTTTTATATATTTTGATAATACTGCTTCTGTGGTTAAGGGAAGTATTTATGCAGTCCCTTGGCATACTGAGCAGCATCCCAATGAATCACTTCCCTCCCTTGCTTTGAAACACCAAAGAATGACTATGACAGTACCGGGAAGGTGATGAATTCAATTGAATTCAATTTCTCCTTCATGTTGAAGGCTGCACAGTAAGTCATGGTACAGTTAGTCACCACAAAGAGGAACCAGCAAAGCCAGGATTTTATGCATTTACTACTTCTCTTTCATTGTACATCATATCCTCTGAATGTCAGTTCACTGTCTTTTCAAAATAATTCACATTTTAAAAAAATTACGTCCACCACTTCCTCTTCTTTTTCACCCTGACGAAACTACTTTTCACTGATAGTTTGTATTCAGCATTGATTACATAGGCCCAGCATTATGAAAGAAAGGGTTTGTAATTAACCATGTTGTTATGTTGTTCAGATTCATGTTTCTTCAAAAGATACTTTTATGCAGCATCATTACGTATAAATCTTTGCAAAATAGTCATAAAAAGATTTAAGTCTGACAGGAAAGGGGAACACTTAATTTTTTAAGTTGTGGTGGCATTTAACCTAAATATGAAGTAGTCAGGTCAAATCACAGAGATAGCACTTGCGAGAAACTGCTTCATATACAAGCAATTCCTGCATCATCTTTCCTTCCTTGCTTTTCCTCCAGCCCACCCTATCCTTCTGTCCAGTGGCACTTTTCAAAGTGACATGCTAGGATGCAAGCTCCAACTTGTAGTTTCTAGAACACCCCAGAAACCATAGTAGATGCCAGCACTCAAGAATAAATGTGACTCAGCTTACACCTGCTACTGAAGCCAAACCTAAGACTATAGCAATTGCCTCAACTCATACAGGGTAAAAATCTTAATGATGAAATGGTGATGTAATGATGATGATGATGATGATGATGACTAGTTGGTCTAAAGGAGGAAATTCACAGGTGAAATCCAAACTCATTCATGGAAACATGCTAATAAATCCAATTATACTGCAGAAAAGTGCAAGTCAGCAGCACAGCACAGCTCAGTGTAGATGACCAGGAAGCAGTGACCATTGATTTGGGGTGAACTGCAGGGTTTCCTAGATGAACTTTCCATTTCTGCAGCTGTGCTACCAATTAAAATTCAACCAAACAGAACCTACAGCACAGTGACCATTTGCAGATGTGAAACATGCTGTGACAGGGAATAATGACTGCGGAGAAGTTGTTATGGCAAGATGCTGAATTGGGTGACATTACATCGTATTCATACTCTGAAGGTACGTTTTGGAGGCAAAGCACTAGGAGGTATTAACCAAAACCAGAAAACTCAGTTCTGTAGCGAATATTTAATGATCAGTATTAAATGCCAAGTGAATAAAATAAAGCCTCAGTGAACCAAAATTAGTTGTTGAGACAAGTTCTCATATCAATATCCAGACATATGTGGTCACTAAGACTCACACTTTCATCTCCATCTGTTTCTTTAGTACTGATTGCTTATGTGATGAAATCACTTCTCTCAAGTTTATATTCAATTTAAAACCTGGAATCATATAATTTTTTGTAATATCTGTCTATATGTTATGCACCTGTAATCTGGTTATCTATGAAATGGATGTGTTCAAAGTACATTAGAGGCACCTTGCAATGAAGATGGGTTCTTTTGTATCTGATTTTTACTTTTGTAATACTAAAATTGCAGTCTCATTTAGATTGAAAATCTCATGCATAACACTGATATGCCTCAGGTTTATTTGATGGTTTTTTTCCTTAATGATAGGAATTTGTTAAAGTTTCTAAGGGCAAGTTTGGGTCCTTCTTGATGTTACAGAAATTCTTGNATATATATATATATATATATATATATATGTCTATTTGCAATTTAAGTGGTTCAGGGAGCATTCTCAGTAAAGCAGAAATGTTGGCTTTCTCTCTTTGTTAGACAACTAGGTGGGAAGTCCTGTTTGGAAAAGAAGGCATACCTTGCCTAAAGTGATTTTATCCCCTAAAATGACCTTGTTCATTTGAATCACAGGACCACATCTGGCAATGGGAACAAGGAATAGAATGCTAGCAGGCTTTCAAAGCAGGCAGAGCCACTACACAAAGAATTTATGGCCTAAGCTTTGCCAAGGGTAGCAAGGAAGCAAGACTCATCTTCACTGGCTGAAGCATGGTGAAATTTTGACAAAGTGGGTTCCCACAGGGTCCACGCCAGCACAAACCATTGTCAGACTTGCAGCGTTTTCCAAACTTTTTGCAAAAGTGATTTTAAAAGTGGCAATAATTTTAAGGGTAGGTCATAACTCTATCATCAGCTACGGTATCTCCTGTTTTTGCAGCAGTCTGAGAGAAAGCAAGGGAAGGTATTTGTGTGCCAAATCCCTCTGCTATGATTGCATTGAAGCCAGACCATTTCCTTCCCACAAGGGGTTTTCTTTGCGTATTTTTTGTTGCAGTGATAACTGATGAAGGACTGTGGCAATGAACACCTTCGCTTCTTTAACGAGGAGCCAAGTCTCATGCCAGTCTGAGGGCTTCTTTCAGATACAACCTCTGAGCAGTATAGCTTTTATGTTAGAAAAATCTTACTGGAAACTTATCTTCACACCATCTCTCTGCTTATTTGCTTGGGAGCTCAGGCACAGTCATCAGTCAGATAAAAACCCATACTAGATGTTTTCCAACTGACTGTGGAAAGTCTAGTATAACAAGTTAATTCCAAAATGAAACACTTCATATTGCCCTTTGAAAATAAATATATTCCTACCTCGAATGATTGATTTAATGATAAGTGATTTTCTGGTAATTAATAAATCGTCCTATCTTTTCTGGTTTCACAGATAAGCTTCAGAGGTAAAAAGGTAGGGTAAACAAGCTAACATATATACATAGGTGTATCCAGTGACAAACAATTCTATTGGACATACACACTTTACATTTCCTACGATCCTGTTTGTAATACAGACAGTCAAGTTCACTAGAATGTTGTATGAATCCATGGTCTTACTATTCCTTTTATAATGAACACTACAGTGCTAGAGAAAAAGTGTGAGGTTTTGGTTTGCATGGGGGAGTATGACTGTAAGTTTTTTCTCTGAGAGCATAATAGAGATTTTCATTTTCTTACTCTTTTTAAATCAATTTCAATTAAATTGAAGGAGAAGGACAGCAAGAAAAACATACCAATATGAAGGAGGGTTCAAAAAGTACTTCTAAGAAATACGTATGTAAAGTCCAGCCGGGGAAGACAAGGGGACATAGTTCAGGTCCCAGCTTTCATTTGTGCTAAAAGTAGTTGCAACTCTCCACAGATAGCATCGGCAACTTTATGCATATTGTCAACACACTTCTGCATTGAAGACACTCAATTATCAAGTTAAAAATCTGCTTGCTGAGTTTACATAATTCCTGAAAATATTTACCCATGAATAATCGGTGTATGTACAAATCACAGGGAACAAGCTCTCCCTGCCTCACTCTCAGATCCCATCAAGGGCAACCTCCACTAAAGTGAAAGAGCATATTTTCAAGTTTAACCCATGTTTGCAGTGACAGATTTCATAACCAGCAATGATCTATCCAAAAATGTAAGTAAAAATTCATTGTTAAGGTTTTTTTAAGTCTTTGTTGTACTCATTGATCTCAAATTTAGTTGCCTATTTTACGTGATTTGGAGCAAATCTTTCTTGCAGTATTTCAGAGTTGGATCTTAAAAGCAGCCAACTCCGTGGTAATTAGTACTGGAAGTCACTTCCCTGTCTTAAGGGTATGTCTGTATAAACCTAGAGAAAGAGGCTTGCAGTGCTCCTGGATTTTTTCTGGTCCAATTGCTATCTAAAGCAGGGTTAGTGCTGTCCCGTGTGAAATGTGGATCTTACGGTGGGCTCTATGGGAGGACATTCACACACTGCTGTGCTATTAAGATGTCTGAACATGAAACTCCTGGATCTCAGTGAATGTCCAGGCATTTTTTGAAGTCTGAGTTACTGAAGAAGGGACTCAGATCATTCCTGGGATGGTAGGTGGGCCTGGAAAACTACAGCAGATCCCATTTCACTCAAGGGAAAAGGCCTATAGTGAAGACCAGTATTGCTGGTCACCCACCTGTGCTCCTGGATCAAATGTCTGGAAAGAGGCTAGAACAGTTCTTCCTACAACACATTTCTCAGATAAACAGAGGTAAACACTATTGCTGTTTTCAACTTTTCAGCATTATACTGCTTACTTCTTCTGTTTATAAACATGCATGAAAATAACCCAGAGGACCAATAGGTAAAATACATGACCACTCTTTGAAGCAAAATAATGAACTTAGTACTTTTATACTGCAGGAATTAAGATGGACACAAACTTTTTGTTTCCACAAGGAGGATGCTTGGGGAGGTGTTACTTTAGTCTTCGGTCATTGCACGAGAAGCTAAATGCCTTAAACAAATTATAGCACAGCATGTGGTTGTAAAGCCTGAGGGACACAGATCTGCTGTTACCACAGAAGCCCCACAGCTCTGGGAATGCATCATGCCATCTATGGACCAGGGTCAATGTGGCAAGAGACTGATAGCCATTGACTTTGGTAGAGAAACACAACAGCATCCTCCAAAACCAATGCTTAGAAAATGTGTCCGATTTTTAAGTGTGGTAAACAGTGATCTGGGTGAGCCTGATCATCTAGGAAGGGAGCAGATGGCACTGGGGAATCCTGGCAGAGACAAGATCACATGCTAATGAGTATTTTAGAAACAAGAAGGGGTCTGGGAATGGGCAGATGGAGCAGTATAATGGCTGGGAGTAATATGGGAAAAGAGGGCTTCATTTTAATTACTAATTTTTTAATTGAGAGTATTACAAACACGAATCAGGTGGGACTGGGCAGTTGTGAAAGGACATCTGGGACAGGATAAAGGATGGCAGAGATTTGGGAAGAAAAAGAGGGGCACTGCTTTGTGTGGGAGCTTGACAGCACTACATGGTATCTGCCCAGGCCTGGAAGCCAGCTGGGGACTTCTCTGTCTCGAAGATGCTTTGTTTATTCCCTGGGTGAGTATCCTGGGCCAAGTGTAGATAGTGCCACTCAGGCAGTGCTTCTCTTCTGCATGTGTCATGGAGCAAGTCAGTGCCATCCTCCGTGCAGATGCCATGCACGTGGCTTCTGTGCACAGCAGCCGCTGTGAAAAATAAGCACAGGAGAAAAGGTGAAATTAGGATTGTGTTCTCTTAATGATTTTCAACTTCTCATGCTATTCAAATACTGCATTACACTTGTTATTTAAACATCGGTATATTTTTTATTTTAACATCTTGTTTAATGCTTGGTAGAAATAAAATGTCATTATTTATGTAGTGCGTTTACATCCAGATTTACTTAGGGTTTTAAGCATTTTAAAGGAAATAGAGTGATCTGATGTGTCAGCCACACTTAGAGAAATTAAAACTGAAACTTGTCATGTATTTAAAAATCCAAAAGGTTTGTTTTACTGGTGAATAGAAAAAAATCTTCTTAAAGGATAGAAAGTGAATTGGGTCAAGATATGCTGGCCATCATGGACAACAAAAGGGTTCAATGTCACCTCTCATGAATTCCTAATTGAAATGTATATGGCTCTAAAACCCAAAAAACTTCTCAATCTGTAGAGTACTTCTGCAGAGTTACACCTTGCTCCTTATTTTAAGAGTGTACAAAAATAATGAATAACAGTGTATTTTTTTCTTAACCATTTTTTTCTTAGTGCTCATAGTAAGTTTAAAATCAGAAAAAGGTGATATTTAGAACACCATTCTAAAATTCTTTCCATGAAGCAATGTGGGCAGAGACTTCAGAACCCTGGGTACTGTGCACAGGCTGATGAGCCTATAGATTTTTATAGACATGTCTAGATACACACATACAGAAAGTAAGAGTCATCAGTTACAGGTAGTGTTGCCTTCTGAAAGGAGTCTTATGAATCTCTTAAGACCACTTAACCTGAAATTGTGACACGAACAATTCCTTTTGCACCCACACAGCAGTGATAAGCATTTTTAGACAGGTGGAGTAAAAAGATACCAATCCCCTAAACAACAGCAGATTCACAAACGTTCACTTCAGCCAGGGACCATGCCCATGGTTGATGCTATTGCCTTTGTCAGTAATATAGCTTCTCTCCATTTAAAAATATTTGCATTTATAGCATATGCAGTAGGAAGTTTTAATTCAGTTGCTCCAAGGTGACACAGAGTCTGTGTTAGTCCTCAACTGAAACTGCTTTATAAAATATTTAAGCAGTTGCACTTAAGAGGGGCAAATTCTCGGCCTTTTCCAAGAGAGATTTGTAAATTACTCTGGTGAGGTCAAGATTTGCTCAGAGCCTGCCACTTGAACTGTGTGGTCAAATGGATGCAGTAACTTTTCTATTCTTTGATTTTGACTGAGTGTTGACATTTTGTGGTTTCATCACTTTCCAAACCATTAAGCTGAGAACATTACAACAAGGACCAAGAGAAGAAAAAGTGAGAAGTACAAAGAAGGTTGCTGGCCAGTTTTCTCTCAATTTTACAGTATATTTTATGAAAAGGAGAACGGAATACTTTCTAGTAATTCCTGTTTCACCTTGACTACCAAAGCGCTCACTTTGAAAACTAAACATAAAACAGCTAAGACGAGTTCTGCTCACGTACATGCAGAATATGTGTGGTCCTGGGAGAAGTGATACACACACAGGAGCTCATGTGCTGTCTAATCTCTGCTAGCTGGCTGTGGCATCCTGACTGCATTGTTTGTCTTACACAAACATGCCACGCTTGGCTGTCAGCCCAGCAGGATTGATGCCTAGTTAGGTTCTATGTCTTAACTGCAGATTTCAGAAGGGCCATAAAAATTAAAGTCGCAGCCATAGCACCATTGCATGAGATACAAGTGCACCAGCTTTTTGGTCCTGATGCTATGGGATGGACCGCTACTGCAATGGAAATCATATTTTTGTTCAAGTCCTTCACAAATTACTCATACTATTTATAAATCCATTAATTTTTCCAGTGTCCAATTCCAGTTATTGCAAACAAAAATGTAAATATGTTTACAGCATAGTTTCCTTCCCTAAGGTCACCCTTCATCAAAATGTTTCAAAAAACCTCCATTTAAAAAAAAAATATTAAAGGAGCATCAGAAGCCTTCTGCTTAGAACAACACCAGCTATACTAAATAAATTCCTAACTGGTGTTTATCTGATATGTTCCCGAAAGACCTACAATACAAAGGTTTCATATTGTAATGTTCCACTAATAAGTTTTTCTTCTAACCTAAATATCCCTTGTGCATTTCAAGCTTGATATCAATCTCCTCTCGAGATTAAACTAATCCAAATGTGTCATTCATTTTCTGGTTTCCATAGTTTTTTTGATGATCCATGACTCTCTCCATTAGGTTCCTGTGTAAGTCCATGTATTTTTTAATTCAGCCCACAAAACTAGAGAATATGCTGTCTGAATGTCCCAAATTGCAGTCATAGAAAACCTGCTGGATGAATGCCTCATTCCAGCATTAAAATCATGGATGAAAGTCTTAACAGTAGCAAAGCCAACACATATCTCCAAAATCTCACTTGATCTGTCCTTTCATTTAGCAACTATTTTTTCTCCCAGACACTCCATTTCTGTTACAATTGCCCAAGTAATTCTGCACTTACCTGCAGCTCTGAGCAGACTGTAACCATCTAGCTTGTTTATGGGATATTGTGTGAGACAGTGTCAAAATATGTACTTAAAGCCTGTCATTGCTATTTGTTCCCACAAGTGCACCACTACAGTTACAAGCCTTAGTTTTGAAATCTTCGTGCTGCCTATTACTTTATAACTTTGTTATGTTGTAGGTATTCCTGCACTATCATTTCTTCTACTGCTTTTCAGTAAAAACAAAACCAAACAAAAAAACTAACAAAACTTCTCTGGAAGTCTACTCTTCCATTTTTAAAAAATGTGTTTGAATTCCCTCTTACACTTAGAAATATTAAATATGCAAAACCTGCAAGAAAATCAAGTTTATGGAAAATGTTTATGGACAACTAATTGCAAATCCTGCTTTTAGCAGCGTTAGACTCTTGTAGGGGGTTCAGTTTGTTTCCTGGCCAACGCACCAATTAATGTGGTGGTTTAGTTTCCATCTTTTACTTTTTTGTGAGATAAGAATTAGAAGAAGGGCAAAGCAGGCTCAAAACTTTAAAGAATATAAAGAAGTTTATTACTAACAGAATTAAAGGTAATAAAAGAATGATAA
>VWZT01005673.1:0-39345 GCA_013397055.1 Pachycephala philippinensis | reverse complement strand
CGGGGGTCCGGCGGGCTCCGGCCCTGCCACCCCTCCCAGTCAGGGACTGGAAAAGAAGAGGCTGACTTCCCCGCGCCACTGCCTTTTTATATGCAAAATCGTGAGAAGTGATTGGTCTAAAACCCTGTCCATCAACTCAGTCTCTTCAAACCACCGCAACTCTACAACAATAGGGAGTGTTCGTAAGACTTGCTAAGGATTAATTTCTTCAAATCAGTCTTGTTATATTTTTTGTATTGCAGAATCTGGATTTTATTTTTTTTTTCCTGACACCAACCAAGTTTACTTTTCCAATTACGGGTACCAGCATAGTCTTCTCTTGGATAGAAAGCTTTTTTTAGAACTGGATTATATATGAAGATGTTTTGGGTTTTTTTTCATGGTAATAGTTCTGTTTATTTTAAGCCAAATTTACTTTGCTAAGCAAAGAAAGACCTCATCCATATGAATTAAGGGTCACCTCAGAGTTGTTATAAGGATAAATAAACTTAACATTTTTTCACAGAGAACAGCAAAATACTCAGAGAAACTACCACAGGTAAATATGGTCTTTGGCCTGCTTCTACAAAAAAATCTTTCTCTAAACAGGTGACAATATAAGGACGATCCATATCCTGTCTAGGTCACATGAGGTGAAGGATTTGCTCAGTCAAGGCCCACATCATGAGTGAAGCAATAAACTGAAAATTCATAAAACTCTTTTTGATGAGACTGAGTTAATGTTGCACTGACCAAGCACCAGTGTCACACACTCTGTACTTTGGGGCAAAATAATTCCAATCTCAGCAGTATTAAATAAAAATGCATTAGGAATTCAAGGCCTGCCAAGGCAACATGAAAAGTTGCCTTTTAAAGATAAAAAGAAAAAAAATTCAGGACTGATTTGATTTAGTTAAATTTCACTGGAAGAAATTACTTTTTACTTCACTGCTCTCTGCCATTTAGCTGCTTTCTAGATGAGAAGATATTTACATTGACTCCAATGAGAGTCTTTGATTTAAGTCTCCTAGAGGCTTTGCAGCCTATTCACTTGCTTTTTTCCATCTTCTTCTCTCTTCCTCCATTTTATTACTGTATTTATTCTACAGTATATTGCCATGCAGCATAGCAATACAATAATCAAGATGCACAGACCACTGCTTCTACTGAGCCAGAACTGTACTTGGATAAACACTCCAGGAAATCCTGAATCCTGACATATTCTCAGCAGTAAATTTGCAGTGGGCTTTTTAAGACATTGGCTATTTTATTCCGGCTCTTGTCTGTCCTGCTCTCCCTGAATGCTTATCTGTAAGACAGAATGATGTTCGTTCTTTGGCTGTCTGGTGTTTTTTCAGGCTGCATAGGGGAGTCCTGCTCTGGCGGCAGTGTTTGCCCTCAGGGCATAGGCTGTGCTTGCAGGCACTTCTCAGAAATGCCACAGGAGACTCAACAGAGATCATTGTGCCTCCTCCCCTGCCAGGAACTGAGATCCTCTTTCACAAGAGTACTAAATGTGTTCCCTTACTTGCTGTCCCAGAACACACCGCAGAACCAAACAAGAAGTTATGCTGCAGACAGCACTGCAGAGGCATTGCCCTCTTTTGCTTTCTTTGCATTTTCAACACTGCTCTTCTGGAATAGCTCTTAGTTGTGTCCTGGGAGCTTTTTACCTTCTCATATGGCAGATGCATGAAATCGCATGTATTAATGTGTCTGATTAACACTTTGGTTTTCCGTATCTGAAATGTTTGGACACGCAGTACAATTCTGAAGATTGTGAAAGAGGAAAGGGAGAGTCCTAAGTGGGAACACTGTACTCCAGGAAAAGAGAGTGAGCAAAAAAAGAAATGGAAGGAAAACTTTGCCATTAGTATTTACCTGACATCAAGTGCTGAATTCTAGTCGACAGCCAGCATCTTTAATGTCCATTGTTTTTAACTGTCACAGAGAAACATATTACTTTCATATTATCTCAAAAAGTAAACATGAAAGGACTAAGCTGAGAAACTTGTCAATATCTTATTTAACCTACTTTTTTAGATCCTGTGCAACATTAGTAAAATCAAATGCATGAAACTTGTGACTGCAAGTAAGATTTTAAAAACAAAGATGGTTTGCAGGAGTAAGAAGTTTGGGTTTTGTGCAACTGATAATAGCTGGAACACAGCTCCTCTGCCATTCACACTTGCCCATCTTAAATCATTCCTCTGTGATGGCTACAAAAGAATAAGTAATACATGACTGAAAACAGTATTTCAGAAACTTCACACTGGGCCCTGATACAGGATATCTTGTTGTCAAGTACCCACTAGGTATCAAATGTATGCAAACTCTCTCTCTTTCAAGTGCAACTGCAATACCTCTAAGTTATTCAAAGAACCTAAACATCAGAGCAGGTAATTTGAAATATCGTACCAAAGCCTCACTTTCAGAAATCCAGAGTATGATGTGCAGGGCCACAGCTATATAAATGAATTTGACTAACATCTCAGCTGCACTCATGCCAGGTTCAACAGGAATTCATCTGTGTGTTAATGGGAATATTACCAGGACTTATCATACAACTTGTGTTAAAGAGTAAATTACTCCACACTGTACTGAGCATAAAGGGCAGTCAATTTGTAGAAAACAATGCAGGTCTTTACTTACAGCTAGTTAAAGGTTGCTGTCTATAGCAGATAAATACATACCTGAGAATTTCTAAGCAGGGAAATAAAAAATCGTATTAAGTCCTTCTAAATCAGGTGAAAGAGAAGACACATAGCTACTCAGCTCAAAAAAGAAAAGGCCAATGAACCAGTCAGATATTAGCACAACAGAGATGATATCTCTCACACCAAGCAGAGAATGGTTTCCAGGCACAGGGGAGGCTGCCACCCTCGCCCTCCTTGCTTAGAATCCATCCTGACACACACCATGGCCTTTTTGGGGTCACGAGTTTGTGAAGTGCTAAATTCCTGCTACTCTAACTTGGCTTTGACACTGCCAGGCTGTTGATATACAATACCTCCTACGGTACACTAGCTAGTCAGCATGGCACCATCCTTATCACTGCTTGTTTACTATAACCCCGGGGCAGTGTTCAGTGGTTGCAAACATTTGTTTTCACAAAACATTGGACAGATATGTCTGCCTTTCTGTATTTTTCCCTTTTTTAGCTCTTTAGGAAGTAAATTTTCCCTCCCTGGACATTCAGTTTATGGGTGACTAAGAGGTTTTCTTGCTTGATGTTTCAAATTTGGCAGTTTCAGTTTCTCATTTTTTGGACTTTGCCTATCATGAGACTTAAAGATAGGTGATTGTTCAGAGTTTATCTCTGCATGAGAAGACTCCTGGAATATACAAGCTGACCTGAATGAACTCACTCTCGAAGGCATGGAGGGTAATCTCACTTCTGATAACACCATACAGAGGGTGCATGAAAATGTGGCAACATGACTTTAGGTTTCATTTTAGTCCCAAAGATGACTTTATTCCATTACTAATGCCCACGTTTGTATTGCTTACAAAGAATTACATCACACATAGTCACGTATTTGACTAAGAAGATTGTAATTTATGAAATAATATTGGTACTGTGACTTTAAGGTTTCTTAAAGTCTTTTTTTCACTGCCAGTACTCAAATACTCCTGAAATGTCTCTGGTGGAATGATTTGCTATGCTTTGCTGGAGTAGGAGAATAATTTTAAAAAGGCTTTTTGGCACAGATTGAAGATAAAAGCATTTCTTTTATGCAGTATCACAATTCCCTGAATGATTAACAAACCACATTTAGCGTATGCTTCTAATGCTTTGAATATCTTTCCAAAGATGTGGTCATAACATTATTTTTTATACTCTTAGGAAATGATAAAGGAATTAAATCTAGTGAAAAATGTTGTATTGGATTCCTTAGTTTACAGAAAGATCGAATGTGCTCCCTGGCAATTTTGGATGTCTTGAAAAATGTAATTATGATAATATACCCGAGAATAAGGCAAGAAATTCTAAGGGGAATACTACTAACAGTATCATGTAAAACTTGCAGCTTTATTTTCAGTCATATTATATATTGTAATAAAGGGAATCATACATAATATACCAGGACTTTTACTATAAAAAACCAGTGTGACTTCAGATCCAACTAAGTATAAACTTAAAAGAGGAAAAATATTTTAAAACTCTGCATAAATGTAGATCCCAAAGCTGTTTTTTTTCCCCTGTAAGCTCCCATTGGAAGGTATTAAATTGAACCAAGCATGTGCAAAACTT
The DNA here is from genome assembly GCA_013397055.1 of Pachycephala philippinensis. Lineage (NCBI taxonomy): Eukaryota > Metazoa > Chordata > Aves > Passeriformes > Pachycephala > Pachycephala philippinensis. The sequence continues at coordinate 35,111 of VWZT01005673.1, read as the reverse complement.
AAATTTAGCTCATCAGCTATCACAACAGCTGAACTGCTCCATAGAGGGGCAGGTGCCGTTGATGGTATACACATTTCTGTGCTCAAAGCTATGCCTGTGGAAAGCGTATACTGTACATTCCAGCTTCATGATGACACAGCTGTAGCCCAGGATAAGCATTTCTGCACTGCGGATGTCCCTCATCTGCCAGGACTGCTGATGCGGTCTGCAAGCCCTGCTCAGACCTGGCATTGTCACCAGCAGGAATGCAAGATGGGACACTACGTTCTTTTACAGGGCACTGGTGTTTCTGAGCGCACAGCCTGATCATTCCTGACAAACAGCTGGTCATAAAATCCATAAATGAGTTCACAAAGATGTCCAGAAATGTCCTTGATGGCCCTGGCATGAATTACAACAACATTTCACAGGCTCTCCACTGCTTAGACTTGGCTTGTCTGAAACAGGAGACAAGAACATAAGTCATTTTATACGGGAAAAAGTGTAAGCAGGATAATTTTAAGGGGGAGCCAGCACGAGGGTAAGAAGAAAAGGCACAGCAGCTCTTACCTAGAAGAGCACAAGTGTTGTCTGGCAGCCAGGCACCTCTGCAGGAACTGCACTTCTGAGCTGGCAGATGTCATCAGTGTATCCTCACCATTGTGACTACTGCTCCACAGATTCCTGCATGAAACAAGCCCTAGGTCTTCCAGCACTTCAAGGACTGAGTCATCCAGATTAAAGGTATACCCTCTCACAGTGAGTCATCTTACATACCCTTTCCTGGTCCTCAGCTTTTCAATTTGTATTTTGACTTAGAGCAGAGCACTTGTCTTTCAGCAAGGTAAGTTTTGCCTCACCATACTCCAAAGGAAGAGGATGCCACTGTGCAGGAATCTCTATCAGGAATTTAGATCGTCATATTTCCACTAGGACTGGTTTCCCTGGAGAACACACTTCTTGAGTCTGCCAGCCCATGGAGATGGCTCTCAGTTCTTTACCACAGTAGTCCACAGAGTCTTTACCACCTTCCAGTCAACAGAGGGAGGGGAAAATGCCACTTTAAAATGTGTTGTATGATATCTATTGTGGCTGGTCATGACTTCCTATTCATATAGGCTAAGCAAGGAGTTTTCTCTAATTAGCACTCTGAAGTGATATTAAAGGAACGTATTCAGTGGACAAAAAAACACACCACAAACTCTTCAAAAAGCCATGGGAAACACAGGGCATGGAGAAAAGGTCTTTCAGGTTAATTACGGCTCAGTCCTTCAGCTGAGTGAGCAGAAAGCAAGAGGGAATGCTGCACATGAAGAGGGCATCCTCACCACAGAGGCAGAGCTTGGCAGAAGGAGCAGGAGTTGTCTTGCCTGCTGAAGGAGCACACCAGGGAAAAGAAACCCTGGAACCCATTTAAAGGTGAACCAGTTGCCATGAAGGACATGATGTTTTTCATCCTAGCTCCGGGATATTAAGCAAGTGTTGCAGATGTATTAAAAGGGGACTGGCAGCACCTGAATATTGAAAAATACAAGGTTAGTCATGGGTTGTAGGAAGGAGAAAGGTGAATTACGTGAAATTGTGGCTCCCTGTGTGGCTGCTGCTGCATGGACCCATGTTCCAAGCACAGCTGGCCTGAGTAGAAGGTGCACAATTGCACTGTCCTGGGAGGTGGAAAAGTCTCAAGGAGGAAATGATTAGGGAGGAAACATCAAGTAGGAGAGACAAAGCACCTCTTTTTTTCCTTTTATTTTGCTTATTTTATATTTGGAGGAGGTACAGAGTGTGGAACTGAATGACCTCCACAGACTGTTTCAACTGTCTGAGATCCCCTCCAACAGTTTAATTCTTCTTCACTTTGGCTTGATATTTCTCAGGTTTAGATTGTTTCCATTACAACTTCTGGCAATATTCTGCTCATTTTTCAAAAGGAAAAAGAGTTCAGGGTTGTGTACCTGGGTTTAGTTCACATTTGACATCAGACACTGTAATGGAAAAATAATAACCTCGAACTTAGAATGTCAAGAATACAAATGTATTTAGAAGGCTCCAGTTTGCACAAACACCTGAGCCTGGTGATGGAAATATAAGCATCAAAACACACGTTTATTGTAGAATTGGCATTCAGACTCTAAATTACTCCTGTAAAAACATCTCCCATAATCTAACACTTGGTGAAATGTGGCCAAACAGTGGGTAGTTTAACTGCCCTGTGGGTGAAATGAATAAATCACATAGAAATGTCTCTAGCATATTACTTATGGGAAAAAAAAAAACCTACTTTTCAAATAAAACAGGTTTATTTACTTTTGTTAATAAAAAGAAATAAATTTCTTACCACAAACTCACTGACACATCAAGATGGTGACCGTGTTATTGAGTGCAAAATGTCATGGAGAAGGAGAAAGTGAAGGTGTTATATAATTTTACTGCTGAGACAACTCTGTGTAACTGCAGTCCAACAGCATTACATAGCTGAACTTCACATGGGAAAAAGAGAAGGTATTTTAGACAGAACTTTCTTCTTCCATGTGTTTTTTTCTTATATCACACTGAGAGTTTGGTTCTCGATACTCAGAAAACGTTCCTTTAAATACCTGTGAAGGAATTTGTCAGGCAAAACTGCAAATTTTTCACAATCTGAACTCTACTGTACTAGACATGGGTCACACTTTATTTGTCTCTCCACACTTCTAACCCAGGTAACAGCCCAACTGTGCCCTAAATTAAAGACTGAGTCTGACTCTTGCTATTTTGAGGAGGTTTTAAGGCCATTTATTACTTTTATTAGAAGAAATCTTAAAATTAATTCATTTTTCATAAATTCTAAGTTTATTCGCTTTTACATTGCATTCAACTCAAGCTGTTTCCTAGATCAACCCTAGAACCAAAGTCAAGCAAAGTCTTCCCACTGCTATTAATGGGCACTGCATCTTTTCCGGTAGTTGAGTAGTCACCATAAGGAGTGAGGACAGTCCAGGCAAAGGAAGTGCTTCCTCCTTTGGTATCCCTTGGGCATATCATGAAGTTCACATGCTACAGCACAACTCCCCTGAGAGGCTGATGGGCCTCTGTGGGAGCACTAGACAGCCCAAGCTTGGCAGAAGCCAGTGAGCTCAGGCTACTCAGATAAGGGCAGCAAGGAATGAGATTTGCTGCCTCTCTACCTCCCTGGCGGGGCTACATAGCAGCAGACTGGAAGACATACATTGGAGATGGACCGTGCCATAGAACAGAGCTGCACTTTTATTTACCCAAATCACAAGGAATTTTCCCCTGATGTGTATTGCATTCTGCTTCTTTTCCAAATGTAATTCCTGGATAACTTTTACCAAGCGTTCCTCTTACTGCTGTCATATGATTTCACAAAAATATTAATGCATTTTAAATTACCAAAATATAGGTAGTGTGCAGCATGATTTTCTTTAAATATAGTCACAAGTACATCTGTGTTTAGCTACATAAATATAGTCCTAACAATCCTTTAAATATACCTGAAGAACTTTGAACCCATTATAATTTATTTGTTTTAAGCTTTGGACTAGCACTATCGTACAAGTTATAATACCAGCCTATTCTCAAAAAGGTCCATAACCACATTCAGAGAAGTTGTACATGCATTTTATGTCATTTGGCTTAAATTATAGAGAAGTTAAAAATGGAAAAGAGAACATCCTAGACAATTGCTGATTTCTCATGCATGCATTGACTGAATAACTTGCACACAGGGCTTAAAGACTTCCAGAACAAGATATGTTTAAGTGAGATCAGTGTTACAAGAACACTCTTTGCAGGTCTATCGTTTAGTCTGAGACTGTAGAAAAAGAAGGCTGTTATTGGTATGCTTAGATAGATACTGTTTCAGAGGATCAGTTTTGGCCAAAGTAGTAGTACTTGGAACATTAAAACATCACTAAGCAGCTGGATTTCTTTGTAAATTTAGTTATTGATCCCTCGGTCTTAACAAACTGGAACACCTGTTGCAATAGACGAATTGCAACATAAGTACTGCTGTGGTATGTGCTACCAAAGCTGCTTTGCTCCACACTTAATTTTTGTTAAATAAACTGATGCTGATGGGAGTTGTTGTCAAGTTGGAAATATTGTAAAATTATTTTTACCCCCTCCTGCCTCCAGCAAAACACTTGGGCATATGACTAACTATAAGCAAGTGAATAGTCTCAATGATTCCAATAAATGAGGTTGCTTAGTGAGCCTGGAGAGCTTTGTGGATCCATTCTGCACCTCACAATAGGTGTAACACTGCGACATCCTATACTGCTGACAGTATATCTTAAATCAGAAATGAAGGGTTTGCATGCAAGACGAAAGGGGTATCTTACTTCTTAGTCAGGTAGGCATGGCAGCTGCTATATGATCTCTGATATTTCACTGTGCACTGAACAGAAATTTCAAACACACATGCACATACATCTCTATACTTGATTGGCTTTTCTCCAACCAACCAGGTCCAGAGGAGATCAGAATGAGAATGAATAGGCCCTTCAAGATTTCCCTGCTCACTGACTTGAAGTGGAATTACTACTTAGGAACAAATCATACAACACATGCAGTATATTTCGGAAACTATTCAAAACATCTCACTGACTTTTCAGGAGAGTTTTGGTATTCAGAAGACACCCACCCAAATGTTACTCCCAATATTGAAGTAAAGTGCAAAGGTCCCACTCAGCAGAAATAGCCCTCCTGAGAAAACTTGCACAAAGGCACATCTGAGAGCATCTGGAAGTGTAGAAAGAGAAGGATAAACAAGAATAAGAGCAAAGCAATAATTCCACAGTATCAGAGAAAAACAATGGCGCAAATGTTCTCATGAGGTCACACGGCTTTTCTTTCCCTCCCTGTGTCCAAGGCTGTCCCAAATATATGCAGACTGTTCCTTACTGCTTTTCATTCAACTTGCTCTGTAAAACCTCTAGAGATGAAGGCATCACAGTCTCACAGACAAGTCATTCCAGTACTGCACTGTCCTGGACAGGCAAAACACACTGTTCCTTTGGTTTTACAGCAGTCTTTTACGCATTTCAAGACCAGTTACATGGTCTAGATTAGCCAAGAACCCTGATTCTGACTGAGCTAATGGTTGGTTTATGTTTCAGGCAGTTATTGATTGCTGGCTCATGTCCTGTTTATTTTCAAACACTCTCTTATCTTCTTTTAGCTTGACGTGCTCCCTGAATGTAACTAAGGGCTCAGGACTTGCACATTCCACTCACCTAATTGCTCACACCCTCCTCTTCTCTCAAACACGCACTTTCAGGAAGGAGCAGGACTGTGTGTGGAGCCTGCCAGATGCTGGCAGAGAGGATCCAAAGGTATTCTCATCACCCATGGAGGGCCCAAAGGAAATACAGCTCAGTTTCAGACACCCATCCACATATGTTCATGCCTTTTCTTTTGTCTTAAGCAATCCCACAGTAATGAGAGTCTTGGAATGGCAGTCATTGTCTCTCAAAAACCTGCATAAAATGTGGACCATCTCTCGGGCAGACAGCATATGAAGTTGCTGGAATATGGTAAGAGCACCACCACTCCCAGATACCTTTAAGCACGGTGTTAGAGCACCAAGACTTTGGGACAGGAACAGGGAAAAGTGGACCACTTAGGAGCCCAGCCTTGGGACCCAGCCTTTCATGTACAGCTGCAGTGTGTCCTGCTGAAGAGCGAAAGGGGAAAATGTATTTTCTTAAAACATAGTAAGAAAAAAGCGGGTTTGTGTGTCAAATATAGGCTACCCCAGAACTGTTTTTAAGGTTAAGCACACAAGCAGATTCAAGACGTCGTGCATTTTGTGGTATGACAAAGCCAATAGCTTATGCAAATTCTTCTTTTTTACCTAGGGAAATGAAAACTACAAAAGCAAACAAGCAAACAAAACACCAAGCAAACAAACACCCCCCCCATCTTTCACTTTTTATGATGTTTTTAAATATCATTAAGAATTTTCCAGTGAAGTTTGATACTCTTCAGATACATAGCTGTCCAAAACTGCATTTTCAGGTAAAGCATTTTTAATGGGAATTTTTTTGGCAGTCTTATCAAGACTCATCTCTTGAGGTTTCTGGCCCCTGCTGTGAAGTATGAACCTGTTGCTGTGCAGCTACATGCAAAACCTCAGCTCATCCTACAACGAGTCCTGCTTCCCTTCCATTATGAGCATCATATTCCACAAATCCGTCCTCCTTCTGCCATCTCCTGCCTTCCTCCTTTTGCAGGACTCATACCCCCGCACCCCATCAGGTAATGTCTTCCCCTTCCCCAAAGGCAGCACCAGCAGAGGGAGCATTTAGAACATGCAGAGAGACAAGCCCTCCGTGCTCCAGCCATGCCTTCCAGCTATAAGGGGTCATACCTGGAAGCTTCAGGACACAGCCTGGCTGTTGCAATTCTTTCAAATTCATCAACCAAACTAATCTTCCTCATGTGGCTAATTCAGGAAAGAAAATCCGATGAGACCTCATGAGATTCATCCCTAACATGAAGGGATCTCTTGCTTTCATGTGACAAATCTCTCCTCCAAAGCGTGGTCATTTCTATACTGATAATTTTTTATTCTAATTTTTATGCGGAAAACCAAGATTTCCTCTTCCTATTCTTGGGAACAGCAACAATATTTACAGATGGAAATGATCTGAAAAGAAATCCAGACTCTGCAAGACATCTGCTTTTGAAAATTCACTCCTTTCAGACAGAAATTGTGCAGACCCTAGAATTTCAATCCTAGCCTTGGTAAAATCATGGGGAACAAAATTTCATTAAAGGACCATGGACGGTCTCCCATATAGCTAAATATTAGATTGTAATGACACTCATTATTTCAAAAGCCAGAAGAGAAGCATGTTATTCTGCAGAACCCTGTTTTCAGCACTCATACACTTCCAGTATGTATCTATTACATGTGCATAAGATCTTCAGATAATTTAAAAATTCATTTAGACAATCATTTACTCTGAATTGCACTGCATATATGTCGGTCTGAGTGATCAACCAGGTGTCTGAATTGCCAAAGAAAACAGCATACACAAACCAGGTAATTAGTCAGTGTGTCTTTTACAAATTTAGAGCATGAAAAATTAGCTGTTTCCTTGCTCACTTTTCCCATATTCACCACCCGAGTAGCTCAAAGCTGACCAGAGCTGGCACTTTTCTCTGCTTACATTCACCATCCCATTTTCTTTATGATGTTTGACAAAGAAAAGTGCTGGATTTTGCACCTGGGACAGAGCAACTCTGGACGTCCAGACAGACTGAGGAAGGAGACACTGGAGAGCCATGCCATGGAAAGGGACCTGGGGGTCCTTGTCTAGGGCAAGTTGAACATGAGTCAGCAGTGCCCTGGCAGCCAGGAGGGCCAACCCTGTCCTGGGGGCATCAGGCACAGCATCGCCAGCCGGGCAAGGGAGGGGATTGTCCTGCTCTGCTCTGCACTGGGGCAGCCTCACCTCGAGTGCTGGGGGCAGTTCTGGGTGCCACAACAAAAAAACAGACATTAAGGTCTTAGAGAGCATCCAGAGGAGGACCACGAGGACAGAGAAGGGTCTGGGGGAGAAGCCTTACGAGGAGCAGCTGAGGTCACTTGGTCTGTTCAGCCTGAAGGAGGCTGAGCAGAGGCTGAGCGGAGACTTCACTGCAGTCTGCAACTTCCTCATGAGGGGAAGAGCAGGGGCAGGCTCTGATCTCTTCTCTGTGGTGCCCAATGACAGGACCTGAGGGAATGGCACAAAGTGTCAGGGGAGGTTTGGACTGGATATTAGGAAAAAGTTCTTCACCCAGAGGGTGGTTGAGCACTGGAAAAGGCTCCCGAGGGAAGTGGGGAGCAACATCAAGCCTGTCTAGTTCAAGAAGCATTTGAACAATGCTCTGAGGTACACAGTGTGATTCTTGGAGTACCCTTCACAGTGCCAGGAGTTAGACTTCCCTGTCGGTCTTCTCCAATTCAGATTATTGGAGATCTGATTCTTGATCAGCAATCAGATTCTTTTCAAGAATCATATGATCAGCTGCTGCTTTTGCCATTTTCTGGTTATTATGAAGTGCAAAAACCAAAGAAAACTTCACCCTCCCTTGTACACTGGAGCTGGTAGGAGCTAAGATTTTCAAAAGGTGGCTTTTTGACCGGATCTGGTACAGCTGTCTTTTTTACAATGGTATCTTGTGGCCATTAATGGGAGAAAGGAGAGCTGTGAGCTGAATTATATGCAGGGCAGTTTGCACCAAGGCTAGCTATCCACCCACATGCCGAACAATGCATGCTCTTCTTTCTAGGTTGTGTTTTACAAGCATATTCTGGGATGTATATTACTGTCCCTGGATCAAGTTTCAATTCCAATGTTGCAGCAGATGATTCTTTAAAGATTGACTGAAGAACTAGTGCAGAAGAGAATATTTTACTCTCTGGAGCAGCATGTTATTATCATATGAACACTACCACCTCAGTTTGACTGTGTATGGAATAAGTCTATATAATGCAGCTAACATTGACAAGATATGCATTCAAAGATAAACTCTGGATCACTTCAGCAGAATGAACTAACAATAAATCCAGTGAATATATTATATATCTCCTTAAGAAACTACCCTCCTGAAGTGTGCAGGTAAGCCTAACACACACAGGTGAAGAATACTTGAGTCTTGATACAAAGATGGTAAACATGTATAATATAAATTACATATAATTGCAGTGACATTCCTCTTCCCTGAAAAGTCTGTAAGCCAGGCAAGCATAAGAAGACACAAGAAAGAATGGGTGGGAACAGAAAATATAAAATTCCTATATATATCTACTGTGTTACCTTGTTACAGAAAAACCAATTCCCCATTTATTTCTAAGTTTCAGGATCACTCTGATGTGCCGTCAACATCAGTTCTCCAGGAAAACTGTGATCCTAGGAAAGTGGAAAGTGAATGGCTTATACAGGCTGGAAATCAGGTTTGTATGTGACTTGCTTCCAATGGCCTTTAGTTTGGCTGAAAAGTACATTTTTAATAGATGTGCAGGAACACAGTAATCTATCTTTGCAGAACATCTGGATCAGCAGAGCAATGCTGTCATTTAAAATGTTCTTTCAAAATTATTATTATACCAGTAAGTTACATCAGTACAAGGCAATATTGTAGTAGTACTGGTAATTATCTGGAGATTTGGTGGAGAAAGAGAAAGCAGCCTAGTTCTTCTCTACCTTAAATTGGTTTAAAACATCAATAGCACACCAAAATGTAGGGTTTTGTAGTGGTGTATAAGTGCTATAAACAATATGTAAGAACGTGCAGTCACTACTAGCAGCCGAAAAGAAATCCATTTTGTTTAGGACTGTCATTTAAGGGCAGGAAAATAGACCAGAACAGAACATTGTAAGCAAAATTGTTAAAATCATGCTGTGATAACAGAAAATTTCTCTAGCAAAGAGTGACCACTAACTATCCAAGTTCAAAAGTGCTATAATGTCTTGGCAATTTAAGAACTTCCACTTCTGGGTGCAGGTGTGATGGGCAAGACAGGTGCCTCCCTCCTGCAGGACTATCCTTGGTTTACCCCGTGGGACCCTGCCTTTGCCAGTGCCCGGGGCACAGCACAGTGGCAGCTGGTGGGAAACCTTCTGCCCCACGATTCCAGGCTGGCTTTACTGGAAGGAGACCCTGCAGGAGGTGCCAAAGGGGACAGAGGTTTCTGTACAGACACTGGCTGGCTTCTCCAAAGGCACCAGCAACCCACCCAGCCACCACCAGCCTTTGAAAAATTCGAGATTGGGTAAGATAAGGAAGGCAGGAAGGAGGAGCAGGGCCTGTGACGGTGAAAAAAGGAAGGGTGAAGGCTGGCACTGGGTGCCTTGCAGTGGGGGAAGCACCCACTAAGGCAGCAGTGCACAGGTCGGTTGATTTTCCCTGAGAAATTCAGGAAGAAGTGCAAGAAGTACATTATCATAAGTCTGAGTCAGGAGAAGAACTGACAGCCAGGAGGAAAAAACAGCCGTGGAGTGAAATCCCCAAATAGCTGAACTGCAAAAGCTTCATGCTCTGGAGCAACCCAGCCTATAGCAGCACTAAAAGAACTGGCAATGGAGAGAGAAAGTTGTCACTGGGACACAGCAGAGATGTGGAAGTCCTACCTCCATCAGGCAGAGCAAGCCTCAGCGCCCTCGGGAGCAGGGACAGACTGTGTCACCAAAGAGAGGCATTGCACAAAGCAAATGGCAGGAAGGCAGAATTAAGTCCCTGATGCATTAGGGAGATTTGGTGATGAGGACAGTCTAGCTTTGAACAAATGCATCCCTGAAGGAGTTCTCACAAAGGGAAGGGGTCAATATTTAAAACATTGCCAGGATGCATTTCCTGGCATCGGAGCTGGAGGCGGTGGAAGTTAGGGATTCCCACACTTCAGAGGTGTCTGTGCAGTTCATGGGGATCCTGATGCTGCTGGCTGCAATGTGGACTGTGGGTGGCCTAATGCACCTAGGGTCACCATGACAAAGCTGGAAGCATAGGGAACACCACGTGCATGACACATGCTTGGGAACAAAGCAATGGCAAGGTTACATGTACCTCCTCCAGTCTCGCAAGTCTGTGAAGAAATATGGGAAGAACAAAGCCAGATGTGATTTCCAAGCAAGTGATTATTTTGTGAAGCAATGTGTGGTGACAATATTTCCAAACCAGAATTAGGATGGTATAAACTTGGTTTCAGTCGATTTTTCTGGGTTTAAGTTACTTTAATTTTATAACTGTTTTCTGCTTTTTGAAGTATTGCTAAAATATACCACCATTCAAACTTGTTTATCTGCCTTCAGCATCTGCATTTCTGTGGTTGTGTGCACTTCACAGTAACACAGTTACCAGCACACACTTGGGTGTACAGACTGTGACCACAAAACCACCCTGTTCTGTTCCCAGCGCAGAAGGGCAGAGTGCCTATACAGCCTGCACAGGCTCACGTGTTTCCCAGTGGAGCACCAGGATATGGAAGGCAGAAAGTCTTGCCAGTGCCTAAGAGCATTTGGGCCAGCACTGGACATCTGCCTATGACTCTGAAGGGATCATGCAGTGAGAATAGCTACTAGACTTCAAACTGTAGCCAATACAGGGCTTAGACTAAACCACAGGAATTAATTTACTGTATAGTAGAGGGGAAAGCTGGCATAAATGTATACTGTGTATTATTGCTTTCTTAACAGGGTTACACTAACACTGATAAAAATATCAATCCATTCATCTGACCAAGCAAAATAGCAAACCGTCAAAAGAGGGAATCCAGCCTAATTCTTCTTTGTGGAGAAATGTTCCCTCCCCCTCAGCCCTTTACATGCCCCACTGAGCAGGGACAAAAATTTTCAAAACAATGATGGTAAAAGAATTTCAAGTCCTGTATCTGTTTTCATTTAGCAAATACTTACCAAGCTATTTCAGATATTTTGAAGAGGCATTTTTTTCTTCCTTTTTAGCAGACAACTTGCAGAACCTACTAGTATAAATGTAGTGATCATTAATTTGATATCCCAGAAAAGAGTTGATGTAGTTTAAATTCAAACATAATAATAGAACTGATGCAAAGGTCTTAATAAAATCTAAATATCTATACTGTGTTTTCTCTTTCTCTGAAGAAATGGAACTGGCACCCACAGACGAGATGAACCATGTTCGATTTACAAAAAGCAGCATTCTAAGCTTTCTGTTCTGACTCCTAGCTCAAAACACTGCATTTCTGACGGTATGCCATGGACTCCAAGTTGTTAAAAAGTACTTCCAGAGAGTATCACTGTGTGTACCAAAACCATTCCGATAGCAGAGCTGATAGCAGCAGACAATGATGTGGTGTGCCTACGAGGGAAATTCAGAGATATCCTTTGAGAAACCAAGCAACCGAAATTGCAACAAACTATATTTCATTTGTGTGTTGTGTACTCATTTTGTCACAAAGGGAGAAAAAATGTTGCCTTGTGCAGATATAGATAGATTCGCAACTCTCTTGTAAAGACAATTTTCCTCTACTGAACGTATAAATCCTAACTTAGAATTACAGCAGACAGAATAATTTATTATAGTTAGCATTTATTTTCCTGCAAGGCTGTAGTTACTCAGTTTCTGATTTTATATATTAATTCTTTTTCCAGAACTCTTTTGGAGCAGAGCCATGACTCTTCTTGAGTAATTCTTGGCAAGCACAAGCAGCACTTACCACACACGCTGTGGCTTCACTGTCTCATAATCTATATTTTTAATAGCAAAGTTCTTAATTTTCAGTGCATAGAAGTCATTATATTGTTTTCATTTCCCAGTGAACACTACTCTAAAGATATTATTTCAGAAGTTGTGCACAGGCATGTTACTAAAAAAAGGCTGGATTCAGAGTCATGGCAAAAATACACGTTTGTACGTTCAAAACGTGTTACATATGAATATTCTTAAGTTTGTTTAGAATGCATTCTTCCTGTTACACTGATGCCAGCAAACATCTTTTATTAGAATATTTCCAACGGGATTACATAAAGGGAAGGCAAACACAGCCAAAACAAGTTTATTTTTATGTGATCAAATATTCATGGAAATTCTTTGCCATGTTAATGAAAACCTTTTTATTCTGTTCTGAGAGGAGAGGATTTTCTAGATCCACATGTATTGTTTCTGCCAAGACATGTCGTGTTAACCTGCAATGAGGCAGTGTGGAAGAAGCAGAAATCATGTTTATTCGCACTTGTGGTGTGACTCAGCCAGTGACTCTCCAAGGTAAGGTACCACTCCTCTACGGAGCAGCTTTGTACAAATAATAAGTGTTTACAATGACAAATTATGACAGACTTTACATGTATTTTAACAAATTATTAGATTTTTTTTAATTTAAGAAAAGTGTTGTGAAATCTGTTCTAGACATCAACAGAACCTAGGATAAATCTGTGCAGGAAATCATTGAAGCTGGAGAGCATGAAAAATAACAAATTTACTACAAATCTGCAAAAGTAGCTGGTTTTAAAGGGCATGGGAATGGAGAAGGTTTGAAGAATGACAATGCTGGAATTCCTTAAGGATCTTGGCATCACTCTTGTTTTAAACTTTCAATAATGATTATTTAGGACTGTAGGAAAGAAACCTGAGCAGGACATCAATGTAACAAGGTGTGCTGTTGTGATGACAGAGCTGGAAGGTATTGTCAAGGCAGGTAAAAATTGGGGTATCATACTGAAAGGACTCTGAGGAAAAAAATTATAAAGGCAACATGAAATTCAACAGCTGAAAATAGGATGCCATGCACAAGGGATTTATTACAGTATTCTGATACAAGGAAAAGACCTTTTGCTGGAAGTGATTCAGAAAAAGAAGGATGTAAGTACCTCTCAGCCCATGGCAGGTTTGCTGTGCATCACAGGCATAACACAGCAGCAGAAAAATTGAAGGTAGCACCAGGGTGTGCTAAATGTAGTATTTCTACCAGAAATAGGGAAGGTCATGCCAGTTTGCAATTCCTTAACTGTGGTTCAATGCGTAACTGAAACATTCATGCTTAGAGGGACTGAAATGTGAAATGGAATAACGAGGGAAATTAGGACTCTGTTATCATCCGACCCAAGAAAAGATTGGCTTTGCACGTTAGTGAAGTAGAAGTTGGAGGTGGTCCTCTACATTGGACTGTACAAAAACATCAGAAGGAATACACTTGAAGTGGGGACCATGTTATAAACCTTCAGACTCACTGGATTCCAGAACAAACAAGCAGGTTGTTCTGCGATCTCTGGGGTCTCTCTTATCAAGAGGCTTTCCATCTCCCTATTTACATAGTGACAAACATTGTTCTCTGTCAAAATGTTCGCAGAGATGGTTTTCCACCAGTGCAGCGGTAGGGTGGCACAGACACAGCAACTGTGCACTGGATCACCTGGGGATTTTCTGGTGGTTTTTGAGGAGGATCTGGTTTAGTTAGTGGTCATTGCTTGCACAGATACTCTGTTTCCACTGGTGAACAGGAAGATGCTGGTTGGAGGGATGGATCCAGCCCATGGGCCATGTTGGGTTACAGGGCTATCAGAATACCACTAATACATAACCACTTCATACCATTTACTGTGGCATCCATATGTGAGGAATCATTTGTACAAACAAAGCAGAAACCTAAGAAGAAAGTATGCAAAGAGTAGTTATTATCTAAGAAACCAAAGAGAAAAAGTACAGTCAATCAGTTAACAGCAGTTCCAGTGAGTCAGTGGCAACACCACTAAATAGCATCCTCTGACCACTCCTATGTGGCACCACAGCAATGAGCCTGTCTTGCCTGTTGCAGCCATCCTGGCATCACTGGTACAGGCACCTCTGCCCTCTTCCACCTCATCCCCCCATGTCACATCTCTGAATAGGATTAACAATGTTTCTCCAGTGGCTTGGGGGCTCCAGAGCCTTCCCTTTCCCCACAAAGCAGAAAAGTGAGGTGGCAAAACCAGAAGAGCAGTTTTCCAGTGGAGGGGAGCGTGACTGTGCTTGCTAATCATGGAGCCATGTAGGAGGGTCTGCAGCAGCAGAGCTTGGGACAGGGTCTCAGGAAGACAGTGGTGCATGGGAAGCTCAGGATACCTGTGCTCTTCACTGCTGTGTGGCTCACTGGACACACTGCTTTTATTTTACCAGGAGACAAATTTTACCAGAGCTGATTCATTCTTCAAGAGTCCATACTCTGCAAGCATCCATGTGTTCAAGAGAAAAAAACAATCTGTGAAAAAGAAGTTGCCTTCGCCTTTGCCACATATTTTAAGTTGTCTGAAACATGAGGATGTGATTCTGAAAATCCATGATCAGGACACAGTCAAAATGTTGGATATTTTTCAGAAAGAGACGCATGTGGTGTGTCATTAGTCCCCGGGATGTCACTATGCCAGAGGAGCTGTCAGATGGCTTTTACAGGACAAACAAGCACAGCTCCAAAAGGTGGCATTCTGCAGTAAGATCTCTGTATGATCTCTACACTTTATCTCCATAGGCGTTTTTTAAAGATGACAGTTCATGCACTCCAGGTCACAAAAATCTCATGTTGCAGAAGTAGTGCAAGAATGCCAAGTAGTTGGCAGCAGGTTTATTCCTCAGAGGTAGGAGAGTGAGAAATGGGTATAATGATTCACTGTAAGTAGTTACAAGAGGCAGGGAATTGCTAACAGCCTTTGTGTGCTGGCAGGGCTAAGATGTAAGCATCCAATCAGTAATTACACCCAGTCCTTGCCCTCAGCCATGAAGAAATGAAGCCACAGCCAGCTCAGAACTCCCCACATAAATCAAAATGTATTTCGAAAAATTTTGAGGAGCAGTGAATTACCAGAATTCCTACTCTAAGCTGCCTTACATGCCACCTTACTTCTAACCACCTAAGGAAGATGGTGCTGCCTATATTTTTAGATTTACAGTCTTAGCCTCACAAAGCACTTGAGTGTTGTGCCATTTATGCAACACATTTCAGATAGTTTTTGCTTAACTGCTGGGTTGAAGCTTTTTCCAGTCCAATTTTCACTCTCTTCTGTGAGAAGAGTGAGAAAAGTCCTGAGAGGTAAATTTTCATTTTTACCTCAACACTTCACTTTAAAAAGCCCTCCAGATTTTTAAATATGAGCAATGAAATCTTGGAGCATTTGGCTTTCAAGACACATATCACACAAATATAAATATTACCATCAGGTTTGTTTATACAGCTACCATTTACAAATCAGACTAGGCATCAGCCACAACACAGTAAGAATAATATAATTTTAGACAGATTTTAGAATTTTTGGACCCTTGGCCTAAAAAAGAGCTAATTTGTAAAAGCTTTCCAGAAAGCAGGACTCAGCTGAAGATTTCTCCAAGCTGTTATAGGCATCCATGCTAGGGAATTTTGTCACAGATTTTTCTAAAATAATGTTCTAAAAAGCTCCTTGGAAAACTTACTTTTTCCCCTTCCTTCTCCATTTCTCAGGCACTCATATATATTTTACCTAAACATACTTCAAGATATGCCATTTTGTTAATTAATACAAAGAGCTTTTGCAAGCTTGTATCAACACTGATGACGAGTGAAATGCTTTTTCAACTCCAGGATGTAATTTCCACAGACGAGGAGGAAGGAAGAACGCACATGATTGAACTGTTTGGTCAAAAACTGAAAGAAAAACTAATGTAAAAATCTCAAAAATCATTCCAAACTGCTCTTCTCAGGCAAGCCTCAGCAGTTTCTACTGCTCCCATCACTACACCGTTCACAAAAAGCCCTCTTCGGGGGTTTGGCTTTGCAAACAGATAAAAGAAGAACTGGGTCACATTTAGCATCTCACAGTGTTGCCAGTGTCTCTTTATATTTAAGCACACAAGTACCACATCTAACTTCTCACAACTACAAGAGTTTATTTACATAAAGCCAACAAACAGTATCTCTGTCAGTGGTACACATTAGGCCGTGCCACTCATAAATGTTTGTGAGATGGAGAAACTGACATGTTTCCTTGAGAATAAGCATCACATTAATTAAAAATATTCTCAGGGGAACAAAATATAAGCCACAGCAATTGAACTGAGTGCCCTCTGCCCTGTTGTTCAGAAGTCTCTGGGGCAAAGCCAAATGAAGTATAATTAATATGCCTGGGAACCCATAAACAAACGAAAGGGGCATGGTGGGAAGTGGGATTTCAGTGTCCTTTACATGTAGGTTTATCTGAGTTGATAGCTAATAAATACCTTTGGAAGTGCTTATCTGTTGAAAATTATTTCCCTTCTGAAGCAATGTTTCTCTAGAGCTAAGTTGTGCTATGCATGAAGCAGAAAAATCTTCTTTTTCTTAAAAGCAGTGGTGCCAAAAAAATATACTACCACAGACATGTTTTAAGCCAAAGCCAGTGAAGATTTTTGGCTAAAGTTGCATGCATCTGAAGTGGAGATGTCCTTTGTACTGAAGTCTTCCCAAGGGTGATTGTAGCTTCAATCAGTGTGGGGATCGTGGGGACATACTAAACTGCAGACTACCACACACTCTATGTTCATACTGCAAGGGCTAGTGCACAGCACAGTGTTTTACACCTCCATGAAATATTCATGGAGACCAAAGCACAGCTGAACTGGAGCCTAACCAAGCCGAACTATAACTTTACTCCTTTCCCCCATCATGTTACGCAACAGGCAAAGCTAGAAATAAGTAGGCAATAATTTGGAGTAGCCTCCTGTTTAAATGTCATTTAGCCCACGAAAATCTGTCATTCCAGCCAGGTGAATAAGTATCTTGAGTTACCAGTATGAGATTTCCCTTATTTACCCTCTGCAATTCCTTTCTCAAAACCTGCTGCCTTCCACACTCTTGGGGGAAGATCTGCTACCAGTTCAGTATCTTTTGACTTGATAAAGTCATAGCAACAAACCCATGAAAGTGCTTGGAGAGGAAGAGACAGGGCTAAATACATACTATTCTGCACATAATTTTCTTAAAGTCTGATAAGGTAGGCAAAGAGATCAAGATGAGAAAACATTTCCTATCTGGTCTCTCACCTTGCATTTCAAAATAAACCAGCACTTTCAAAAAAAAAGTAAAAACTAACAAAAACTAGTGGATGAAAAAGTAGCTGCTTTGTTTCAACCCTGATGTGTGGGCACTTGCCCTTAAATCATGGCATTTAGGTAGCAGATTGGTAGTTAATATTATTGTCATTCTACGAATGTTTTACTTAAAACATTAACTGAATATGGGGAAATAGTACTGCATCATTTTATCCTATTACTGAAAGTAATCTTATCAATTAAATAATTTGCCTAGCAGAAGATTTGCTTTTACAGTCTGAACTAGTATCAAATACAAAAGAAAAATGCACTTAAGTTGAATGACAAGCATTGGTGGTGGCAGAGAGAAGAAATATGGGAATAAAGACAGCTGACTATGTTCTCCATTTTTAGGGTGCATAATTGTTCCAAATATTCCTTTGAAGTTTGAGATTGGGTGTTGGTTGGCATAAAAGGCCTTCTCACCACAACTGAAACATAGAAGAATTTTATCTTTCAGCGTTACTTATTCCAAGTTTAATTAAACTTCATTCAGCTCTGGTATGGCTTAACTCCCCTGTGACTCAGCTCTGACAATAGTCAGACAAAAATACCATTATGTCAGCATCACGCAGAAGACAGTGAAGCAGCATCAAAATTTCAGAACAAAGGAATAAGGGAGTCCACATTGTTGTGGACTTAGCAGAACTGGTCCTGCATCTACTGAGATTTGTATAATCATCAGTTTAGTGTCAGGCACATGAAGGAAACAAGCTGTGGGACCCTACCTATACGGTATGTGTGGACTGAAAAACTGAAAGCATATAAATGTTTCAGGACTGAGTACAGGATGAGATTGCTAGCATGCATGTTAAAAAACTCCACCAAGCACTGTCCAAATCTCCCAACAGAGTAGGAAAAATTAAATTTTCTACTCAAAGGCTGCGGGCAAAGTAAATTTTCTTTATAGCAGCACTATTAGAAAATTATGGAGAAATGTTTTGTATCTGCACCTTCCCTTTTTAACTTAAACAATGGGGTTTTTAATGCACTATATACATACTAAAAGTATGTATATAACTTTAAAGAATAAAGAACCCCTCAAAAAATTATGTGCAAAAGCAAAGAAAATAGAAGAAAAATTCTACAATAATGAACAACATTTTCAAAAACTACCAACGGAAAGCAGCCAATTTACATTTACAGTGTCTGTGTGTAAAGAGGTGACGCAGTAGCAAAGACAGAATAATGACTGCAGAGTAATGAAAAGCATATTTCTTTGTTCAAGCAGAAAGCCAAGGTCAGTCCCACATTTAGGATATTGTGGAAGACACACCTAGCTATCTAAAGCAGCAGTTTTTCCTGAGAAAATGTCTGAATAAGTTATTTTTTGATGATTCATTCTGGATCCCTTAGTCAAAGAAGACAGAGCAGCATCCTTCACACTATGGAGCACAATGCCATTTTAAGATGCTGTTGTGTCTGTGGTGGCACGGTTTGCTTATGACATCTGTGACCTAAAATTCAAAGACCTACTTCAGAAGTACAGGTTATTTCACAGGATCATAGAATCATGAAATCATGGAAAAGACTTCAAGATCATAGTGTCCAACTGCTTGCCTAGCACAACCAAGTCCACCACCACACCACATCCCTAGGCAGCACATCTACATGTCCTTGAAATATCTGCAGGGATCATGATTCAGCCACTTCCCTGGGCAGCCCGATCCAGTGCTTGATAATCCTTTCAGTTGAAGAAATTTTTCTTTATGTCCAGTCTAAACATCCTCTGGTGCAACTTGAAGCCATTTCCTCTCTCTTCCTATCCCTTCCTGCTTGGCAGAAGGGACTGACCCCCACCTCATTACTATCTTCTTTCAGGTAGAGGGTGATAAGGTAGCTGTAAAGAGTGATAACGTCCCCTCCTGAGCCTCTTTTTCTCCAGGCTGAACAGCCCCAGCTCCCTCAGCTGTTCCTTACAGGACTTGTGCTCCAGACCCTTCACCAGCTCCATTGCCCTTCTTGGCACATGCTCCAGCACCTCAATGTCTTTCTTGTAGTGACAGATCCAGAACTGAACACAAGAATCGAGGTGTGGCCTCACCAGTGCCAAGTACAGGGGGACAGTCACTGCCCTGGTCCTGCTGGCCACACTATTGCTGATACAGGCCAGGATGACATTGGCCTTCTTGGCCACCGGGGCACAGCTGGATCCAGTTCAGCCTCTGTTGATCAGCATCCCCAGCATCCTTTCTGTCAGGCAGCTCTTGCCCAAACCTGTAGTTCTGCTATTGTGTATGGTGTGGCACAGGAGGGTTATGGCATGTGAACCATCTTCAAGGAGCCTCAAGCTATCCTTCCTTCATTAGTTTTAGCAAATCCCTAATGAGCTTGCTGAACTTTGAGAATTCCTTTCTGTGGTATCCAGCTTTGTCCATGCATGACTTATTTCAGAACCAAGTTCCATCACCATTTTTTTCTTTCACACACTCAGTAGCCTTGCACCACACTCTGACTATTCAGGGGGGAAACTCTCCCAACTGGAACATTAAGAAGATAGTTTTGAGGCTATCAAAATTTTACTTCTGTCCTGCAGACTGCAGCACTTACTTTCCAATTAATTTCCCCAGAAACCTTTTTAGCTGTAAATTGTGATGTATTCTTTAAAGAAAGGGTATCGTATGTTCTTTCCTTTGACTTTCATATCTTCAGTAGAACAAAAAATAGATACTTCAACAAAAATTGCTTCTCATGAACTACTAGTTGAATTGTTTGTACACATACACCACAATTTCTTTACCATGAGTAATGTAACTGTCAAGTACTGAGTTAACTCATTTGACATTTGCTGAAGGGCACTTCAATATAATTGCAACAATACTTTTTAATTAGAATTAAAGCTAATATGTTGTCTTTATGTTCTAATATTTTCCTATAATGTATATACTCTGTATTAGTAAGTGGACTAGCACAGGTCCAGCTGTGCTTAGATGTTGTGCTGCAGTCACCAGACTCTGCAGAGAGGACTGTGTGAACACAGCTATGCTGCTTCCGGGTCTGAGATAGCTTTGTACAACCACAAGGATTTTTCCATCCCACCAGCAGCTCTGATATCATAAAAGGACCCACATCTGCATGCAAAACCAGATGCAGAGTGTTTGCTGTTTCCATACTGATACCCTAATGGAGACAGGGACAAAAATATGTCAAAAGGGACAACATTTTGATCCTGAAAACCTTGCTTGTACTTTTCCCAATGCCAGTTGTGTTTATCTGTTTGACTGAAAATTCCCCAGGCATTGAATGCATCTGAGGAGAAAATCTACTCTGAGCAGCTTTTTGTCTATTTCCTGTTCAACTACAATGAAGAACCAAACCCCTGGGAAGCCATCTTTTCAGACTTCCAGGTAAGCCTTTAGCACACCTCCCACATATGCACGAAACTCGACTCCTCAGAAAATGAGATTTTATAGAAAAAAAAAAAAATGTAATTCTGGTCTTATAATTAAGATTATTTACCAAACTCCCTTGCCTCAGATGAACAGCCTAACCATTGGGACAAGTAATCATGCTTTCAGTTTGCTATTCTACTTACTCTTATGTTCTTCCTGCAGAAGGGCATTATGTCAGCAGGAAGGATGCCTCCAAACAAAAATATCCCATCACCTGATAGCTTGAACATTATTCTGGAGAGAAAATCAGTGTGTTTTTTAAATGCTTTGATTGGCAAGAGGAAATTAACTCAGGCCTCCTACTTCTAAACCAAGTCTTTTTTATTATAAGGCTATTCTGTAAACATTGAGTAATGCTTTCCCACTTTTTTTCTACAAAGAAACAGTGACCCCTTGCTCAGGTGATTAAAATAACAGATAAAGGTGACTACCCATAGGAGGAAGCTCAGGGTTGTGGATCCCAATATGACAAATGTGAACTAGCTTCAGGAAGATTCAGGCTACCCATTCTTCATTAGTTTTAGTAAATACCTAATGATCTTGCTAGACTTTAAGAATCTTCTTCTGAAGTATCCAGCCTTGCCCACGCATGACCTACTTCAGAACCAAATTCCTTCATATTTTCTTACATAACTTCACTAGACCTATACCACACTCTGACTATTCAGTGAGGAAGAAAGTCAAAGCATCAGTTAATTTAGGGGTGCAATTGTGTCACAGCATGTGAAGCTAGAAGTGATCACAGACAGCAACTGGTCTTTGGAAATGGTCAGAAGAAGGAGCCTGTGTGGAAAAAAGCATGCACAGAACTTACCCACATGATCTCCCAGTCCTTAACACCATGTGCCTGGGCCATTTATTGAAATAGAGATGTTCTCAGTGTATTTAGTAATTTTCAGTGGATTCCCCTTCCAAGAAGCTGTCCAGCACCCCCTCGGTAAGGATACCCTACAATATAAACCAAAGTGCTATACAGCTGCTGAAGTACATTCACATATTTTAAAGACTCCAGAGAGCCCTGCTCTTCAAGTCTGGAGTGATGATACACTCATGTCAAGGCACAGCAGTCCAGTCTCCTAACTCCGGACCAAACAAAATCCATAAAATGTTCAAAACTGCTCATACCTTCATTATACTTTAAGCTGTGGAAATCTGGGACAGATGTGATAAAACTCAAGTGTGTAAGTGCTGGAGACTGTTTCACAAAGTCCAAAAATGAAAGCACATCTGTTGCTCTCCTCATCTGAAAGCTGTTTACTCGCGCAGCCATTTCTTGCCTTTGGTGGCGTATTTGCTCCCTTTAGTCTGCAGTGGTCTAGGGGATTAGCTATAGATAAAACATATAGACCTCGACTGAAGTATTATGATTGGTTTGACATGCTGGTCTACATTCCCTTACAAAAGCCATCACCTTTGACTTTTTCTTGTATTTTTCTAAACCTTTTTCTTTAATAACAGAACTCAAGTCAAACTCAGCTGAAATTTTCCATCCTTTCACAGTCAGCTATACATTTACCATTTCATTGGCATGGTTTGTACAAATAAACACAGGTCTTAAATCAGAATTCACTTTAGGGAATTCACTCTGATGCTTAGTATGGACACAAAATTCTACAACTTAAACAAATGCTGTAGTCTATGTAGTTATCACTGCAGACGGACAATCAGGAGACATATTGGTTTAAGAGAGATGTTACTATCTTTTCTTCTGGAAGAAGTCTTCACAGTGAAGACATTAACCTGTTTGTGAAACATCACTGGAGGTGCCCAAGTAAAGCAGAATGAAATACACCCTTAAAAGTTAGCTGACCTGCTCTGGAAAAATATATATTAAATCCTCTAAATCAAATCATAGTAACTTTCATGTGTTGGGGGTTTGGGATTTTTTTCTATTAAATTAAACCTTAGAACTACACAGTCTTTTAAAATATGCCTTCCTAGCAAACCAGCAGCATAACACAATAGTATCATTCATATCTGTCTGGTACGTTTAGCTTAAGCCTCATATGCAATTGCCTTATTAAATTACCTGCTGCTTTCTGGTATTTTGCTTAGTTTTGCCATAGTAGAGAACCAATGCANCTTTGCTGACTGCAAGCCAGTGAGTGACATGAAACAGTTCAAACATTCAGACTAAAATTTTAAGAAACAAGTGCCTGAATTCATTTTCCTCTGCATGTTGAATCTCACTTTTCACACATCAAGGAGCAAAAGCTCTAGTATTTTATTTTTTCTTAGAACAACAAAAGAAATATAGGAAACTGATGGCTACAGCACAAATACATTGTGTTTTCTTACTCAAAGCAATAAAAAATACAATCTATTTTTTTTTAAACATATAAAGGTTTGAAGAATTATTATAGAAAAATAGTAGCTATACTTGACAAACACTACTTACATTATCTAGTAACAACTTGAATATATTGTCTGTTTTCTTTAGATGAATGCACATATCAGCTTTAAGCTGACAACAGAAGCCATGAAGTCATCCAGCAATTTAGCTAGCAGAAGAAGCGGGCTATAGGGAAAGGAATGACCTGCTATTGGGTAATCAAGTTTACAGGTGAACTATATCAATTACTGCAGGAAAACTTACTGGTGTACGTCACAAGGCCTCACATTTCCTGTTACACTCCACACTTCAGTTTGTAGTCCCATGTGCACAGGCATGTTGGGGATACATGGTGATGCCAGGACACTCATATCTGCCTGGCTGCACTATACCTGGGCTGTAAGGGTACCATGACCCATTTGCAATCCCACTGCTAGCACAATAATCAATCTGAGAAGCAGAAAGGGAACACATCTGACACACCTTTTACAATACATATGCTTCTTTCACCCTCAAGACTCACGTATTTATTTTCCATTTTGCTCTATACTAGTAGCCACAAATTACTTTTCAGGTTTATGTGAATTCCTGGTTGACCGGTCACCGAAGGCTTTCGTGGTTTTCAGGCATATATCTCTTTCTGTGACTCATTTTGTTCGTAAGCTACACAGCTTGCTCACTGCAAGATTTGTGGGCAGTATTTGTCTACAGCCTGTATTCTGGCACACTGAGATGCTCTTAAAACAATCACTGTTGTTGGCAGCCAGACACATGTGCGAACTTCCCCTCTGCCCTGATGCAGTGGCCAAAATGAACAGAGCCCTGCATTAGACCCAAAGGACCTCTTGGAGAACAGATGTCCCACGCGGAACTATCCTGGCTGCCCATAAAAGGCACCTCTTGGCCTGGTGTTTGCCCCCTGCAGGGAAGAGCACAACGTGTTTGGGCGTTATCCAAACTCACGGAAAGTTAGTTAATGCCACTATTATCCCAACAGATGGGCATAACTCTGAGCTGATCAGAGGCTGCGTTTTAACATAGTTGCCAGCAGTAGTATGCCCAACTGGGTGAGTCAACAGGGTCTGTCAGTTTTGAGCTTTCATGCTTCTAGTTAAAGACATGCCCTGCTGCTTATCTTGCTTTTCCCAAACTAGATTAAAGACATTCAAATGCCTTTCCCATGGCTTCACAAAAGCATTCCTTATCTCAGGCCTAAAACACCAGGCACGGTAGTGTAAGGCCAGTGTATGGTCACAGACCCTGGCCCATCTTTTTATTCTTGTCTCCCCACAGAATCTTGGCTGGATAAGTAGCTGGGATGAGCCTCACTCTTCTCTAGTGATGGGAACTGCAAGCCAGTTAGGCTAATACTTACACGGATATGTAAGGCAGCATAGACTTCTTGCTGGCAGTCAAATGCTAGGGATGAGTCACACCTCCACAGCTGACTAGAAGGTGAGCTGTCAGGGGCTACCATGACAGCAAAACGCTAGAACACACTTACGTCTGTTAATTGCTGTGCTGCTTAAAAATGGACTAACAAGATGTTCGTGATTCAAACTCCTGCAGTGTCCGGTTGTCTGCCTGCCTCGCTTGAGGTCTCATTCTTCAGTCATAACACTGCCACATGTTGACCTGACTTCTGACATCTAAGGCTGGCTCTGGCAGTCATTTCTGCCAGCCTCAATGCCACCTGCTCAGAAAGCAGCTCCCAGCAGAAAGAAAACTGATGTCACTTGATGGTGCATATTGCTGGGAGATATAATTTTTTCTTTCTGTCTTACGTGTTTTGTCCATTACTGCTGTATTTATGCACTGTTGGGTTTTACCTTTTACCTGCAGCCACTACCCTTAGATATGATTCATTAAGGAAAATCTTGCAGAAGTGTCACTCTTGTTCCTGCCACATGGCAAAAAACACTGATTAGTCACAGAAGCCTCAGCTTACCCACACACCCCTCAATCCCAAACAACAATTCTAGGCGTGTGTCATCTTATGGTTGTTTCCAGCTGTTTATTCCTGGATGGCTATTTCCCTGAAATGTTGTTCATCTTTTCTGTGAAGCAGAGTTTCTCTGTAAATCCACATTAATGATGTGTACATTAGGCAATTTTGCTGCTCTCAAACTATATTAGTTGTATTTCAAATTAATTTCCACTAACACAAACCATTAAGCTCTTTCAAAATAAAATCAGCAAAAGCTGAATCTACTAATTATCTCTAGCAAAAAACAGACCACAAAAAAAAAAAATCTTATGTCTGGATTTAAAAAATATATGCATTTTTCACTTGTGTCCACTACTGTCTTGGGTTTTTTGTAACATATTATTGAATTACTCCATGGGGAAACTGAACACAAGCATTACTAAAACCAAGATTTTATTTCCATAGGACAGGTCACAAAAGGAAATTAGTAAAAGAGTAATATGGAGCCTGCACGGGAGTTGAGATAAAGCCCTACAGAAAATGACAGCAAAATTAAAATTAAAATTTCCAGGTACAATAATCAGTGTGTTCAAAAAAACAAGCAAACAGCCATGGAAACATGCTTTCACCTTTTCTAAGTATCAATAAACAAATACTTGGAACTATTTTTTACATGATTTAGTGAATGCTCTGCCTTACAAACATCAGATCCTCTGTTTGTGCCTGTGTCTATGAATACCCACTATTCACTCATTTTATTTCATAAAGGGAAGGAAGAAAGTTGAATTTTGATCTCTGACAGCTGCATACAAGTCGTTTCAGGAGACATTGCAAGCACCCAGGAAACTGGAGTAGGGGCAAAAAGGCTTCAGAGGATCACAAACGCTGCTTGCTGTTATTGTTGCAGAGCAGTGCTGCAGGACGTCCTTGCTCACACCATCAGTCCGACCAGGGGCATGTCAGAATGTCCTGTACCTTCCACTCAGTCCATAAGCCCAGTTGTCTCAGCAGAGAAATCAGGGGATGGCAGTAGCACCCAGTTTATAAGCAAGTCTCAAAAAACTGACACAGAACCCAGTTACACCCATATAGTCAAGAAAAGGGTTACCTTATTTTCAATGGTAATTGAATTGCACACAATTATTCTCTTTTGAGAACACTTAGCTAATGCATTGCCTTATTTTGATCAGCAATTATGTAAACATTAACATAAATATAACAATGGGGTCATTTTTTTCAGACTTAAAAGCTGGAACTATAAGTAATGAACCATCAAAACACCACAGCGTTAAAAACCAAGTACATATTAAATACTTTTAAAAGAATTCTAATTTACTTGCTACATGTTTATATTTCTATTTTGCGATTATGGTGTTTGTATACATAAGCGCATTCTTGGTTCTTTCAAACATTGTCTTAGATCACACTGACCCAAAATTTTACCAAAATAGTACAAAAAATCATAATGAACCACAAGAATGTGCATTGCTTTCCATACTGGGTCTCAGTAAAATCCCCCAAATTCTAGAAAGGAGACATAAATACTGTGAAATTCATTCTAAGAGCAGGAAACTGTTACCTCTGTAGGTAGATTTACACATGCAGGAAACCTGTCTCTGACAAAACGGTATGGAAATTAATACCTATTAGGTGAGGCCTGCTATTAAGCTTTCTGCAGCTGTGGGAAGAGGCAGGTAGTTGAATTAATCTTCAGCTAACTGGTTTCCAGTTAATAAAAAATTTTCACTGCTTCTTCTCCCATTAACATTTAACACTGACCCCCAAGAGATCTACCACTTTCATCCAACCACAGGCCCCCTCTGTGCTCTTCTCTCCCTCCTGCAAGAACGAATAAAACCTGCTTTATCCCCTTCCTGCTAAATAGCAATTTCGAAACAGATCGCTTATGTCCATTTTTATTAATTAAGAGCTAGTTTTAGAGGTCATACCCTTCTCCCCCAAATGCTAATCCCCTGAGCTCTTATCACCTTGTTAAATGTTTACTGTTGTGAGCACAGACTGGTGAAAGCTGGGTCAGGTCAGCGACCTCCCTGATGGGGGAAGAGACCTATATTGGAGATGTAATGTACGTCCCCCAAGGGCTGAGGGGGAGGAGGAGGCAAAACAGCTGCTAATCTACCATAGCAGAGTGACAGCACATTCTCCTGGCACATGTTCATCTTAATTTTTGCAATTCCTCTCTCTTTGTTTCCTCATGTGTATATACATAATTTGCCAACTTAGTGTAGCCCAAAAAAACTAGACAGCTCTAAGAAAATAATTCATCTCCCTTTGGCTACAGAGACATGTACAAATATGATCAGAATTTTGATTAATAAGCAGACAAAGAATTCACTGAAACATTGTCAGCACAACCTGGTTTTGAAACTGAAAATGACAGAGGATCTTTTAAAGGGTGGAGTGATGCCAGTTTGCATGTTTGGTTTTGGATGTCTTCACTGCAGGAAATAAACACATGGAAGCTAAGACCAACCACAAAGAGATTCTCATTAGCTCAGAGAAACTGTCCTTGTATCCAGACAATAACCTACTTTCATCAAAGAAACAGGTTTACTCAACAAAACTGGTTTCAGCCTTCTTTGACAGGGACATTGTACAGGAAGATAGGGGTAAGGTGAAAAAAGTTTTTATTGTAATTTAAATTATTCCGCTATTTCACATTAGTTCCTGGCAGACTGGAGAAAGTAGTAATTGTGTGAGTTGAAAACTGAGGATCTCAAGCATTAAGGTTTAAGGATATCTGCAATTAAATGATCCAAAAACTTAGACAAAAGTGACACAAAAAGACAATGTGAAGATCTTAACTCATGAACTTTAAGATTATTTTGTTCTGACAAACAACATCATGAGAAAAATTTGTCCTCTTTTAACAAATAAACTTCTTTTTTTTCCCCCCCACAGTCCTGATCAACCAAAGGAATGAGACTATTGGGATATGGTTGGTGGGAGAGACAAATCTCTATTTGTGATCCTGTATCTCACACAAATTAATTTTACCTGACTTTTACTTTTGAGTTTTCCCAGATTTCCCATAAGAAGTTGTTTACTTTCTTTATGTCCTTTGCTCATTAAAGTCCCTCTGTGTCAGGAAGACGGCATGTCACATCTATAAGACACAGAGAATCAGAGAATAACTCAGGCTGGGAGGAATTTTTGGAGGTCACCTGATCAGATCTCTGCTCAGGCCAATGCAAATTTACCTCAGGTTGCTGAGGTCACGTTCAGTAGAATTCTGAGTACCCCCAAGGATGGAGAGTCCACAGCCTCTCTGGGCAACATTTGGCAGTGTCTGATCACCTCATGGGGGGAAAAAACCCTCAACATTTGATCAGAATTTTGTGTCCCTGTTGTGACTTGTGTCTGTCTCCCTAACCCTCACACCTCAGTTAACACAAGAGAAAACAAAAAACCCAGAGCCATGTTTTGAGTGTGACTGAGACAAGGCAGCCAACGGATGTTAGGGCTGCAGACGGAATGCAATCATGAGGAATTTCCAGTCTGGGAAAACCTGCAGTGCCTTGTCTGAGGCTCATCTGAAGGTTATGGCTTCATATGCCTTCTCTTACTAGTTTCCCAGGGAGTTGTTTACTTTTTTTTTAATAGTCCAACTGCACCTCTTTCTCTGACCTTCTGAGAACAAATTATTTGCAACCTTCCTGACACAATGAAAAATGAAGCTACATTAACTAGAGGCAGCCACTGTATGATGATCACAACATTTACATTGGATTCTTTTTTTGACCCTAGTGTTCACTTTGTCAAAGGTACATTAATTACTCAAAACTTGCATCATATAAGTCAACATGAACATTCAGGTCAAGATAAAGCCTTGAGAATGTTTTCCTTCTTTTGTTTTGCAATGTACTTTCATTCTTGGGAATTAGTCTACAACACAGGGCAGGGTAAAGAGCTAAGCTGCAGAAATGCACAGTGACAGCAGCAGAGTGTTTTATGATAAGGGAAGCCAAGCATCTTAGGCACTCTGTAACTCTATTGTCAAATAGGTCTTCAAGAAAACAACAGAAGTGATATTTTAGATGAAGTCTGAGAGCCAGTGAGCAGTTTAAGCTTTGATTGGAAGTTAATTTGAAACGTTAGTGTAAAAAAAAATTTCTCCAGATTTCACGTTTGATCTTTCCTTCATATTTAAGATGTAGGTAGGAAAGACCATGTTTGGTGCAACAGCTTCTTAAGAAAGAGTCGAGAGATTACTTGGAAATACAGCCAATCGTACCTTCATTCACAAGAGCATGATAATGACTGTGTAATCAGCTAACGTGACACAAGCTGACACCACTTTATTCATGTGTCACATCCAACTTTCACGGAAGAACACAAGGGAGAGGTTTCCTGTGTGCAAGCTCGGAGATTAATTACTCTCTAATCACAGCCAGAGTGATTCCCATAGAACAGCCTACCATAAATCTGGACGTGCTTTAAATGAGACACCTCAGCCCCACTCGCCTGCTCCTGCTCCTGCCCCGTCCCTTGTGGCACGGTGTCCCTGCGGAAGCGCGCTGCTCTGGGGAGAACGGGCAGGGAGGGGAGCAGAGGCCTGAGGGCAGCCTCACGGCAGCCTGCCAGGCACGAAGGGAGCCTGCGGGGGAGCTGCCGAGGGACTGCGACACGGCAAGGGTTAAAGGAGTCCAGCTGAAAGAAGGTGGGTTCAGATTACATACCAGGAGGAAATTCTTCACTGTGAGGGTGGTGAGGCACCTCCTCAGTTTACCTTCCCCCTCTAATTTGAAGGTAGGTGGTTACTGGCTATGCTCGCCCATAGAGCACGAGGAAGGTCAGACATTCCCTTACTCCTAAGTTTAACCTACAGTGCTGGCTGCATGGGGAGAGAGAAGAACAATTTACATTCTACCAGAAAAGGAGGAAACCAAGAGACAGATCATTCAAGCCCAATGTTACTATTCTTTAAGTCCCTCGTCACCAAATCTCTTTATTGCCCTTTGCTTAAGGAAGCTTTCATTACAATGCTCTAAAACATCCTAAAAGTGAATTATTTCATGTAGCAGGAAAATGAGCTCAGCCTGGTATCATTGTAGGCAAGAGCTACTTTGTGAGGAAGGAAGGAGGCCAGAGTGGGTCATTGCTGTGCTACACAGACATAGAATTGTAGAATAGTTAAGAGTGGGAAAGACCTTTTAGATCAACAAGTCCAACCATTAACCCATCACCGCCAGGTCCACCACTAAACCATGTCCCTAAGCACCACATCTGCATCTGATCTGGTTTTTGATCATTTCAGGGACCTTGATTTCACCACTTCCCTGGGCAGCCTGTTTCTATGCTTGACCACCCTTTCTTGACGAAGATAAACACCAAGTATTTAAACTAAAGAAACAAGTAGGGGTAGAGAAAAGAGGAGTACAAAATACCATGCAATAAAACAGAGGCTGAGAACTCAAAGAAGCCTGCTAATCACAGCCTGAGGAGTAGCAGGCAAAAGCAGTGATAATTTTACGGAGGGAGCCAGATCAATTCAGCAGAGGGTATTTATCACACATTTACTATGACAGAAGAACTGAACATTAGGGCCAGGGATAATTTCTTCCAGTCCTCTGTTCCCATGCAGTGTCCCCAGCTTAAAAAAAAAAAGGTACAAATGTCCATTTGCAAAGGTATCCTCTACTTGTGGGATGCTGCATTGTAAAAGATTGTTCTGCATGTGGGCTTCAATCACGGTTGTTAAATGTCATTACAGTGAATGCGACCCTTCAATATCAAGGCTTACTGGAAACCAGCATCTGTGGTTTTTTTACCTCCTAGCCACCTCCTACTAAGTTCTTCTTGGAAGTGCTCACTTATGTACCCAGGTACCTGTCACAAATCATAACCTGGCTTCCAATCTCATAATAGAGAGCTTTGCCATTGTCAAAGGCTTTTGATAAGCTACAATATAAGAGGGCAAAGCACATTGCAACAGAGCCAGAACAAGCACTTGTTGTGAGTGACCCATACTGCTACTGCTAACATGACAACATTTTGTACTAGCTAGCACATTACTGAAACCAGCCCAAGTGCCCCAGTTGTTCTGAGAGAAATTTAAGTAGGAAAGCAGTACTTTAGGCGTACTATGAAGAAGGAAAATGCTACACCCAGGAGCTTACAGCATGAGAGGAAGACCAGGGTTTTGAGTGTTGACAGCACATACTGTCTATCCGAAGGGCACAAAACTGCAGAATAGTACAACATATTCATAGAGAGAAGGAAAAGCCTAAAAATGGAGACAGATCGTGCACAATCAGTCGAAGTCACGCCACTGTTTTCTTATGGCCCATAAATACCATAAAAAGAATGCCAGATGTTTCTTGAAGAATCAACAGCTTTGTGAAACACACACACATCATGGAAAGCATCAGTGCTTGTTGGAGGCAGTAGAGTGGAATGCTGAGGGGCTTCAACTGCACCCAGCTGTTGTGTGGGCCTGCAGCAGCCGGAGGTCTGACCTGGTGCATCTTGCACTTTGCATGCTTACCTCCAGAGAAGAGCCTGGTGTGGGAGCCTGCTGGAAGGGGGCGTTGGAGGGCCCTGGAGCTCTGCCTGCCTCTGTGCACTGTGCCTGCCTCTGTGCTGTCAGTCCCCACAGGCCTCATTTTGCCAGCTGAGGAGTGGTTTTTGGTGGGCTGCTTGTGCATTTTGTAGTGCAGCTGTAGGGACTGCCTGCAGGCCCTCTCCATGGCCATCCTGCTGTGCAGGAGGGCAGGCAAGCCAACTACATACTCCTTGTAATGGCTGTCCCCTCCCACTGAGTATGGCAGCTTCCCCAAAGACTGCTTGCAGGCATCCCTCTCCCTGGCCTAGCACCAGATGCAGGCAAAGCAGAATTTGTGCAGGCAATAGGCCACACAGGCTGTCTTTTTGATATCGCCCAGGCAGACAGGGCATTGGGAGCCTACTGCTGCCTTTGCTGGCCCTACCTGAGGTGGCTGGCTCAGGCTGTCATCCTCTGCAGCAGTGTCACCCTTCCCCATGGCTTCCTTGACACCCAGTGCTTTGCCCTGACAAGAGAGACATGCGAACTGCTGGAACTTGTCTGGCAGAAGGGGCACACCGACTTGTTCTCCGCCCACGCAGGATGCATAGGTGGCAG
Source organism: Pachycephala philippinensis (assembly GCA_013397055.1). Lineage (NCBI taxonomy): Eukaryota > Metazoa > Chordata > Aves > Passeriformes > Pachycephala > Pachycephala philippinensis. The sequence goes on along the minus strand of VWZT01005673.1, from coordinate 2,817 downwards.
AACAGGTGGAGTCAATGCATCAAGGCACACAGCTGGCCTCCTCCCAGCTGTCCAGGAGGATGGGACAGTAGTTGTCCAGCCCCATGGCCATGCTCTCCACTCGCTGCAGTGGCCTGTGGGGAGCTGGTGATGAGTGGCTCCCTCTCACTGTTGCTGCAGTAGTGGGTGTCACACTAGCAAGGGAAGAGGCACCATAGCCATCAGATGACCTGGAGAGGGGTGATAAAAATGCCCAGGTCCTTCAGGAGGAAAACCCTCACAGTTTCTCAGAGTGAGGTGTCCCCTTCCAGCTCACCTCTGCTGCTCCGAGTGCACCTCCCTGGGTGTCCTGGATGCCTGAACCCAGGAAGGAGAGGGAAAATCCTCCAGCAGGGAGAGGGAAAATCCCCCAGCAGCTCTGGGACTGGGCATGGAGAGCTGCTACAAACAATTCTCCTCACTCAATGTCAGTACCAATGGCCTCATTCAGCACTCCAAACCTTGCCAAATGCTCAGCGGGAGTCTGGGTGTGACCTGGGTGAGCGGAACTTGGCACTGAATGTAAGCAGCAAGGATGCCTAATATCAAGTCTGAGCTTCCCCTGATGCAGCTTTGCACCATTCCTATGTGTCCTGTCACTGGATCCCAGCGAGAAGAGATCAGCACCTCCTCCATGCAGCCAGGCAGAGGATAGAGGAGCACTTGAAGGTCCTGCCTTTGCTCAGTACCCAGACCTGCTGCTCTCCCTCATGTCAGAGCTGCTGGAGCAAGCTGAAGGTCCCTCTGGAGCCTGCATGCCTTGCATTTGTGTTCACCAGAGTCCACACACAGAGGCTGTGGCTGCTGAAAAGCAGCAAGCTTGGGGGCTGTTTTAAATTCAGGCTTGTTAGGTCCTGTGATGGGAAGCTGGTGCTCCCAGCAGAAAGGCCTGTCAAAAGGCAGCCTTGCAATGCAGAGGGCAAGTTCTGGAGACCTCAGTGCCAACAGGGCATCTTGACTTGGCTCCTGCATGGGCCTTCAAAGGAGAAGAAGGCACCTGTCATTGCTGGAGGGAAAGCCCATGAGGTGACAGAGTGGTTTAAGTTGGAAGGGACCTGCAGAGATCACTTTGTCAAATGTTCATGCTCAAGGAGGCTCCTGTAGAGCATATTATCCAGGACCACCTCCAGACAGCTTTGAATATCTCCAAGAATGTAGGGTACAACAGCTTTCTGGGAAACCTGTGCCAGTGCTTGGTCACCCTCACGGTAAACAAGTATTTCCTGATGTTGAGGAGGAACCTCTCCTACATGTTTCCGTTTGTGCCCAGTTCCCCTAGTCCTGTCACTGGGTGCCACTGGAAACAGCTTTTTTCCCTTGCCTTCACATCCTCCCTTCAGATGTCTGTACACCTTGAGGACATTTATCCACAGCCTTCTCTTCTACAGGCAGAAGAGGCTGAGCTCTCTTACAGAAGACACTCCAGTTCCTTTGTTATCTAAATGCAGCCCTTGGCTGCACTCTCTCCAACAGCCCTGTCTCTCTCCCATAGTGGGGAGCCTGGAACTAAGTGTAGTGCTTCAACTGTGGCCTTACCAGTGCTGATCAGAGGAGAAGGATCAACTGCACATTGTGAAAAAAAAATTATCAAAGACCTACATGAACCAAAGAGTCTCATAATCTGCAATAACACTCTGATCTTGTATCCTGGTTTCAGCTAGGGTAGAGTTAATATCTTCTCAGAAGGTGGCATTGAGGGTGTCTGTGTGGTGTTTCATCTCCAGCTGGGCTTAAAACCATGACATCTTCACCAAAATTGAGCTGTCACAAGCGCGAAGAATAGTAAGCCTTGAGTGGAGTAGTAGGATCTGTGCTGTAAAATGAATGGAATCAATGCTTTTCACAAAATGTGTGTGGCCAAATTAGTATTAGTGTAAATGATAAAAATGAGCATAAATTCTGTCCGAAAGGACATCTGCTATGCATATTGTGCCTGTAAGAGAAGGATAGACGGAATGAAAAAGAAGAACACAACAAATTTCCAATTACGTTTTCTAGATTGCACCCATTCTTCCCAGCTGACTGCCCCTGTGTACTCATAATTAAGCACAAAGGTCTTCATGGAGCAAACAGTTGGCATTTAAATAATTTTGCCATTCCAGGTAGCCTCTAACTCCAGTGAAAACATCCCTCACTGTCATCCCCTAGTTTCCTCTTGCAATAACCATGGCACAAACGTACCATTGCTTGGAAAAAAATTTTGCTCCCCTGCCCTCCCAATCCTTTGCCAGCAAACTTGGAAAGCTGTAAGTGGAACTGCCAGTGTCAGTTTACCTGAAGTTGGCAGGAGACACTTTCTGTAATTCCCTCAGGGGAAAGAAAATGAGATTTCAGAGATCATATGCCCAGTGACCATGGTCTACGAGGACAGTTTCTCAGCAATAGTCTCCTACTACAGCTATTAAAATAAGAGTCTGATGATAAAACACTCTAAACAATAGACAAACTTGAAGAATGCAACAAGGATTCTTCCCGTTCCTTAAGAGCCAAATCCAGCAGCCATGCTAAGGTTCTTCCCTGGCTGAGTTTGGGGTGGGGGAGACCACAGCCCACAGAAGCCAGGTTTACACAGATCGCCCCCTGGAAAACGAAGAGGGTGGGGGAGGAGGTTTCGGGTGTAACCTCTGCTCAGGGGCACTGAACACCCATCCTCCCTTACACAAACTGTCCCAGCTGTGGCACCCCCAACCCCACGGGCCACATCCACGGGACATTCACATGAGAGGCAGCTGAGGGGGAGTCATAATCCATCAAAGGCCCCCCGAAGTGCCCCTCAGAGGCCTTGCACCACAGGGCTGC
>VWZT01005672.1:0-12089 GCA_013397055.1 Pachycephala philippinensis | reverse complement strand
TGACCCTCGTCTGTCGCTTTGGACACAACAAGGAACTGCAATGACTGACAAGTATAGGCAACTCTGGGATGAACTGGGTAAATGCATAGACTTCAAAATCATTTAGGTGTTCATGTGTATAATGAAGAAACATTTACATATTTGGGGTGTAAACTTATTGTGGTACTAGGTAAAGCAAGTTAGAATTTTCTTCAGGTTTGCTTGTTCAGTTAAGGTTGGATGAAATTGAATTTCTGATCTACTATATGAGACAACTACAGTTGGAGGAGAGAAAGCATACTATAAAACAAGTATGATTGCAACAGGTTGTAAGTACCTGAGGAACTATAAAAAGAATAAAACAAAAAGTGGAAATGTAGCTACACAACTGAGGGCAAGTATAGGAGCCACTAGAGCTAAACTGGAAAGCTTAAGAAAGAAATCGATTAACAACTAGACAGAAATAGAAGGCAAAAAGAAAAGATTCATAGAGTATGAGAAGATAGCAACAAAGGAAAGCAGAAGTCCCTTACTGAGTAGGAAAGGAGATCAAGTAACAGAGGGCTATAACAATTAACACTGCTTTACAGGAAAGGTCAGTTGTGACCAGGTGTAACGTACTATGGAGAGATGAACACACGCTGAAATGGGAAAGGAATTATTTAAACTGTTAAAGTCTGAAGACACTTGCTTTAAAGTGTTCGAGAAACTCACTGAGACAGTTTTGAACTGCTGCTTCAGAAGTTCTCAAAATCTTTAGGAATCCGTGGTTAGGAAAGGGACGTTAAAAACAACTTGGAGGTAAATGTCACCAATATTTTAAAGATGGGTAGGTGAGTGGAAAGAATAATATTAAGTAACCACCAGCATTGTTTTCTTAGATGTAAGGTACTGGAACGAACCACTAACCAGTTGGTATGTAAGCATATAGAAGATAAAAGCGATTATTTTCAATACAGTAGTAAATCTGTTTCCCTAAAAGATAATTCACTGAGTGTATGAGAGAAGGAATTAATGTGTATATCTTAGCTGTAGTAAAGTTTTGGATGCTGTCTTGGAGGCTTTCTCAAAGCAAATTGAAAAGATGAAGCCTAAATGGAATTGCCTTGTGATTCATGGATCTTGGAGTAGTTACCTGTGCTGCCATTCAATCTGGAAAGACACTTCAAGTCCAGACTTAGAGGAATCTGTCTTGAGATGTGTTCTGGTCAATATTGCTATTCCTGACTTGTGTGGCATGGAATATTAAAATAAATATATATACATATAAAAGCAAATCAACAAAACCAAACAAAAAACCCAAAACAAAGAAACAAAATCCAACAAAAAANCCCTTGTGTTCCAGCTGCTCCTCAGAGATCAGAGGGACTGGGTGCAGCTGGGCTTAGTTTCTGATTAGAACCACTACAGTTCCTAGTCGATTTAATTCCTTCAGTCCCCCATGAGTTGCATTAGCCAATGTTTATATTTGTCCAGTACAATTATATAACATCATTTAATTTTGGAATGCTGTCAACTGGGGTGTGAAAATAGACTCCAGTACCCATCCCACCACAGTTCCAGTTATCAGGTGTTGCCATTGGTTTTCTGATTCCCTTTTGATTTGTTCCCACAGAGCCAGTGAAAGATGTTGCTTCCTCCAAAGGGGGCAAAGTGTTAATAGTCCCAGCATGTGTTGCCATTACCAGCCCTCTATTAGTAAGTCAGTAGACTGTGTTCCATCACTGCTAACCCACACGGTGTGCCCCATAGAGGTTATACTTAGTTCTGAACAAATAATATCATTGTTAGTCAAATGAGATCAAGTGTCATTGAGTGGGGTGATATAGTTTCGACAAGTACAACCTAATCTGAGAGCTCAAGCTAATGGGCCCAATCTCTGAATTTCAGTTTCATTGGAGTTGCAATTATAAACTCCAGTACAATTCTAATTATGATATTTTGGGCTGTTTGAGCAAGAAACATTAAAATTTGTGTCCAGAACATCAACGTGTATGGGGTCATCTGGTAATCCAATTGTTCTTTCCCAATCAATGCACCAGTTGGTAGTTGCATATAATGCCAGTCACCGTATTGTGGCCCTCCCCACCCCCTTGGAATATGCATTCCCCATGGTATATCAGCACATGTATCCTCAGGAAGACAATAAATTGTCTCAATTAAGTCACTATTAGTCTCGAATTTCAATGATGATGTTACAGTTCCATAGAGTTCCATATAGTTGTATTATTGTTGGTCCACTTTAAAACATATTTTCCTTCCTCAGTTCGCCAAGTCAGATTTGTGTGATTTTTCCACATAACCTCCCAAGTTTTAGTCAAACCCATAGTGAAATTCCCCAAGTTACTGGTGAGCTGGCAGATGGAGGAAAAGGTAAACATGTGGTGATTTGACTAACATTATGTGTATGTCCAAAAACTTGGATCAACTGCAATGTAAGATTTCAAGCAATCCCTGAACTATTGTCTAGTGACAGTAAGAATAATAAACAGCATTTTACCTGCATTATTATTAGAATTTCATTTTCCAAATTATCACCAAAACCACCACTAGTCCTTGCAGGCACTCTAGCTCTGTATATGACAGTGCTTCATTCCACATGCGGTTCATCCTCTTAAGACAAAAAGTGGACAGATGCTCGATCTTGTTAACTGGCAAGGTTAGGTCAAATCGAGGGTATAATCCAGCCATTATCACTCATACTAGAAGGCCTGCAAGCCTTATCAAGATCCGAGTACCTCATTTCATTATCATTGAAGAAGTGGGAGCTAAACTCCAGTGGTCTTTCTGGCCCTTGTGGCCCCTTTTGCCAAAGGTTACAATGAGAGCCATGCTCAATGAACCCCCATTCTACATGGATTGGATCAGTCAGGTGTATACGGCCAAGGTGGTGGAACAGCCTCAGTTCTCTTATTAACAATTCTAATACATTTGTGTGCTGTTCCATCCATTCCCATGATTTTCCTTTTCTGAGCAGATTGTATAAGGGATGGGCAATAATAGAAAATCCAGGAATATGTTTACGCCAGTAGCCTAAAGTTCCCAGAACTTCCTGTAACTTCTTTACAAAAGATGAATTCTGCCTGCGCTCCATTTTTTTCAGGGTGTCCATAGGAACAGAAGTGGCTGCTTTAATCCACCAGACTCCTAAGAACTTAACTTCTTGTGCCGGCCCTTGGCATTTTGATTCCAGAACTTCCAATTCAATTAGTGTTTCACGAATGTTTTTCATTGTGTCTCTTACACTTTCTTGATCATCTCCCCCTATCAGGTTGTCATCAATATATTGATATAATGTAATGTCAGGTGGAATAGGAATCTCTACTAAGACCTTAGCCAAGGCATTGTGAGAAATAGTGAGAGAATAGTTTATATCCTTGTGAAAGTGTATTGGATCCCCCTCCATGTAAAGGCAAACTGTGCTTTATCCTGTTCAAGGAGGAGAATCATGAAAAATATGTCCTTGACATCGAGGGCAGCCATCTAAGCATGAGCAGTACCCAGTATCAGTGTCACTATCTAGGCAATATTTGGAACTGCAGCAGTTAGAGGTGCAGTATTAGCAGTTAACTGTCAATATACCATGAAATGCCAGTGCCAGGTCAGTTTCTTTACTGGCCACACCAGTGAATTACAAAGCAAATTAGTCCTTTTAATGATGCCTCTTTTTTTTCCAAATCTGTCACCACCTCATCAATCCCCATAAGTACTGTTGTTGGCAGGGGGTACTGTTTTACATTAGTAATTTTAGAAGGCAGCAATGGCATTGATATCTAATGAATTGATAAAATTTTCCAAGCCTGAATCATCCCACATTCTTTCAGATTCTATTTGTATCCCCAGCAACCCGGTGCCTTCCACTGCGAAGCTCCACAGAGTTCCATCTGGGAGTTTCCAGGTTTGCCCATAAAGTAAATCAAATCCTAAAAGTTTTAGTTGGGCAGCCCCCACAAGCACTTCAACCTTAGTAAATTGGTTTTCCCCCAGGAGCCAGACAGAAAATCTTGCTGTTGGACATTATTATACCATCAATTCTGGTAAAATTTTTACGGTCACTGGATATAATTTCCAAAATATTTGCTGTTTCCTTTGTAATCACTAACATTTGGGCCCCTGTGTCAATTAGAAATTCAACCATAATTTTTCACGGTCTGACTAGAATATCAATAGAAGGTTCAGGGTATTTGCCTTGGAGCCACTGTACTGCTAATACCCACCAAGGAGGTTCAGGAGCTTTAACAACAGTTATCTGACCTATCTTGCCCAGCATCCATAATTCACTATTTCCTGCACGATTTCACTCCAGGTAGCTAAACACATCATCTGCCCCCAGCCCGCTGGATGCCCAGGAACTGTGGCATTTTGGACACGAACCTGCTGCATTTCATCCTGAAAGTTTGCTACAAAAGTCTTGAGACTGTTTGGAAGACCCCGAATAAGATGGGTTAATGATGGTTGACGGTGGACTCCTCTTCCTACATCCTCACATGGGGCACCATTTGATGGTGAACAAAAGACTGACGTAGAAGGGATGGCAGGCATCAGCAGGCATCAGCTCTTTATTATCCTACAGCACAACCTTTTATACCTTTCTCTTATGTCACTCACATGCTTCTTGTTGCAGAAATCAACACACACCTGCATTCCAAGTTGTTTTTCTTTCTTCCCAGGGATACAGCTGTAACTTATCAAAGTGGAGGCTGCCTCCAGCCCATTCTTGTATCCCCACAGGTTAATCTGGCTGAATTGATAGGGGCTAACATAGGAGACCTTCTAAGCCTGTCCCTCTCATACATACTCTGTATATAAACCGCTTTCTGCGCAGAAGCTGCGAGATCAGAGAATTGAGCAGTTTTAATAACCAGTGGATCTCCCCTATCCTGCAGATCTATTCCTCCTGCCCAATATACCACCTGTGCAGTTAAAGAACAATCATGATCTCTGGGAGTGGTGGTTAAAAACATGCCAGAACCCCAATAGCCTCCTGCTTCTTCCTTGCTTGATAAAATCCAATCCCCTCTGGTCAGAGAGACTCACCACATATATTCCATCTTGGAAAGGGTGATTGGCTCATTAGCAGTTCTATTTTTTTCTTGCAGATATTTTTCTTGTTTTTCTACTGCAGCCAATTCAGTTTTCAAGTTTCCAGTTTCCACCAAAAGGGAGTCTATGCAAATTTCCTTTTTTTCCTCCAATTCCATTTTCAAAGGCCAATAATGCTTTTAGCAGATTGTTTTCAAGTTGAATCACTGAATATACCACACTTGGAATTTTTTTGGATGGCAAGGATTCTTTAGCCTCTTCTTGTGCATAGGATAGACAAGTACCTAATACAGCACAGATAATTTCCTTTTCCAGCTTTTAGTTTCTGTTCTGTTAGACACTGCTCAATACTCATTATTATCATAACTTTCCAAAACTTTTAACCCAGTCTTTCCTAGCTTGTGAGGCTGCACACTTATATTTCTGTAGCAGTTTATCCATGGCAATCCTGCCAACTACGCCAATTTTCTGTTGCATTAAGGGTATAAAAATTTGGCAGAAAATAACCCCCCTTGTGTTCTAGCTGGTCCTCAGAGATCAGAGGGATTGGGTGCAGCTGGGCTTAATTTCTGATTAGAACCAATTCGGCACTATAAGTCTGATCAAATTCGATAAGAACTTTCACAAGCACAGATGCACAAATAGTGGGATTTACCAATCCAATAATATAAGTTTGTTCGCTTCTGGGCTGTCTGACACTTGCTAAGCAGGTCTAGGCAGCTTCTTTGAAGCTGCTGCCTTGGCTTTTCTAATTCAGTTTTATTTATTTGAACTACCTTTTCTCCTATAACCAGTCTTATTGCTTCTAGTCTTCACTAGATCTGCAAAACTCCTGGGGCAGTGTTTCTCATCTCAGATGTCTCTGGTCAGTGTGCGCTTGTCTTGTTGTTACAATATGGTTATTAAAATTATTAGAGAGGCCTCTGCCCGAATTAAGGTGCAAATGAGACCATATACCAAAGTCAATAGTATGGATTTTATTTAACAGTAAATGTGAGGGGGAGAGAGAGAGAGAGAAAGAAATAGAAAAAGAGGTGGTGGGGGGGAGAGAGAGTGACAGAGACAGATTAAGTAGAAAACCTCACCATTCCGTGGATCCTGATGGAGTCCCGTTGATCCTCTTCTTCTGATCTTCTCAGTGGTGAGGGTCTAGCAAAACATAAATTTCAATGGATTAATATATGTTTGGGCTAGATGGGAATGCCCAGGTACCTCCCCCCGGGGGGTGGGGAGGCAAGTTTGACACTGTCTCTTGCAACAGACTCTGGATCTGTTGCTTCACTTTGCATCCCATGCAGTCCTCTAGTGGAAGGCCTCAGGAATGAGTCTGGGGGGGTGCTTCTGGGGTCCTTGATGGTTTATCACATCTCCTCAGCTGCCTCTCATGTGAATGTCCCGTGTGTATGTGGCCTTCCTGCGGTGGGGGTGTTTTATAACTGAGCCAGTTTGTGTAAGGGAGGAGGGGTGTTAACTGCCTCTGACCAGAGGTTACACCACACACCCAAAGGGAGAGTGTGTGTAAACCTGGCCTCAGCAGATGAGCCTGTGGGCTGTGCGCCCTTCCCTGCCCCCCAATCCCAGCCAGAGCTGATTTCAGGACAGCATCTGGGTTTGGCTTTCTTGTGGATACATTCTTCTCCCTCAGCCTTGTTTACTTCTCCCTAGACCTGAAATAATTGGACAATAGTGTCACCTTTATCTTATCTCAAGTTCCCTTAGGCAGGGCTTGACTCAGTCCAAAGTTCCAGTCAGGAGGCATATTAAGGGAGGGGTAGGCTTCGGTGGTCACAGCTTCTTTATACAGTTTTGCCATAATGGGCAAAAAGTCCTCCATAACAATGTTTAAGCCATTAACCATAACATTTCAGTCTCACACTTCTATAAAGCAGTCTAATACTGTTCTAAATTAGAGATACATGATGCAGGACTCTATTTAGAGTTTAAATATAAATACATGCTGGAACTGGATTTCTAAGAGAATTTTAAGAATGTTATGAAGGAGAGGGGAGAAGGAGAAAAGTACANAGGGGAGATGGAGAAAAATCCAAGAGAAGCCCTCTTCTGTTTGTTTTCCCACTTCCTATTCTGAGTGATTTTGCAGATGTAGGTGACATCAGTATAGTTACCTGTTCCTAATAATAGAGACAAATGAGATAATAATCAACAGACTGGAGATAACAAACTTTGAAGCTGTTAAAAAGAAACTTATTTGTTCAAGGCAACACTAGTTCATGAAATTCATTATCAGATGGTGTTGCATTAAGAGTATAGGAATTTAGCAGTAAATAAAGCCCCTCACATTCCAGCTGGTCCTCAGAGATCAGAGGGGCTGGGTGCAGCTGGGCTTAATTTCTGATTAGAACCAATTTGGCACTATAAGTCTGGTTGAGTTCAATAGGAACTTGCATGAGCACAGATGCACAAATAATGCATTTTACCAGTCCAGTACTATAGGTCTGGTTGCATATAAATTTTTGGCCCGTCCCAATGGGATAGAACAATCACATGTTATAGGTGGTGTTTGGTGATGTCAGCCATACATGTATTACATATCTCATGCTGGTCCTCATTTGCATTCCAAGGGGTATGAAAGACAATATGTAAATGGGACTTAATGAGGGTCTCAGTTACTTTTGGTCAGAATTTATAGCTGGCAAAAGAGGTACAAGAAACACTTTGGTCCTCCTCCACATGCTGAGGCAGCAGTGAAGGCTGTCTGACCTTCATCAGAGGGTCTTTGTGCGCATTGAAGTAAACGAATTAACAAGCTGAAATTTTAACAGCATACATATAGCATTTATTAGTAGAGCAAAGACAAAACACAGCGCTGGGCACTTAGCGATCTGCCAGAGGCGCACCTCATTCCCTTTTCAAAAAACTTAAGTATCTTTTCAAACTGTTACATATTCATTAAGATCAGACAGTAATTTACACTTCACTCAACCCCCCCACTCCTAATCTCAGACTATTAGACGCCTTTAGGATCCTCTGGATTTCTTCAGTGTCAAGGCGAGGTCTTCTCTCTGTTGTAATTCAATTAGCAGACATCGTCTTTCGGAGGTGGGAATCTTCGGTGAGATAAAGAACTTCCTGGGGTGTATGCGGTTTATTTACTCTGTTTCTTTTAAGGAGTCTAAGTCTCTAGTTCTGTGATTCATCAACTTAAAGACATTTATTACTATGTTTCTCAATCTATTACAACTATTTCGGGGTTACAATTCACTCTAACCTTTTCTTACTTAACTATATTTTACCTTTACATAGTTTCTACCTAGTACATTATTACATGTGACTGTTGTCCTATTATATACAAAAGCCAACATTTATTCTCCATTCGTTTATCACACATCCTTATCTCTTCAATGAGGTTGGTTTTTTGCAGTGAGGGGAGTGCGACTATTGGCTAGTACAGAGATGTGGGTGCTCTTCTATGTCTCACTGAAACAGCATTGGGCCGTGAGGCCTCCGCTTCACTCCAGACATCCTTCAGTTCTTAGGCCTTGCTCAAGTCAGGTGCAAGATTAGCAAGTGGCCCAGCTCATGTTTTTCTCAACCAGCCTCATCAATTCTTCACTGACTTAAAGAAACACTGTACAAATCTTATCATTTATCACACTAAAAGAAATTAAATCCAAGCAAGAATAACATGCTTCATTTAGAAAGGAAAACTCAAAAGCAAAACTCAAGCTTTCCACTGTTAAAGGTTAAAGATGACAATGATTGATTGCATGTTGTCTGGTGAGGCTAAGACTGGGTATAACCTGTTTAGCATAAATTATGTTCATTCAAAATGAAGCATTAGACTAATAAAGCACTAGCTGTCTGTGGTTTATATAATAGAATTTTGTGATGGAAAGCCTTAATGTCAGAGTAGGCAAAGCTCTGTCAGAGAGTGTAGATACAATTACTTTGCCTTCAAGCATACCAATCCTTTTAGTATGTAATTTTTAGGATACCTTGGTTTTCTGGGGAATAATGCTTTTTGCCAAGTTGGACATGTACACAGCAAAATTGTATCCCGCCATAATGAAAACCAGAGCATCTTATGCTTCATTGCCATTGTTTATGTGGGTTGAGCTGGTAGGTGGTGGGGGAGAGGTAGAAATGTGTTGTCCATCTGTTACCTGTAGCAGTCTTACCACATGCTGACAATAAATATAAAAGCTTTTGTTAAATTTTTAGTGGCTCCTCTTCTTGTTTCATCAGTTCCATATTGTCATTTTCTTGACAGCACCTATCTGAAGGTGGAATCTGTCTGAAGCATCAAATAAGCAATACTTTAGATTAATCTAATTTATTAGTTTGCCTCTGTTTAATCAGCATTGTAGTTGCCACTCCCAAAAAGCTGCAGTGCAACCTCCAGCCTCATCACTATCTCAGCTGCTGTATTTGCAATCTGAGGCAGACCTTGTTGTTTCAGTCCTGAACTGCTCCTTCCCCTCTAACAGTATCAAAATATGTACCATGGTTTCAATTGCAAATATATTTCAATCACTTCAGGTGTGCAGTAGGCTAAGGGTAGAACTTGGTTCTTCCACCTCCAGCTCGTGTTTATGTTGCTAACCTGTCCATTTCTTCCCCACACAAGTGCTTCCTTCCACTGGTGCTTAATAAGTTCCCTGAAATTTTCTGTAAATTGGATGAATCTTTCCAACTTGAATCCTACCTTGTGTGAAAATTAGAAGCTGCTGCCATGTTTTTGCCAGGATTTCACTTTGAGCTTCATTCTAGTTAAACACATTTCTTTATTGAGGTGAAACATGCATGTGAATGTGCAAAAGTTGAAGGAAGTTTTAAGGGAGACCAGAGTTAGTTACGATAGCAAACTATAGAAGGAAGAGCAGGATGTCCCTGACAACCCTTGATCTATGCTAGTAGTGGCAGAGAACTCAGACATTGGGTTTAAGGGGGCGATGGTATCACTATGTTCTAAAATAATGTTGGTTTCCTATCTTGTCATCTTCTAAGATGTTGGAGAAATATCAATAAAGGGAGTGGACCAGGCCTTTACATATTCAATTTTTTGTATTATCTGTTCAGAGTAATTGGGAGTGGCAAATATGTATCTTTTTAAAAAAAAATAATTATGACCTCATTTATTTCACAGATAGGTAGCATTGTAGTTATAGAGATTTTTAGGACATGTAAAGTATGTAAATATAGATTCTGCTTAATAAAGGCTGTCTTGCTTGCACTACTATGATGTCTACCAATGTCTAAGCATATGGCCACTCTCAGTTCTATTTTGGCATAGGTTTTTAACCACACTTAAATAACTTCAGCTTTGCTCCTTGACTGGGTCACTTGAGCCTTTCATTAGAACTTAACTGATGCTTCCTGCCTGCCATCGGGCATTGGCCAAGAATACTGGAAGGACACATTGGGCTTTGATCAGAGTTTCTACTGAAGTTTATGGTAAATTGTGTTGATTTCAGTAGAAGTCAAATTGGGTCAGTCAGTTAACCTTCTCTGTATGCTAGAGGGGGAAAAATGGTCCATGCAATCTTACTACAGCAGTAATTCATTAATAGCCATCCATCAAAAATTAAGTAAAAGTTTCTTGTTCTCTATGAAAATGAAAAAAATTTCTTAATAAAAGGGGAAAATTTGACTTTGTGCCTAGCCCAGGGATCATGATGACTGCAAGCCTCTGCTTTGCAACTAAATGTTGAGCACTGCCAGATGCCAGACTTTGAGAAGAAGCTGAGTTTTGTTGGCAAATGGCATCTGCAAGTTAATTGGTGTTTTCTGCAAGCTTCTAATTGTGAAATGAAATTGGAAGCCCTTTAGCTACATGGATAATACAGGACCTGAATACAAATGTCACATGTGACCATCAGGGCAACTGTGAAACAATAGTGTTCCCATTTGAACAGCCATTACAGATCATTTAAATACGGGGATTACATTTAAACTAAAAGCCCCATTTGCCTTTTACTGCAATTTAAATGTCATCTTAGCAAAAGTTAAGGGACAAATTAAATGAGAAAAAGTGCTGATATTTTTAAAGCTGTAATGCAAAACAACCTTCAGTTGCTTTTCATGTGCCACAAATGAATCATTATATTTGCCAACCCTAAACCAAGCCATAATTGGAGCAGCTACTGTTATCAAAGTGGGGCTGCTCTTGTGACAGCTTAATAAAGCTGAAACAGTTAAACTAAATCTGAGATGCTTAACCCGATGAAAACAATCAAGTAGAAGAATCTAAGACAAGTATCTACTACTTGATGGAGTGAGGGAGCCAAACAGCTTGTCAACATAGATTAGAGGATCAGATATTTTTTTCTGAACTACCGTTTTCAATATCTTTATCTTCTTGCTTGCCTTTGAGGTGAAGAAACTTCACATTATTTGCATATTTCAAAACAAACATTTCTAGTAGATTTCCTCCATTTTTACATTTAAGAACAAACTTGACTTTTATAGTGTAAAGGGGTTGACTGTCAGTCATATGCCTTCAGGTCAGTTTAGCAGCTTATCTGCCAAATCTTTGCCTCACTATCAGGATGTTGATTTGAGGTTGGTGTGCCAGATGGGTTTTAGCATAATTCAACACCAAAAACCAGCACGATGCCCCTCTCAGCCCACCACTGATAGCTTACAAAATAGGGCATTGTTCGAATTGTTTGACCACTTTCCAGTGCAGGGCATCCTGCAACAACTTCTCTTCATCAGGTGATGTCCAGCCGCTTCCCGAGAAGCAGGGTTTCAGTATGTGTAGTGGTTGCTCCGGAAAACAAATGTCAGAATACCAAATACCCCACCCTTCCTCCTTCTTTCTCTTAGCTTTTATATCTGAGCAGAGGTCATATGGTATGGAATATTCCTCTGGTTAATTTGTGTCAGCTATCCTGGCTATGTCCTCTCCCAAGATCTTGCCCACCCTCATCCTGCTGGCCTTTGGGGGTGAGGGGATGTTGGAGAGACAGCGCTGATGCTGTGCCAGTGCTGCTCAGCAATAGCTAAAACACTTGTGTGTTCTCAACACCCATCTGGCTCCCAATGCAGAGCACAGCGCTGGGAGGGCTGCTATGGGGGAAGTTAACTCCATCCCAGACAGACCC
>VWZT01005668.1:184900-215226 GCA_013397055.1 Pachycephala philippinensis | reverse complement strand
ACAAGTACCTGAAAGGAGTTTGTTGCATTGTGGAGGCCAGTCACTTCTGCCATGTCTGCAGTGACAGGATCAGAGGAAATGGTCTTAAGCTGAGACAGAGGAAATTCAGATTAGATATTAGAAAAAAAAAATCACTGTCAGGTACTGGAATAGGTTGCCCAGGGAGGTGCTGGGGTCACTATCCCTGGAGGTGTTAAAGAGCTGTCTGTATCTGGCACTGGATGATCTGGTTTAGTAGTTTAGAGTTTACAGTGGTAGTGCTGGGTTGGCAGTTGGAGTGGATGATTTTAAAGGTCCCTTCCAACCTTGATGATTCTGTGATTCTATATCTACAGATTAGTGTCTCAAGTGTAATTTAGATATGCCCATGTTTTGTTTCCAAGAGAAATAAACATTCTTTTTTAATACTTTTTTTCTTGACTACATTCTGATTTTGCTTCTTCTGCCTCCTTATTCCTACCTATTTTTAGTAACCTTATAAAGAATAACATTAAGGATAGGGTCCTGCAGTGGAATGCTTTTAGCTCTGCAGCTGATGGAAACCCATAAACATCCTGTGCTGAAGAGGGACATACAAAAGAAGCTAAACAGAAGAGTTTCAAACATAAAACATCAAGTTCTCCTATGAGAAAAGTGTCCTTTGCCATAGGGATGTCAGTACTTTTATTTATAGATTTCATTGCCATGTCTTCTTTTTCCCAGTTTCTACTTCTTTATCAGGTTGTAGTGATCCTTCTACACTAGTTTGAGGAGTTGGACATTTTGTAACTTAATTAAGTTATTAATTTACTTATTTTCCATATTTTTCTTAGTAATTTCTTAATAATTTTTCTACTTCTCTGCCAAATAAATGAGCACCTGAAGAAGGACTCTTTTATCATCTAATTGACTTAATATAACAGGTTAGGCACTTTCTGCAAGTAACTTTCTATTCTGGGCATCTCTCGTATTGGCATGTTCCTCACTGTGGACTAATGAAGAACAAAAAGGATAAGCAATGAGTAGAGATGTGTTTACAGATATGGTTTGTCTCTCTTATCTCAAAAATGTTCTTTGATACCTTTGTATTAATAGCCACAAGAGGTAAAAATACTATATTATACCTTTCAAACACTTGAAACATGTTTTCTCTATTCTCCAGTGAAGAATTTTATGCTCAGAACAATAATTTTCACTTTTCTTTGTCCTAACAATTGTTTAATTGACTGTAACACTCCAAGAAGATATTTCTTATATGTAGCTGGAATGAGCGGTGGACAACAGCTGGGAGCATAAGTTACAGGAAACAAAGCCCACAATAAGATGCAACTCCTTCCCTTCCCATTTCTGTAGTAGGTGCAGAATATTCTTAATTCTTTTATAGTTGCAAGTCATGCCATTATTTTACCAAGATGTTTGTTGCTGGGCTTGTTATTTATGGTCTGAAGCTTACTTGCAGCTGATCCTGTAAATACTTCTAACCTTGCTGTTGTGCCATGATTCACCCCAAGACACAAAGAGATGTATTCACATGAATATTGATAAGAAGAGTTTGATTTGACAGCGGAGCCTATGGACACCTCACAATCTACACTTCCATGTAGATGTAGCTGCTAAAGTTTCCCTTTTTTTTCTTTTTATAAGTTTAAAAACTTCTATAAAATGCAAAAGGTATAAAAATGTTTTCTTTGGGAGGGTTTTTAGAGAGCACATAAAAATTAGCTATCCCTGTAGATGGAATGCCACTATGGCAAAGCACTGTGTCAAAGACTTTTATTTGCCCAATTCAGACTGATCTGGGATGAGAAGATCTGCCTGAGATAAGTCAGGAAAGATACTGAAATAGGCGTATACAATTTACAATTCTGGACCAGGAAGAGTGTCCCCTGGCCTGAAGTTAAACACCAGCCCACTTACAATTTTCAAATTCAACAGCTCATGGTTCAGTCAATATTTTTCACGAAATTCCATTTTTCTCTGAACACCATTTTCAGGAAGGTTTTCTCATTGTTCTACCATGGAAAAAAAAACCCAGTAAATTTCAAAGCCTAGAAACTTGCTTCAGAATGACATTGATTTGCCAATCAATTCTGGCAACTCCAGACATTCAGTAGCAGAAGGTTTGGGGGAACTCATAATTATTGTAACACCAAATACAAGGATTCAAAAATTATAAATCAAGTCTCTAGAACCTATTGAATGCTTACATGTCATCATATATTATTTCCTGAGTTGTGATTTTTCTGTTTTCTGGTTATTTTGTATATTGCATCATGTTTTTGAATTATAATTACTAGAAATTGGAAGAGAGATTTTAATCTTTAAAGGGAGGTTTCTGAGAGAGACGACATTATAATTTGGAAACTGTGCCTTACAGACTCACAGATATTTTGGTAAAGTCCTAAGCCCCATTAAGGCTAATACTTAAATCAAATGTCCTTTTTCACCATCATCTTCACCTGTGAATATCAGATGTAAATTTTTATCCTGGTCCCTCTCTCTGCACTTTAGAACTTCGTGGTGGTAAGGCACAGACAGGCTGTGTGGTCCATCCCAGAAACATGGCTGCAAAAAGGCATCTCCAGAACTGGGAATGACCAAAAGTAAATTGTTTACTCATGTAAACTGTGGATCAGAAATTTGCCACAAATATTTGCCACATCCTGTGTTCCTATTTCTATTGACTGAAGTTGAAGTTCATGGCACAGTTATCACCTATGCAGGTTTAACTCTGATCACGTTAGGTTGTATTTGATTTTAGACTCTGAGAGAAGGCATTTATAAGAGGTCTTAAAACCCCTCACTCCTTTACCTATGACAATAAACATAATACAGGATATAAGTTAATTTGCACATATGTAACCTCATAATTTTCGTTGAAGAAGCTTAATAAGCTTGGCTGTAGAAATATAAATCAAAGCAATGAACATCAAACTAAACAATCAAATTTTAAAAACTGAAAATGCTTATGAAAAAAAGCTGGTTATGAAAATTTCATGTTTCATTTTTGAATTGACTATGTCTTACCATGTTTTCATGGCAAAATGATGTAATGACTGGCATATAAATCTGTTTCAACACTGTGATGCATTTTTTAAGAGTTACCTGTATCATCTGATTGATGTACAAAGTAATGTAAGGTTTATTTTACAACGGTTAAGCGGGTAGGACCCCACTTCACATTTTGAGTTATCATGAAATTTTTATTTCATTTCTAAGAATACAAAGATGCACCCTTTAGTTAGATTGAATCAAGAAAAAAAAAAAGGAAAATAAGAAATGTAGAGAATCAATTTCACAGATAGTGACAGGCAGTAGAGATTAGATCATTTGCCACAACTGATAAAACTACAATAATTCTATAAAGTGTTCTTCTTCCCAGCTGACAGGCATGTAAATTAAAATAAGCACACGGAACATAATTATAGCTATAAACCAGCTGAAAGAGAGACTGGGTTTGATTCATGAGTCTTGTCACACACATAATCAAGGCAAGGCCAGATGCAGTTACATTAACCATATAGTGAGTATACAAGGACAATATCATTGATCCAAGCAAGTGGAAGCACTGGAAGCTGGTGTTAATTCAAAGACCTCCTGACCATCCAGGTAAATCACTTCCTGTCATACAAAAATTGAGTGTCCCACAAGCATATTTGAACTATCACATCCCCCTGAGGATCAGTCAGGCAAATGGTTATTCTACTCTCCACCTTCAGGTATGAGAAAGGGTACAACCCTTGATATGGCACATCCAGCAGTAGCTCTCCTGCACACATGGAGGAAGCAAAAAAACATTCATTGCCTCCTCATCTGTAATGATAAACCTAAGTCCAACATATTTCCTACCTTTGTCACCCATCTGTACATTGGGCTGCCACGCATGTATTCTACTTCTATTGAACATAACTCATCTCTCTTTCCCCACAAACCCTACACACTGTATCAAAGCTCCCATTTATCTTTAACTCACTAAAAACATATCTGTTATCTTAATTTGCCTTAGATGTATTGGTGCATGCTTAGAGGGGCAAGCAACGTGTAGGAGACACTGAATCAGTGGATCCACATGGGGAGAGTGGAGGAAAATTATACCCAGAGCCTAATCCAGAAGGATCCACCGTAGTCTTTCCTACAGCAATCATATGCGTGTTAATTCTTAACATTCTGGGTTAGATTTATTGATGCCTCAGCAATTCTCTTAGAATCTCTTATGCAACTGTCATTATGACTACACAGATACGAGATTCAGTCAGCCAAATTCATAGACTGGCTCACAAAAGACATCTGAAAAAACCTGGAGTCCTGCAGCTGAAGAACCAGGGGATGAACTGAGGGAGATTAAACATTTGGTGTGTCCATATGAGTGTGAGAATGAGCTATGACAGAGTTTGTAAGGTCTTTTGCATTTCTCTGTCCTCTTGTACAGAGCTGAAAAACATTCTTTCCTTGGCAAATGTTTTGCAATGCAAAATTCAAACTTGTCAAACACAGGCTCCTGTGAAGCCACAAGCAATTCCCTTGAAATATTGAGCCCTAAATAACTGGTTTTATTTCCTGAGCAAGAGTTTTTGTTATTTTCTTATCTTTTATTTCCATCCAGTGGACAATGCAGTGTTCCCGCTAGAAGAGATAGTGAAAATGGAGATAAATACAAGGAATACAGATACAACTTTTAGAACAGGGAAGATATTCTTGTATGTGTGAGTCCTAGGGTATTATTTCATTTAAAAATTGGGGGTCGGAGGAAGTGAATAAAAGTGATTTAGTGTATTATAAATTATATTTAATAGCAATTTAAAAAGAATGGCTTTTAGCTCTAAGTTTTAGATAACTGCAAAAATAAAAAATAGAAAATATTAATAATAACCGTGTTTCTTCTGTTAGAGGAGAAACTTATCACATAATTATTTCATATAGAAACCGTCAAATAGATACTATCAGTACAAACCATAAGAGCTCAGAAAGTCAAGATGGGTAACAGTTCCACATGTTCTGTGCTACCATCTGTGAAAAAAAGTCCAGTCATTCCATTTCAAGGACTACAACAGAAAGAAGTTACCTGAATGTGTTGGCTTTTGTCAACACACCTATCTATCCTGTCCTTAAACTAGGAATTGGATTGCCAAGAACAATGTAACCAACCTGGGGCCAGCAAAGCTGGTGTGGGAAACTGAATAAACAGCTGTGACAAGACCTATTTCTGCTACTGCTATATTCTTCAATTCTCCAGATTAACATGGACTTCACATATTCCCTAACAGTCTTTGTCACTTCTGTGTAATCCAGTGGTAATTTCACATCCAACTCCAATCTCAGTTCATGAATTGTGTTTCTTTTCCTTTTATGTATCCTTCATCATAAATTGGTGAATATATCACTGCAGAATTTTCAGCAACGCTCTAATAGAATTTCAGTGACTACATTCTGATCAAGTGACTTAAACTCATCCAAAGAGCTATGGCAAGCCAATCAGCTGAATAGGGGGTTGCTACAACCTGCACCACACAAAGCCTGGGAGAACTCCTTATTGAAGGCCTCTTGAAAGAACTAGGTACCAAGGTGAAACCTGTATAATATTTGCCCACCAGGAAAAAAATGTAAGGGGGAAGAGGTGGTGAGAAAAACTGAAAGAGAAAGGAAGGAGGAAGAAACAAAGGGAAGGTGAGAAGAGAAAAAAAAGCAAGAAGGAGAGATGGAAAGAGAGGGATGAAAAAGAAAGGTGTGGGGCTTTTACATAAAATTACAGAAGAGAAAAAGGAAATAGGTACCAACATGATACAGAGCATTGTCTAATAAGTGGATAGGAGATGTGTGATATAACACTTAACAAGTTTATGTCTAATTTATGCTCAGGTTGTTACTTAAATTAACCAGTAAGCCATGCTCAAAAGCATTAAGCTCTATCTACACAGGACTGACTTCCAAGTTGTGGAAACTTTAAAGAATGAAGTGTTTTCCGAAGAGAAGGAAAAAAGACAAGCAGAGTAAGAATTTGGAGATAGAATCTGAGAGATCTTAAGCCCGGATCTCAAAGCAAGAGCAGATTTAACCCAATGGACATCAGAAAAAAGAGATTTGAACATTTGAGAATTGCAGTTTCTAGAGGAAAGAATGCCTTTTGATCAGTAGAGTCTTACAGCAGGTTTTCCCACTCTCTCTTTAAAGTCACCAGAAAAGGAACTTTCCTATTTTAAGCAGGATTGATATGAATGACAACCATATTTATCTTATGTAGGCATTTTTTACTTTTATTTTAGAAGTTAGTAGAGAGACAGAAAAGCTGGTATTCAAACAATTACCGTAAATGAAGCAAAAAATATCTGCTGAGTAATTAGAATTAAGAGAATATTATGCCTCCTTCTTTTCCATATTTTCATTTCCTGGTACGGTTCTTGATAAGGAGCTACAGTGATGAAGGAAAAAAAAAAGAGGTGTGCTTTTGCAGGAACTGCCATCAAGGTAAACTCCATAAGGATTGCAGCTCACAACAAATGTGATAACTACTTGAAAAGATTGCACTGTAGAACTGTAGAATCATGGTTTGGAAGGACCTTAAAGATCACCTAATACCAACCCCTTCTCCCGTGGGCAGAGATAAATGTCATGAGGTTGGATCCCAACAAGGACCCTATGTGCACAAGTGCTGCAGTAATCTTCAGGGTTTTTTTCTTCTATTTGTGGAAAAAAATCATAGAATCACAGAATCACTTAGGTTGGAGAAGACCTTTAAGATCATTAAGTCCAACTGTTAACCCAGCACTGCCAAGTCCACCACTAAACCATGTCCGTAAGTGACACATCTACCCAACTTTTAAACACCTCCAGGGATGGTGACTCCAAGACTTCCCTGGACAGCCTGTTACAAAGTGTGACAACCCTTTCAAGCAGCACAACTTGAGGCCATTTTCTCTCATCCTGTCACTTGTTACTTGGCAGAAGAGACTGACCCCCACCTGGCTACAGCCTCCTTTCAGGGAGCTGTAGAGAGTGATAACGTCTCTCCTGAGCCTCCTTTTCTCCAGACTAAACACACCCACCTCCTTCAGATGCTCCTGATCCGATTTGTGCTCCAGACCCTTCACCAGCTCCATTGCCATTCTCTAGACTCATTCCAGCCCCTTGTAGTGAGGGGCCCAAAACTGAGCACAAAATTCAAGTTGCAGCCTCAGCAGTGCTGAGTACAGGAGAATAATCACTGCCTTAGTCTGGCTGGATACACAATAACTATTGATGAACAATTAATAACTTCTTGGCCACACTTAACGCCCACCTGAGTGCAAAATTTAAACAGAATCTGTGATTCTTTCATCCTTTCTCATATAGAAAATGGATTAGGGGTATATTAAACTTCTGAATAAAGAAGGAAAGAGTGAGTTTTCAGAGGAGTATTCAAGAGAATATATTATACAAGCAAAATAAAGTTGAGTAGTTTTCCATTTGAGAGAAAATTATATACCAGTCTTCTCCAAAATATGTAACTGATGGAAACAAGAAAGAAATAATGTGATACTTGCCATTCTCTCTTCTTTTTAACCCCTTTCATAAATTACTTTTCTCTCTGTACTTTTCCTCATGCCAGGTAGACAAGCATAATTTTTGCAAAATTAAGTTTCAAAACCAGTAAAATGATGACTAGATCTCATCAATATGCAAGCTTCCTGTAAAACTTTTCACTGAAAAGTAAAGGAAGATGACACAATGAAATTTTAAAGACGAACCAATTAGGCCTTTAGATACAGTGCAGGATTTCTAGGTTTGTGACCTCTATTTCAATATAATTCCAACTTTCTTTGCCACTCTGTGAACATATGCTATTGTTTATGCTGCTTGCAGACAGATGGACTGTGCATTTGGCTACAGAAATGGATATGTAATAAGAAAAGCAGCTCCTGAAACTTGTATGGATTCACAATTTCTTTCCAGAACTTTTTCTTACAACACTATCCAGAGCTGGTTGGTGGGCTGAATTCTGTACAAAACGTGGACAGAATATATTCAATGAACAGATCTATTCATTAATTTACAGTACAATAATGACTATATTTTTAATATATATTTTTGGACATCTATTAATCTATATAAATTCATGAGCTGAAGAGAGTTCATAAAAAGTATGACTGTCGCTGACTTCCTATATTGTGAATATAATAGCTCACACATTCATGAAAGTACTGATGAGTCACTGGACATGAAATTCAAACTTTCAGAATCTAATCTAAAATTCTCTAATGTTCTGCAAAATTTGATTTATACAGTTATCAGCACAAAGTACAGTCAGAGAAAATAGTCCAGCAGACTGATTAACATTAATTAACTAAAAGTATGAAAATCTGTTTTGAATGAAACAGTACAAACAGGATATGAAGTTGTGTTCAAGTGTCTTTTGTTTCCTGACTATGGATAACCACATCTCTGGTAATGCCTCCTCCAGATACAAGTGCTGACAAGGCAGGAATCCGTCACTGTGTCCAGCCAATTCAGTAAGCCAGAATCACTAATGGTGGATGAATGCATATGTTATGCTCTTCTTGAAGCCAAGATTTCCAAAGCTAGCTGCCTAAGGTTTTACTTAGATATCTGTTTTCAGCTGCTGTTTAACTCCATTCACCATAAGCAATTAGAAACTTAATTTTATGTATACTGTTTTTAAAATTTGAGTCTTTCATTTTTGCTTCTTTGTGTGGGTGTTCATATAGGAAAAATGTATGTTTTTCTTATACAGAAATTGAAAGTTGGTTTCTTGTGCAAAATAACAATATTTTGGAGATTTACAATTGTATTTTCTTCTAAACATTTCTAACATGAACTTAAACCATCTTCACAGCTGTGTTAAAATTATTGTGTTTTATGTAACTAAAAATAATAAAGCACATAAAAGAAAACAACAATGCATGCATATGAGATAGCCATAAACACAAGATTAGTTAGGAAAACTGGGTGAACTGCAATTCTGTTTGCAGTGCTCTGTATCCAGACTGGACTTGACTAATTCCCTGCTTTTGGCCGGAGGCTCCAGATTTCCATCCCCACCTTCAGGCTTGCCAAGCCTCGTTCATCTGGCAGCTCTGCCATGCATCCTTCTGCCGAGGCGAGGTCTCACGTCCTGCTGACAGAACAGCCATCGCAGCCATTGATGCCAAGGGCCTCGGTGGCACCTGCTCAGCCTGCAGCCATCTGACCTCCTTTCCCTCCATCCCCCACCCCTCCTGCAGCCCCCACGCAGCCGCAGGGCGGGTTTCAGCTGTCCGAGCTTCTGATCCCACTGATGCAACCCTGTTCCCAGGCAGCAGGTTATGTATCAGTTAGCTAGCCTCACAGCAGCCCTGTCAACCCCTTTTTTGTCTTACCAGCCCTGTGTTTTCCCCACAGCTTCCAGTTCACCTGACCCAAGGAGTGTGCCTGCCGAAATACCACGGCACGCGCAAGTTCCTCAGCCTTGTTGTCAGGTTCACATCAGTCACAAGTGTCATCCTTTGAAAACAGCCATACAACAGCTTCAGTTCCTAGTGGGTTGTCAACAGCAATTTGTCAGTCTGTTATTTTCCATTTGGACTGCAACGCTTCGGAACACAGAGCTTTTGCATTTACTTGATTTCTGATTTCTAGATGTCCAAACATGATTTCTTTGTTCTTATTTTAATCGGGATTTTCAGATAATATCCAGTCCAAGCTACTTCACATTTAATAGCAGGAGAAATCTTTTTTCAAAGGGAATTATATTTAAACTGTTTTCCATCATTTCTCCATGATGATAGAGAATTAAGAAGAGAAACTTCTTCCCAGTGAAAAAAATAAGTAATCTACCTGAAAGTTTTCTATTCCTATAAAGGAGGAGATTGATCATAGACATACGGACAACAGCCACTTGCCTGCAGCTGTGTCGTATGATGCAGAAGGACATGTATCATCCTGGCTGAAGGATGGAGAATCCCTCTTGATAAATCTGAGTTTGATTGATAGTACCTTGAAGCATTCTTCTGTATGTGATCTGATGCCACTGTACTGATCACTGCTACAAGTAGCTCTTATTATCGAGCAGAGGCAGCGCTAAAATCCTTGATTCAGCAACAGCTTCATTTACAGGTATTCATTTGGCTTTATAGGAAATGAAGAAGGGGAGAGGGTTAAGGATGGGTTTAAACTGCCTTAATATTTCACATGTAAATAATTGTTAATTAACCAAAACTCCATTAGGAAGCTAATAGTGGACAATTATTTTTAATGAAAATGTTCTCACTACTTTGCAGTTTTGTCAAGGCATTCAGTACAGGCAGCATGTTAAATCACCACGTTTTTCCAACAAGCTATTTGAAATCTGTGGCAGCCGGATTTGATTGATGCAGTGTACCAGAGAGCATAAGTATTGCAGAAAATGCCATTTCAGAGTTCAAAGCAGTAGAAAAATTGCTGTTTAATAATTCAGCAGTGAAACAAAAATAATGTAAAGAAGATTAGCCATGGTCTTTTATTGGATGGTATTCATAGTAACATTCTCATTTCTGCACCTGTTTTTTTCCAAGTTATATTTTTAATCAAATGCTATGAATGAAAGCTTTGTTCTTCTTATTATGAGTGAGAGCAGAGGGGGGATATCTTCTAAAACAATAAATTACCTTTTATTCAGCAACACGGCAGAAACAAAGTTCATTCTGTGTATTACACTTTTGTTTCTGTCATAATGATACACAAAACATTCAGCCGAAGTTTATATGCCTCTAGAAGCTATTGCTTTCATTGTTCATTTCATTGAACTCTTCAAAAGCACTTGTAAACATTCAGCTGCATCCTGTTTTAATATAGCTTAGACCAGAAATGGAGTACTAGAATAACTGTTCCATTTCAGTGTTTCTCCCATGTCCAGGGCTTCCTCTACACTCAAGATGAGCTGCTTGGCCAGCATAGACCGTGTCTCCTACACATGCCCATTTCCACCCAGTCACAATTCTCCCAGAAATCCTGAAAAGCAGGAATCCCTAAACATTTGAAGTATACTAAATTCATGCCCTGCAGACCCTTTTATTTGGCACCTAAAGTAATAGGCTCCTGTGTCAATAACACTTCACACATTTCCAGGAAGATCTAAAATCTATGTAAATGCATATTCTTGAAAAAGCAAAACAAAGTATTATCTCTTTGCAGTTATTTTCTCTACAACTGCATCCAGCAAAATAAATATTCAAAGCCATTTGAGCTTGCTTATCAGGCAGTTGGACAATCTGGCGAATTCTCAATTCTAAGAATTAAATTTCCATGATTGTTCTGCAAATTGTTCAGTTTCAAATGTTGATTGATCTGGTTGAATATCCTGGCTATTGGAAATCCAGTTTTCAGTGGGGTTTATTTGCTAAATGCTCTCTATGTTTGAGAATACAAACACAGGGTACAAATATATTCTGGGGAATTGCCTCATCCTGCACATTTTCCAGCATACCTTACCTGAGCCTTTTCCTATCAAAAATACAAAAGAACAATTTCCATAAGAGTAATAATTCATGTCAGAGTGTTTCTAAATTTCAACTGGTGAAAGCATCCAGTAAATTAATTCAGCCTTTATTTTACTTGACAACAGGTTTATTAACGGAACTGATACGGATTACTGGAATTCCAAACACAGCTGTAACAATTGAAATTTTTTGCTGCAGTGTATATCCCCTACTGTGCAAAAACATCCCCGAAGACATCATAAGATTAAGCCAGCCTAGAGCCGTTGTTTAAAGAAAACCACCAGCAGTCACTGCTGTATTTACCAGCCTGGAACAGCAGTTCTAGCAACTTCTGTTCTAGTACTTTGGTGCTGCTCAGAGATTGGAAGGCTCCATTCATTACATCAGTCATCCTAGATACATCTTCTGGCTCATTGTGATCTCTGAATAGAAGATCTTCCAATTTCTAAAAATCTTCCCATTTATAAATACATTTTCAGCAGGTTTTCAATTCAGTTGAAAAAAGTAAGGAAAAAAGACCCATCCCCAAACATAAACTAGCAACGTCTGTAATTTACCCTCTCTAAAGTGTTTGGAAGAATGCAGATTAAGAGCTTTTTTCCCCTCTGAGTTTCCATTCCTCTGTCTTTCTACATTCTGCACATTTACTTGTGAAAAAAAATCAGGAATACAATTTTATAGATATTGTTTACAAATGGAACGGTATCATTGAGGAAGACTGTTTTCTGTTTCATGAGGAAATAAAAGAATAAATATTCTTTCTAGTCAAAATTCAAGACATTCAACATATAAACTGCAAAGCTATTTTCTCAGCCATGTATACAGGTAAAGCAGTGCATGTGCAACAGTCTGAAAACATCGAGGGTTACCTGACAGGTTAATCTGACATAAAGTGGAATGAAGCAGCACACAGCAAATACTTGTTCATAACACAGACACTATACCATATCTTGCAGTTGCCAACAAATAACTTACATTTTGTTTTAAAGAAATCAGTGGAAAACACGCTGACCTTTTAAAACAGACAATAGAATCACTTTCTGCCGGGAATATTCACACATTTAAATTTACTCAGATGTTTAGTTGCTGTCCTGAAACCATGCCAGCATGTCCAGCTTCTTTCATTATCAGGTACATTGGAAACACTGCCACAGCAATTATTTAAGTTTTCAACAGAGATGGAAAAACAACTCAAGGAATTCTAAATAGGGCCCGTTGAAGAACATGTTTCTTAGTCATGTATGACAAAACACTGAGAAACAAGAGGAGGGATCAGAGATCACTAATTTAAAAGAATCACTGATTTAAATGAACAAGAAGTACTGTCCACAGTATTATCCACCTGTTACAATCCAGTTGTTATTTTATTAGAGCGATGTCTCTGCCTGAATTAAGGTGTAAACAAGACCATATGCCAAAGTCAATAGTATGGATTTTATTTAACAGTAAATGTGAGGTAGAGAGCAATAGAAAAAAAAATAGAAAAAGAGATGAGGGGGGAGAGAAAGAAAGTTTTTACATCTGCAGAAATAAGTGCTGATTTACTAAATTACTGATAGCTGTGAAATATTCAGTTAGTGGAAGAGGCAATAGAATTACAAAATAACTTGGAAATTACAGTATCATTTTTGTTGAAAGTGAGACCACCTAAACAACCAGCCTTCTCAGGAGGGGTCTGCTATAATAGGTTGCCTCAGACCATGTTTGCACAGGTTTTGAATATACCCATAATGGAGCCTCCACAACCATTCTGGTCAACCTGTGCCAGTATTTGACCAATCTCACAGTAAAAAAACCCAAAAGAATCCCCAAACAAACAAACAAAAAAACCCAGCAACAACAAAAAAGCAACAACAACAACAACAACAAAAAACAACAAGAAAACCAAACAAAAAAAAAAATTGAATCTGCCTATTTTTTAATTTGTGGCCATTGTCTCTCCTGTCACTGACTACTACTGAGAGGAGCTTGCCTATCACATCTTCAATTTCCCACCAGGTGATTATACACACAGATGATAACCATTCAGAGTCCCACCTCTCTCAACCTGCTCATTCAAGTGCCTTAGTAATTTCTGTGGCCCTCCACTGGGTGATCTCCATAAAAGTCCTTATCTTTCTTGTGCTGGGAAGTCCAGAAATGGCAAGGCAGATGTGTTTCATCAGGGCTGAGCAGAGAAGAAGGATGACTACCCTCAGTTGCTGGCAACAACCCAGGAGGCTGTCAGCCTTCTCTTCCTCATGGGGCATTTCTGGCTCAAGGCCACCGTGTTGTCCACCAGCACCCCAAGTCTCATCTCTACAAATCTGCTTTATTGGTGCATAGGGATATTTCTTCCTAGGTGCAAGATTTTCCTTTTCCCTTTGTTGAATTTCATGAAATTCCTGTTGGTCCATTTCAAGCCAATCTAGGCTTCTGTGAATGGCAGCACAACTCTCTGGTGTCACCATTCACACAACTTTTCTCACTTTTTAGATATCTGGAATTTAAGGGAGACATCTCTGAGACATTACTATTTGCCTAACTTGGAAGATAGTCAAGTTTTTTGGACTCTGGATCCAAGGCAATAATCCATGTTACAGGGGTTAAAATTGCATTGTTTTCACCTTATTCAGTGTCCCTGTCTGCATGTAGAAACTCTGAACTCTCCCTAATTTAAAGCAACAGTACTGAGCCTACCATGAAGCAGACCTTCAGCTGTGTTCAACAACATTGTGGGGGGCAAGAACAAGCCCGACAAAGAGCTGACTTTTGTACTAATCTGGGAATTACAGTCATCACTCAGGAAATGGGGAGGTCTGGTCTCTTGACCTTTTCAACCCAAAGTGATTTATACTAGCATTTCTCCTTCTTCAGACAGTCTCATTTTTTTCAAAAAAGCCCCATACAAAATAAAAAAATACAAATCAGGAAAGAAACTTGAGAACAGAACTTAGGTCTGTCTTTTTTGATTTTTTCTAAAACAGATTTCAGCCTCTGCCTAGGTATTTATCTTCTGTTTCCATGATAAATGAACTCTCAATGGTTACTTGATAACCTATTATTTAGGGAACACTCTAGAAAAATGGTTTGGTGCATTTTAAAAGGAGACAGGCCTATAACTAGTCTTCATTAAATGACATTTGAGTACTACAGAAGTGATACCTCCTGGAAACCATACTTAAAATCCTGCTCAATATATGCACTCACAGAGGATTACTTCAGCAGTATGTTCCAAGGGGATGAGCATATTCATCCTGAAAGCAGCATAAACTTTCAAAGAAGCCAGCCTTTAAGTTCCAAAATTGGATTCAACAGTATTGATATAGATAGCCCTGCACTTGGCCTTTCTTATTGATTAATGCTAGGTCAGCCCTTTCACAGTATATTCATCTTTTTGGATTGCACTTCAGAAGCGACAGATGCTTCTAAATGATTGTGTGGGGAGCACAGAGGTCTAACCCTGACTTTCTTGGAGCATTACTCAGATGAGAATGTTGAATTAGTCTCTGCGGATCTCACCTGAAGGTTGCATTTATCAGATGCTGCTCTTTACTTTCCTGCCTTTGGATATAGTCCATTGTCAATATTTAACATCACTTTTAAAAGTAAGGAGAAAAAACCATAATCATTATATATATATATATATGTAAGAAGCCAAGCAAATGAGAAATGACCACAATACTGAAGTATTTTTCTGATTCAGAACAACCTTGTAATACTTAAATGACAATTATGATCTTTCTTAGGTTAGTATCATCACTACTATTTTTATAACCAGAACTTTCACAATGCAAATTTCATATGGTTTTTTCCATGATGGATTTATATTAAATTCACTATTCGAACTATTCAAANGTATATATATGTAAGAAGCCAAGCAAATGAGAAATAACCACAATACTGAAGTATTTTTTTTCTGATTCAGAACAACCTTGTAATACTTAAATGACAATTATGATCTTTCTTAGGTTAGTATCATCACTACTATTTTTATAACCAGAACTTTCACAATGCAAATGTCATACGGTTTTTTCCATGATGGATTTATATTAAGTTCACTATTCGAACTATTCAAAGCAACCAAAATGGAAAGGCATATCAATGGAAATTGAAGAAAATAATGGAAAGTTTATATGATAGTAGTAAAGTCTATAAATCTGTCATGAATATGTCTAAGTAGCCAGATTGTCTCTTCATAAACCTGCACACTCAGGATTAAGTCCTGCAGCAGTAACACTGCAAGTATATTAAAAATTAAATTCAATCTGAAGTGTTGCAGAAATGTTTTGGATCTCTGGTTTATCACCATGATAAGGCTGTATTTATATGTGTTCATACTTCTTGAAGAGGTACATGGAAAGTGGGGGAAGGCATGTCCTTGCCTTGGAAAGCTACCAAGGACTGAGAAAGCCCTGGAGAATGCAGTTAGGTGGAGGAGAGTCCTAGCATAGTCCTGAAGCCAACCTCTGAAGATCTTCATGCCAACCTATGGGGCCTTAACAGAATGTGCTACTACTCAGAAAGGTTATTAAAGCTGAAATTATTTGGAGATGGCATACCCACCTGGAAGGATATAGGTAGGCAGGAGACATTGTGTGTTAACCCTTTGTTAACTTACAGCAGGAAAGTCAATAATTTACAAGTGCAAGCTTTAGCCAGAAATTGTATTTCAGTCAATGTTCTTTGTTATAACCCATTTCTGATGCTTTGCTTTCTTTTTTTTTTTTCCAAGCAGACTCTTGTTACAACCAGTCCCAGAAGGTAAGGATAACTTAAGGTCTTGTAAATAGATCCTTTGGGGTGGATTAAAGCGAAACAACACTGAATGATCAACGTTTTAAGTATATATACAGGATTTATTTTAGAATTGGCTGCAAAACAAAACAGATGTGTATACATTTTGGGGTTTATTTTCTATAGTAATATAGCAGCAGAGTAGTATAAGAATAACACTTAGGAAAGCACACAAGGAAAAGAAAGAGAAAGGATAAACATTGAAAGATATATAATCACCACCCATTGGATCCAGTGGCTAGACTTGGTTGTTGCAATTTCAGTTTTCATTGGCCAAAGTGACAATCTTGATCCATTAGTAGTAGAAGAAACCCCCAAAATTCAACAATTTCATGAATTCTATACACTCAGATTTAGGTGGTAATGCCCAGTATGCCCCCTGAGGCAGGGAGTTTTACACTGGATGATGCAATGCTGTGAGTCACAGCATACTTTTAGGCATCTTTGATGGTCTAGGTTGTTGCAGCTGCCTATGAGGTCAGTGCAGTTGAGTCCACCAGCAGAGATTATGGTCCATCAGCAGAGATTAATACCTTCAAGCTACCTGTGAGTGTAGCAGGGGATAACCCAGCAGGGGAGTTATCACAACTGAGTTCACTTGTGTAAGGACAAAGAGACAGTACCAGCATCACAGAGTTTGCCTTTTTCTTATCTCAGTCAACACCCAGCTGTAGCCTGAGGTGGAGCTGTGCTCACCCTCTGCACCTGAGTGAGTACTTTGCACATCAGCAGCTTGTCCCCTGAATGTTTAGGCCACCAGCATTCCAATCTCTCTTCCACTATCACCTGTGGATACATTCTTCTCCCCAGACCTGGGATGATTGGACAACAGTACCTGCTTTACCTCAAGATCCTGTCACAGTCCAAATTCCGGTTAGTTGGATTGTTTGGGGAGGGGTGGACTTCAGTGGCTGCAGATGAATAGCTGCTTCTTTGCAGATTGCTATAGTGGGCAAAAGTCCATGATTTTAGCAATGTTTAAGCCATTAACCATTTCAGTGTCTCACAGCCATGATACATGGAATGACTTGCCAGAACTACATTTGCTATGCCAAGAATTCTTACATCTTTACCTGTGCTCCTTCCACTGCAATACTCACATAAAAGCTATCAACTTCTCACAATAAAACCTACTGAGTTTGTCTTATGATTTTAATTATTTATAAGTTATTTAAAACAATTAAATTTTATACATAGCTAATCAGTGTAACTAAATACTAGTACTATAGTCACAGTCATCTGCTTTTTCCTTCTTGTGTTCACAGGGCACATTTCAAATTAGATGGTAATTTCTAATGGAAGCTTTCCTTCATGTGCAAAGGACCACAATGTGAAAAAGGGATTTTATAACACGTTTATTAAATACATTTATCCGAGGTCACAGCTTTGCTGGTGAAGTAAATAGCTAAATGTCATTAATGTCCTAGTGCTTCAAGAGTGTCGCTGTTGAGACAGACACGACATACACACACACACACCAACAGCTCCAAGCAAAAAAGCTCCCTTTAATACCACACAGCTTCTTTTATACAATTTCTTAGCATTTGTGTTACACGTTCATTGGCTATTAGCTTACTACAATACAATCTTATTGGTTACCTATAGCTTGCACACATTCTTGCTGACTATCAGCCAGTATTCTCCCTTTTGCAGCTGCTACATCCTCTTTCTGTTATTCTGCCTCTTGCTTCTGTTAATGTTGCAGTTCTCAGGGGTACAAACCGATTGTGTTGAGGTCGATGCCTGTGAGGCCTTCAGGCCAGCTGCCATAGGTCTTCTCTACTTAGCCAAAGTAACAGGCCTGAGCCATGATTTTACAAAGACAACAAGGCCTTCATTTTATAAGGCTTTACCTATATGCAACACAAGAGTTCACAGAGTTTCTAGTTCTATACAATTTCCCTCTATTTCCCTAGGACTGGGAAGGCAAAAAGAGAACTGATGTGGGATAAATCAGGAGATAAAGAACCCAAATTTATAAGGAAATTGGCATTAAAAACAGCTTAGAGTTCCAAATTTCAGCAGAGGTAAACAAAGAACAAGAGAAATAGCTCATTACAATGAAAATCATTTGCAGCTTTCACTGCATCATAATGTTCACTCCCAACTACATGGCTGCAATACAAGTCTTCATCTTCAAAGGGTGCTGTATAAACATAAGCTATATTTTTTTTTAATGCAGAAGCAAGTCTTTCAGAATTAAAGAGTAAAAAAGAGATTTATGAACATATTTTTTTTGTGTAATATTCAGTGCAGATTCCAGAAAAATATTCTAGATTTATTTCCAGATAGTATCCACTCTGCCTATTAGCAAAGATTTTGCTTTGGCTTTAAAACTGTTGACAATATTTTTTGTACTACATTTATTTATGATGTGTCAGTAGGAGAACTAGTCACAAAGTAAAGATCATTTTCATAACAAGGATTGATAACTGACTTTCATTAAAGTCTCAAAAGTATGTCTATAAACCCCCAACTTACAGGAGCCTCACTTTCTGTTCCTTTTATCCTTCACAGAATGACACCACTTAAGACAATTTCCTGATAATTTTGTGTGTATTCGCCTCAAAGAGGCCAACCACTCTTTTGCCAAAATCCTACTCACCTTTATTTTCAAGCAGTCCTTCCCATGAGATGAAAGTATTGTTCACTTCCATAGTAAAACAGTGTATATATAATTTACAGCACTTTCTACACTACATTTCCAGTAATTTAGTCGACCTATAAACTCTTTCTCTAAACCTTTCTGGATTTTTATGACTGTATAAATATATTCATACCCTAGCATCTATAGAAGGAAGCTCTGCAGACAGGAGTAGATCTTAAATTCTGATTCTGTCTGCATCTTGATGTCTATCTCAGCAGCTCTTGAAGTCAGTTGCCTGAGTGAGAGATCTGTATGTCAGGCTTTTCCCTCAAAGTGGTTGTTCTTGTTCAAGTCTAACTCATATAGGATGCATTAGATTCACTGTTGATATGAAAATCAATTGCTGCTTGGACCCACTGCTCATGTGCTGATCAGCACGTATGGAACAGCCATTTACTCATCACTTCCAGAAATCAATAGTTTGTTACCTGAAAATAATAATAAAAAAAGCACGTCAGATTGCCAGTACAAGAAGAAAGGTTTGCAAATCTCTTCCCGAAAATGGCACAGGGGCAGCTACTTTCATCTTTACCCCCTTCTCCATCCTTCTCCAGTCTAGCAGGTCCAAATGCAGAGCAGGCAATTAGGCTGAACATAGTTGGATCAGCATTTTTGGTGCCTAACAGAAATCAAACTAAATTCTTTTCTATAGAAATGTTTGAACCACGTGTTGTTCTAACTGACCAACAGAAAACTTCAATGATAATAAAAAATGCCTGTGACATTTACAGTTTACCACATGCACTGATGTAATTACATGATACAAACAGACAGATTTGTTAAATAACAATGAAATGAGAGAAAAACTGCTTTTCTTCCATTTAAGGACATCATTGAAAGAAATAAGTATCTTATATGCCACATAGGGGCAGCTGTCTCTGACATGACCATATTCTGTGAAATCTTTGAATCTTCATATTTAAAGGAGTCAGTCAGACATGGGTTATTGATGCTGCAGATAGGCTGAATGCTCACAAAGAACCTTGGGAACAATTAGGTCTTGATTCATTAAGGTAGACATTAAGCAATGTGACAGGAAGAATCGTGTTTTATGTTGAAATGTTTGGCTAGACTTTTCAGTACAGAGAAAAAAAAATGTCTTGAAACATGAATACAGTAAAGCTTTACATAGCTTGTAAAGTTCCTGATAGTTGGAAGTCAAATAGCTTCTTCTATGTTATCCACTTCCTAGCATATGTATTTATTTACACATATATACATGTAGATGGGTTTGTGTATTTCTACAGTCTAAACAGAGGTAACACCCTTTTAGAGAAGATCTACTTTGCACCAAATAAAGTTGCAGAAATGTATCAACAGAGCAGATTTTAGTCTTATGGTCAAATTCTTTGATACCTAGCAAACTGGTGCCTAATTAATTTGGGAGCACAACTCCCTTTTGTTTAACCCAAAATTTATAGGATTTCACAAAGAAACCACTGTTAGGAAGCAGGGACATGACTCAAGTTTAACTGTCAACAGGAAAAAATGAGTGAGAGGAAAAGGATGGCTGTCTGGGGGGAAAAAAAGATGTAGAAAAGTTCAAAAAAAGTCAGTCAAGTGAACAGGAAGGTTGTAGACGAGTGTTTCAAAAGTTCATTGCAGAGAAAACGAAGCTTCCAAAAATAATTATAATAATCCTTGCAATAATATCAACAGAAAATTTCAGAAAGGACAAATTTGAACATTTGAATAGCTTGATTCTCTGAGTTGGCAAGTATCCATTAATGATTCCTTTCCCTCCCAGCCTCACTCCCCCCAAAAAAAATCTGTTGAGATATCTCAAAAATATACAAACGTCAAATAAGTCTAGATATTCATGAAAGTCTTTGTCATACTCTTGCATTTGTTAAATGAGTTACAGTACTAGACTTCCAAATAACATGTTTTAAATTGATTACTGTTACAGTCAGTTCAATGTTAACAGAGAACAGATAAAAGAAACCTCTCCTATCTCTCCAGCTTAAAGGATGGAAAGTTTTTACATGGTGTAGCTAGTATTCCAAATTTGTGTATCTTCTGATTCAGGGATTGTCCAAATGTTACAGTGAGTGACATAGTTATTTTCTAAAGTTTTATCTACTATCACAGTAAAGTCTTAGAAATACATGTGAATAGATAGATAAAAGTAAATCATTGCAAACACAAAAATTGTCTTTCTCTTTAAAGAAAGGTTGCTGAAATCAATACATCTTTTGTCCCTGTACGTCTCCATGGGTAGCACTGGGTGTTCTGCTCATTATAATACATGACTTTGATTCAGATAAAGGGCAGATTGTGATGTGTGATGGCTAACAATGTGTGACATAAGAGCACAGTGAACAGAGGTCAACAATTCATCTGTGGAACACTTACATTTGCAAATCCAAATATCTCGTGGACTTCTTTTACAAGTGGAAAATAGAAGTACGATAGAAAAGTATTCCAAAACAGACTTCCTTCCATGAATTCTTATCCAAAAAACTTATTTTTAAAACTCGTCCTAGTAATATATGAGAAGGATTGATGCTCTGAGCTTGAGATGCAATGTTTGTAAACATCTCCACCAATTCTATAAATTTGGTCTGGAAATTCTCCTTTCACGCTTAGACTGAGAAGAGTGGAATTTCACATACTGGCAATATAATATTAATGCTTTTCATTTGCTTGTGAAAAATTTGCAGTTTATTCACACATTTGTGTATTACCATTGTTTATTTTTTCAATTTAAAATAAATACATAAAGTTGCGGAATACATTTTTGGACAATTTTTTGAATTGTCTCAAGCCTACGTAAAGGACAGAGGTTTCTCTGAAATAAAAACCATAGAGTAAACTTTTTTCACTGTTCTTTTGAAACATTTGGAAGAAGTATTATCTCTAGTAACAACTGTATTGATCAAAAATATAAAGAAGTTCTTAGATGTCCATTTCTAGTTTTTCGTCCTAGTTGCCTTTATCAACTTAGAGGTATTCAGTCTTTCTCTCTTAGCTTCAAAGTAAAAAGAAAAACTACAGTCAAAGACAGTATGTGGAAAACCATTCCATTTCCTGCTAATGCAGATAAAAGAAGTATTTCTGAATTATATTGGAATAAAAGATAAAGTCTCCAGAAGAACATTACGCTCCTGGTAAGGGTTAAGTCATGGCAGCTGGAATGTGTGTGTAGATCAAGATAGTCTACATAATAAAAACATATAGATACACATACGTATATACATATGTGCACATTTTTATTACCCATTTCAAGCTTACTAAAATGAAATTTAACAAATTTTCGTTACAGGATGCTGTTTTTGTTTTAAAATGCATTTATCATAGATTCATATTATAGGATAAGTGTCTTGTCTAACGCATAAAAGGAATGACTGACCAGCTAAAAAAAAAACCCAAAAAAGCAAACAAAAATGAGTATCAAGACAATAATTAGGAACAGGGGAAATGGCATAAACCCACCAACCATTAGGAAGAAAAACAGAGAATACAATGCTGCTTCAGTTCTGACTTTTCTCATCAGAGACCTGACACACATGACCACCTTGACTGGAGACTAAGAGCCACCAAGGACTGCAGTCAAAAATGGTCAATGCATCGGATGTGGGATATTTCGTTATTACATCTAAAAGAGCATATGATTCCTAAAGAGTAATACTTTTCTACCAGTAGTGATGATGTTCAATAGAAGCAAGAGCTACGAAACAACAAAGTGTGTTGCTTAGGAATTAATTCAATTAAGTTTAGTTATAAACTGGCCTGATTGTTCAGTCTTCTAAACATTCCCATCCAAATTAGCTCTAACTTCTTGACTGGCATATTGATTAATATGTATATATGAAAACATACATTTGATTGCGATAATGGGGAGGTAACTCTTGGTACAGAGGAGCTTGATTAGTGAAAACCAGACTGATTTAGTGTGTAAAATTAATTTTTTTGTTTTTATCATTTTTTCACAGTGCTTTATATTCTTGGAATAGGTTCCTAAACTTATGCATACCTAACTCTCTTCCTACATCCTATTAAAAATTATT
Source organism: Pachycephala philippinensis (assembly GCA_013397055.1). NCBI lineage: Eukaryota > Metazoa > Chordata > Aves > Passeriformes > Pachycephala > Pachycephala philippinensis. The sequence goes on along the minus strand of VWZT01005668.1, from coordinate 192,367 downwards.
AATTAATACAAGCCTAATTCACCTGGACTAACATCTGTAATACTTAATTCCTGCATTAAAAAAATAAACAAAAGTGATACATGAAGAAAAAACAAAGAAACAACCAGAAAACAGATTATTTTGTATAGGTTCCCATTCACTGCAAGTGACTAGCTCATAAACCTTTGTCTCTTGTTTTCTCACATTCTGCACTGAATGTCTTGCTTGCAAATCCTTTACAATTGTGTATAAATGACTGTTGATTCTGCCATAGTATCAACTCCACAGGGAGAAAATATAAATCTGTTCTGATCTCTTTTCTGGCCCCTTTCACCTGAATTAGATTTATGTGTTCTATTATAGATAGCTGTGATCCTTTCTTATACCTGCGTGCTGCAAAACTAAAAAATTCCTGAATCTACGTGATTGCTCGTCATTTGCCAGATGGATACAGTTATCAGATTAGTATAGAACCATTAATTCTATAAAATGGTGAAGCTGAAAACTAAATTACTATATGCAAAGGGTTGGGTTTTTTTACAGATCTTTTAGCTTAACACAGCCTATTGTACAGAAATTCAGAAATTTTTTTACAGTAATTAAAATGTTCTGTTTTCACTTTATCCTGCGTTTCCATTTTCTGTTCTTCTGATAAATTTTTACTTCTTTCTTGATTAAATTGATGTTTCTAGTAGAAATATTCTCATCCAAAGCCAAAAACTGCAGTATCATATGGCCTTTGCAACCTTGTTAAATATGCCCTCAGTAAAACTAAATCAAGCCCAGTTCAAATCTATTCTTTACTTTTTGATTAAATTATCAGTTCATCTCTCTTGGTGGAAAAAAAAAGAGAAAAAGAAAAACCTGAACCATTTCACTATTTCATTGACAGATGATATCAAAAGCTGACCAAATAATTATGACTGCTGACTAACTTAGAAAAAAATACCATATGTATTGGGTGTGCATGGCAAGGTTTAGGTAGCAGGGGGACTAAAGTGGTGACTTCTGTGAGAAGCTGCTAGAAGCCTGCCCTGCATCCAACAGAGTCACTACCAGCCAGCTCCAAGAAACACTGGCCACTGGCCAACGCTGAGTCCATCAGCGACAGTGGCAGTAGAACCTCCGGGATGTATTTAGGAAGGAGGGGGGAGAGCGGAACAAACAAATACCACAACAAAAACAAAAAAAAGCACTCACAGCCCCATAGAGGAGTGAGAATATGTGAGGGAAACAACTCTGCAGACACTAATACCAGTGAAGAGGGAAGGGGAGGAGGTGCTCCAGGTGTCAGAGCAGACATTCCCCTGCAGTCCATCATGAAGACTATGGTCTTGGAGGTTAACAATGCAGCAGATACCCATAGAGGAGTACACACTCGAGCAGATGGATGTGTCCAAAGGAGGCGGTGACCCTCTGAGGCTCCTGGCAAGATCTGTAGACGCGTGGAGAGAGGAGCTCACACTGCAGCAGGTTCCTGGCAGGACTTGTGACCCCATGGGGGAGCCACATTGGAGCAGCCTGTTCCTGAAGTACTGCACCCCATAGAAGGGACCCATGCTGCAGCAGTTTGTGAAGAGCTGTGGCAAGGACTCATGCTGGAGAAGTTTGTAGAAGACTGTCTCCCATGGGAGGGGCCCCATGCTGGAGCAGGGGAATAGTGTGAGGAGTCCTCCTGCTGAGGAGGAAGGAGTGGCAGAGGCAACCTGTGATTGAACTGACTGCAACCCCAGTCCCTGTCCTCATGTGCAGCTGGGCCAGAAGGATGTAGAGAATTTGAAAATAAAGCCCAAGAAGAAGGGACAGGTCAGAGAAAGGTGTTTGGCAACAAATTAAATCAATTTCCCCAAGGAGAGTCTGTTTTGCCTGTGACAGTAATTGCTGAGTGATCTCTCCTTGCCCTTATCTGGACTCCCAAGCCTTTCATTATATCTTCTCTCCTCCATCCAGTTGAGGAGAGGAGTGATAGAGTGGCTTTGGTGGATACCTGGCATTCAGCCATTGTCAACCCTCCATGCCAAAATTGCCAACTGCAAGCACAGTAAACTAGTGAGGAATTGATGTCCCATATTTTAGCTTCTTTGTCATTTCCAGTATAGGGTTAAAATTTAAAGCTAACAGTGACAAGGTGATTTGGATTCTGGAAGAGATAAAAATACTCTTTCTATTTTCCTGCACCACAGTTTTAGGTTTTTTTGCCTCCTAAATGGAATCCACTACGTGTATTATACATGCTAACTGCACATTTAAAGCCCAGAAGCACATAAATGCATTAGGAAAACTGAATTGCCAGAAAGGCCATATTGAATGGAAGATGCCTGAAGTAGCCAGAAAAATTGCTGAGGACCAAGGCAGATGTTACATTTTGCTGCTCTTCCGAGTTTATGCTACAGAAATATATCTTCTCTCATTTTGTTTTAGGCCTTTTTGGAACCAGGTGCTGAAGATCTTATTTTACAACAGACAGATGGCAAAACTGGCACTATTTCCTTTTCTGTGCCCTTATATTCAGTATCTGAACACTTACCCAAGACCTGGTTTCAGGTCCCAAGAGCACCCTGACGAAATGAAAGTCACATCCACTACCCAACAGAAGCCTGACCTAACTACAGTGGTGCAGATCACCCCAGACTGCTTGAGAAGATGATCCATCTTCTGTAATATAACTAAACAGCTACAAGAAAGTGTGACACTGGAGATACTCTTTACTCAAAGAGTAATTGATAGAGTTACCATCCGTTTAGGTCTTTAAGGAAATTTAGTGCTGTGAGTTGTAGCATAAATGCATTTAATGCATTTAGTGCATTTAGTTGACATGGTGGTGTTTGGTCACAAGTTGGACTCAGTGATCTCAGGATTTTCTTCTAACTTAATTGATTCTGTGATTCAACAGCTTGATCCCCAAATGGGCCACAGAATCGCTAATGATCTTTATGTCAATTTTTGATCATGAGAGTGAAAATAAATGTCAAACATCCTTTGAAACAAGAGAGAGCTTGTTTGTTAGCTAAGAAGTTCAAGTTATTAGACCCTGGGCAGTGATTGACAGGTATATTTTTATAAATGGTAGAACATATATAAAACTATAGATAAGTTAAACTTGAGGACTTATTGTGAATATGATTTGTTGTATAATTTATATTTCATTTAAAATAAATTTGATACAGATTGAAGAAAATTGACTGGGAGATTTTTTGATTTAATAAGTCTGACTGAATGAATGAAGGGACAGGCTAACAGGGATGAAACTGTTATGAGTTCTTACTCCAGGTTACCTGATCAGGAGGAAGTTCATGAGGACTTTTATAGACATCTGCATGTAGCCTCATGACCTCAGGCCCTAGTTCTTATGGAGCACTTCAGCCACCCTGATATCTGCTGGAAAGACAACACAGCTGAACACACACAGTCCAGGAGGTCCCTGTAGAGCATTGATGAGAGTTTCTTGACACAGGTGCTGAAGGAGCCAACAGGGAGAAATGTGCTGTTGGACCTTGTACTAACAAACAAAGAAGGACGGGTTGGGGATGTGAAAGTTGGATGCAGCCTTGGCTTTTCTGACCATGAGATGGTAGAGTTTAGGATCCTGCATGGATAAAGCAGGGCAATGAGTAGGATTGCAACCCTGGACTTCAAGACAGGTGACTTTGTCCTCTTCTGGGACCTATTTGGAGGAATTCCAAGGGATAGGGCTCTAGAAGGCAGGAGAGCCCATGAAAACTGTTTAATATTCAAGGATCACTTCCTCCGAGCTCAAGATCAGTGCATCCCTGTCAGTAAGAAATCAAGCAAAACGGGCAGAAGACCTGCATGGATAAGGAAAGAGATTCTGACAAAACTCAAATAGAAGGAGAAAATGTATGGAGTGTGGAAAAATAAACAGGCAACTTGGAAGGAATATGGAAACATTGTCAGAGAGCGCAGTGATGCAATGAGGAAGGATAAGGTCCACCTCTTTTGTGAGGAAGGCTGAGGCAGCTGGGCCTGTTTACCCTGGATAAGAAATGATTTTGAAGGGATCTTATTAATGTATACAAATATCTTAAGGGTGAGTCTCAAGAGGATGGGGCGTCTTTTCTGTGGTGCACAGCAACAGGGTAAGAGTGATCAGGCCCAAACTGAAACAGAGGAAGTTCTGTCTAAATGTGAGGGAAAACTTTTTTGCTTTGAGGGTGATCGAGCACCAGAAGAGGCTGTCCAGAGAGGTTATAGTCTCCTTTTCTGGAGATACCCAAACCTGTACATGATCCTGTGCAACGTGCTCCAGTGGACCCTGCTTTAACAGCAGGGTTGGCCTAGATGATCTCCAGAGGTTCCTGCCAAGCCCAGACATTCTGTAATTCTGTGACTAATGGAAAGAAAATAAAATATTTACTGTCCAGTATCTAATGACTTGGGTGAGGGAGGAAAGCAGGTAGTAAATCTATATTTTATGCTACCTAGTTTATTTATGACCAATGAAAACTCCTTCCTTTAAATCTTTAGAGGAGTAAGATGGACATCTTTCCTGCAGTTTCAATAGAAAGTTTCCAGCACTATGTATGTACTATGCTCTTTGTTCTATTAGATAAAGTGTATTGTATGCTTAGAAGAATTCCGGAGAATTTTGTTCTTGCTGTTATAAATTAAATCCAGAGTAACTCCTCAAAAGCTGAGGATACTTGGCATCTGTGACTTACCATAAAAGTGCAGCAAGCCACAGCTTTATGAAGATAAGTAGTTAGTGGAACTTGGTATCAATATCATAGGGAGAAAGAGCAGTACAAATGTTTTCACAAAAGTGTATGCAGCCTTAGAAAGACAATGACTGACTAATCTTCCCCACATTTTTGAAAAAGTTATTAAATTGGAAAACAAAGTCAGAAGCAGAAGTGCAGAATTAAAACATCATGCAAGAATTTATGTACAGAAGAAAAGTTGGGAGTTTTTAAAGATAGACTTGAATAAGAAGTGGAATTAATTCAGACTGTACTACAATAAACATGTAGAAAATAGATGTCACAACAATAGATAGTTACAACAACCAGCTTTTTGCAGAGTAAATATCTAAAAATTACTGACATTCATCAGCTGGGTACAATGCAGAGTTTAATAACCAAAGCTTTCTATTTTATATTGCTGGCATGATTGGTTTTTTTCCCTTCAGGTAAAAGTTTGGAAAGGTACAAAACTGATATAGTCAAGACCTCTAAGTTATTCCTAAAGTACCTCTTTCCTTGTTCCCCTCCCTGTAATCCTGAAAACAATGTTATGAACTGTTCAACTTGATCTCATAGAACTGAATGGATTTTGTGATTTTGCCATGTTTTAAACTTTCTACAATTAAAAAAATGTGTGTGGTTTTGGTTTTGTGTATGTGAAATTCAGACAGCAGTAAGTGATGCAGGATTTTATATTCCTTCAGTTTTCTAAGTTCATAATTGTGATTATTACACATTATCGCTATGAGCTGACTGAGCAATTGCAACATATGGTCACCCCTTGATGCAGATCTGCACTGATTAATGTTTATGTTTTACAATTTCTGAATCAATAAAAGTAAATAAAAGAAAATGCAACAACCACAAAACCATAAAGTGTCTTCTACTTCATTATTTTTACATTCATTCTCTGAAACTTTTCTAAAAAGTGAACTTTTTCAATCATTCAGTCCCAAATGTAAAGTAAAACCAATGAGCAAATTAACATCAAGTGAGCATTTAATCTCTCAGAAGCATGGTAGACTAGTTTGCAATGGTGAGGGCTTAGCAAGCTCACCTGGCAAACGAGTTCTTCTTTGGATAGCTAGAACAGCTTAAGCTGTCCAAAATCACACGCCAATGGAGAGATTAACAATGTTTGTGTCTGTCATTTTCAAATATTTATTAAATATATTAAAAGCTTTTCACTCTTATTCACTGTGGGAGTGTTGTTTGTTTTCCTCTAGATGATACAAACAATGTTCTGCCATACTAATTGGAACAAAATAAGATATTTGTTGTGAGTCACTTTCTACTGTAAAATTGCTAAGACTCCTGATATTACTTGAGTGCCAAAATGTTGATAGAAAATGCCTGATGCACATCTATCATTCATTCTGAAGTAGATGGCCTGACTGATTATCAATTTTTAACCAATGTAACATTTTTAGATGTCAGAGTTCAACAGGACTTGGAAATATATTGAAACAGTCTAATTCCAAGGAATTTTGGGGCAAAACCCTGTTTTAATAAGATTTGTATTACTATGGTGTCTGAATTTTGTTGATCCTTATTTTTCTCTTCCAAAGTAATATAAAGTATATGAATTATAACTTTAGGGACCAATGAAATAGGTCCCTATTTCCCCCCCAATATTGTGGGGAAAGTATTTGTCAGAGAATAGAGTTTTGAAAAAGACATGATAGTTGCTGGTGGCCAGTTAAAATTTGTGAAAGATAATGTTTTTCTTAATTATCTTGAGGTAATTACATAATGACAATGAACTTAGAAGGTTAAGATAAAGAATTAAACATTAGCATAGAAATTGACTGAAAAAATTGAGTGTCTTGAGAAATAAGACACCTCTTCATACAAGTCCACCTGAGTTATAAATCACTAGATACCTGATTCTTTCACTATAGCTGGAATTCAGCTTTGGCATTCAAGGTAATTTTGAAACATAGTTACGTTCCTACCACACTGTACAGAATAATGAAATCTCTTTTCAAGGTAATATATTACCCATCATGTCTATTTAGTGTCACAGACAAAAGCAGAGGACTAATGGTTGCTCACACAGCCAATGCTTCACCCACAAATTTTCTTGAGCACCAAAGGTCAGAACATGACCAGAGCTACCAAAGGTGATGCTGTGAGGGTGGTGACACACTGATACAGGTTGCTGAGAAAAGCTGTGGTTGTCCCATCCCTGTAAGTCTTCAAAGGCCAGGCTGAAGGGGACTTTGAGAATGTCAATCTAGTGAAAGGTGTCCCTGACCATAGCAGGAGGATTGGAGCTGTAAGTTCCCAAGGCATGATCTTTAAGGTCCTTTCCAACACAAACCATTCTTGGGTTTGTTCAGCCTGGAAAAGAAAACACTTAGGGATCACTAACTGTGGCCTTCCAGTACCTGAATGGAGCCTACAAAAAGGTGAAGAGCTTTTTATGAGACTATGTAGGGACAGGACAACGGGGCAATGTCTTCAAAATGAAAAAGAGTAGGTTTAAATTAGATAATAGGAAGAAATTCTTTACTGTGAGGGTGGTGAGGCACTGGACAGGTTACCAAGAGAAGTTGTGGATTGTGGGGTTACAAGAAGAGGCTGTAGGCAGCCTTGGCCTCATGGCTTACAGCTGTATCCCTGGGAAGAGGGAAGGCCAAGCATTGAATGCAGGTGTGGTGATTCCTACAACAAGAAGCACATGAGTAGCCCAAGGGATGGGTATAAAGGGCTGTGCTGTAGGATCACAGAGCAGGAGATATGGAGCTGATCAGGTGGCTGTCTGCCACTGCTTGCTGATGCCTGC
>VWZT01005668.1:164546-180293 GCA_013397055.1 Pachycephala philippinensis | reverse complement strand
CCCGCCACCCCTCCCGCTGAGGGACCGGAAAAAAAGAGGCTGACTTCTTCGCGCCAGTGCCTTTTTATATGCAAAATCGTGAGAAGCCATTGGTCTAAAACCCTGTCCATCAACTCAGTCTCTTCAAACTACCACACTTGGGAAAGCTGGAGACTGGGGAGTTTGTTTGCATCACAAATGCTGTTCCTGCCTGTGTGGAATTCTTTAGAACTGCAAGACTCTGAGAATTTCTCTTCCAATGTGAGTGCCATCTGCTGGCTCAGTTCTGGGTGCAGGGGGGGGGCAAACACACACCACTTTGGGGTAACAATAACAGCAATTTTCACACCTAATGATATTTGGAGGTTGCAAAATAAAAGGCCATCCCTGCCTGAATGGAGAACACAGTATTTGATTCTGGTCTAATCAAACGGGTTTCCTTGAACAATGTTGGAGACTTAAAGCTTCCATTTTTCCAGTGATTTACAGAAAAAGTATGGTTCACAAAAACAGTTCTACTTTTTAAAGCAAAATATGCAAGTTCAGTCTCCTAAAGATTCAGGTTGCTTCTTTTCTACTTATTTATTATCAATGACATCTCAATTCATGTTCTGCATTAATATCCATAACAGTGTTACCCCTTTTTTGTAGACGGTGCTTTAGAGAACACTTCCAAGATGTTATTGCCCTCAGTAAGCAGGGGTGGTGATGCCCACGATGAACAAAACGCAGCAGATTCCAATTAACTTTCTTTTCTACTTTATTGGCAAAGCTGTGCTAACAGTAAGTAATAAAACTAAAACTTATTTTCATGACTACCGTCAGTAATTATGATTCTGAATACACCACAGGTCCAGTCCTCTCAGATAAAAAGGTGTCACTTCAAGAGGTTTTAAAAAAGGACAAAAAAAATATTTTTTTAGAACTAGAAGTACACTTTTAATATTTAAACTCTTAGAAGTGGTTATTTTAGGAATAATTACCCACAATTAAGGAGAAAAATATATGTCACATGGATTGTTTTATTTTTTCAATTAACCTTCTAGTAAGCTGGTGAATTTTAGCTATTTGGTAAATATTCAAAGAGTTGGTGAATATTAAAATTTTACACTTGCTTAAACATTTAATTAATGTCTTTCTTGTGACAAAATGCATCACAGCCTATCCTTTAAGTAGAAATGTGAGTTCAAATTAAGTAACTACAGTTATGTAAAACCATTACCTCATACACTTCAGTCATCTATAACTGATGTTGCCAGATATACTGGTCTCATACCAGATCCATACCAATTAGGCAGGATTAGGATGAGATTTTTACTGTTGTCACAATGCAGACTACAAAAATATTGCAAAATTACAAAGAATGGTTTAGGGTTTTTTCTCTCACACTAAGCTCTGTTGCCTCTATCTAAATGAGATAAGTTTTTCATCTGACATAAACATTTGGGCTCAAGCCAAAAGGCTTTTAATTTCAGTTCTAGTTAGGAGCTATTAATAAAGATATTAGTCATATATCTTATAGCATGTCTTATATAAGGTATCTTCACATATATTTTCCTTAAAGGCTCAAAATAGTTCATTGTTATTTGGCACCAAAGGTATGTTTCTTCAACGTAAATATGTCTCCATATGAACTACCATATTTTTATTGTAAACTTTAAGTCACCTCAGCATTAACTATGTTGCAAAACTCAGTTCTCCATATAACAGGTTCAACTGAATGACAGATTTAGAGAGTGTAAAACTGTTGATTTACCAATACAGTGGAAGACAGGCAGTGTTCAACTCTTAAAAATGGGGACAAAAGGTATCGAGGATGAATTATTATGTGGCTAAGACATGCAGAGACCTCGTGCAGTAGCACTTTGAAGGAATTTCTCTGATCCACTGTGGAAATCTACAGCATCACCTTCTCAGCTTAGCAATTATCATAGCACCATTTCATAGCCAAGGCGGAAGAATAGGCACTCACTGAAAAATAAATCTTGTCCTAATATGACCATATAAAATCTTATGTAAGGATTCTTCCTTTGACTATAAATGTAGCCTAGTGACTTTCTCATCTGTTGGTGTCTACATTGCAAATATCTGAAATTGTGTGACAAATTTAAAATTTAGAGTGGGATTGATTTTCCTAAATAGAAGTAACAGGTGACATTTGAGACATTCAAATCTTCGTGAGTTTGGGAGGCATCACAAAAAACCTATTATCCTAGAGGGTCTTGGGGTCAGGCTGCTTGAGGTCAGGCAGTGTACATTCCATACCTAGAGTAAAAACATCTGTTACATCTCCTTGCAGAGAGTAAAGCCTCATCCTTGTTATCTCTTCATCTTCTGTGATTTAAAATAGAACAATTGGGATATAATTCTCATATATTTTCAAGGAGGAATATATACTACATATTTGCAATTAACATCAGAGAATCTGGAGATGCAATATTGTAATAAAAAGAAAAAGAAATTATTTGTGAGACCTTATAAGTAGTTTCATACTTTCTCAATTATTGTTAGCACTAAATGGCAAAATTCAATGAGTAAGACTCAAGATGAAATAGTTGGACTTAATGGGTATTCTCATACCAACAAGTATGACGTGCTTGCTTTATGTGGTAGAAGCTGTTACATTTTGTCTCTTAGCCAAAAATGGTCTGAATGTATTTATAAAACAAGTCTAAACTGTCCTTCAAGTCTGAAAACTCAGTCAACTACTGATGTATCGTTACAGACAAAATAATGAGATTACTGATATTGATATTGATACACTCATACTCAATAAAAGCGTTCTCCTTTCCTGTCTATTTTCTGCCTGTGAGAGAGAGCTCTGGAATTCTTCTGAGGACAAACTCTCCCAGGCTCTGACACCTAACTTCTTAGGTCCACATATTACCTAAGAAAATGATGAATATTTAGTATTGCCGATGAAATTGAGCTTTAAATTAAAGGCAAAATTCCTTATGGCACAAAAACACAGGTGTATGTACGATAATAGAATAAAATTCTGGTTTATATTAAGGCAAATAAAAAAGGGTCGTTATCTCACTGCAAAGGACATGAACATGAGAATTAAAAACTTCAAATTTAAACCTAAATTTCCATTATTTCAATATCTTGTTCCACCTGTTCTTTAGAATTAGGCTTGCATCCAAATACAATTTGGTTTTTAAATATGAGATGTGAATTAGCTCTGGAACTTGGGGGTGAATGGCTGGGGATGCTCTGGCTGCCCCCCAGCCCACCTCTCTCTGCTTGGGACACTGGGACAGTCCTGGCTGCCAGCCCCGCTGCCCCGGGGGAGCCCCTCCATGCCCAGGTGCTGAGGATACCCGACCCCATGCGCCCTGACACACCTGCACATTGACATCTGCCTTGACTGAAGGCAGTATTTCACAGTTCAAACACCTAAATGTATATCAGTAGAGTATAAAATGTTTATTATTATTATTAATTTACATTGATCCCATAAATGTCATGTAAGCTTTATGGAACAGATAAAAAGACATGGTCCATGAAATGAAAAGCTCACCATCTAATTTTAAAGAAGAGAGAGCCTGAGTAACCAAATCAGTCATACTGCTGAAGAGAGTCATGAAGAAAGGTTTCGAGCTGCAAAAAAAAGGTAAGCTGGTGTGGAGCAGCACATGTATGCTAGGAAAGTGACAATATGAATCTCCTTAAGCTGAAAAGGTATACTGCCTAAGGCTCAACGGGAATAAAAAAAATATATTTTCATGTGTTGGCACTGAAATCAAGCAAATGACTCTTTGTGTGTGAATATCATGCATAAAAATAGGATTAAGGGAATACTGATTGTATCATTCTGACTTCATAAATGTGCAAATTAATGAAACACAGCAATTTTATTTAAACAGAGAACACACGGTGAGAATACACAGAGTTCATTTTAGACAAATCCATTGGAGGAAATATGAAAATCTTACACTACTGGCTCTCATTAGGCACCTACATAATGCCAGATTTTTCATATCACACATTAAATAGTTTTTGGCAGCTCATACTAGGCAGTATTATTAATGAAAAGCCTGTTTTTAAAAATTGGCAGCACTGGTGTGAAAGTGAAACTAATCATAATGGTGTGCTGGGGGAATTATTTCAAGACTGACAGAATTATATCTGTTACATTAACAGAGAGTCATTTTAAAAGGTAAAAATACACAAGAAACATTTCTTGAAATAAACTGATCCAGTAACCAATTAGATGTAACAACAATTTCCTGTAAATTTGTAGTTTTATAGATGCTCCATATTGAGCAACCTATAAAAATATGACATGGATTAAACCAGTTGGATGATTTCCAGTTACTATTCAAATTTTCCAAACACTTTTCTTAATGCAGATAATCCCTTACCCTTGTTCAGACTGTCTCTGATTTATTTTGTGCATCTTATAAGCATCAAGCTCAGTGTATGCTTCAGGATACAGATCAAAGTCCTAATTCTTTGGAAAAACCCGTGGACTTACTTATTTGTTTGTACTGGGGGTAGCACGTCTATGCTTTATAGGTAGTACACAGTGCATGAGGAGCAGATTTTATGTTTACAGCAACGGTGCAAAGCAAAGCAAAAACACTACCAAGGAGTACTGAAAGTAGAGATGTTAAAGACGGGAAGGGCCATCCAGCCTGTCAATTTTTCACTGCATATTGCCCACTCTTGCCATTTCTTATAGGTTTTCTGTTTTAACAGATAATTGCAGTTTTTCTTTCAGATCTCTATCAGATCAGATCATTTTCCAGTAAAAGAAATCATGTTCTCGAATCTTTGCCATTATTAACTTTAGCATTTGTATCTCAATAAAGTACTCGTTGTATCTTAATAAAATACTTATCAGAGTATTTCTGATTATTGTCCAGGATATGACCCAAATCATGGATCCTTTTAGCCACATCTCAGCTGTGAAGTTCAGATTTGCCTTAGGCGTCAGACTAGACAGTAGTCTTTTTCAAACTTAGGGCTGCTGTAGATGTTGAAAGTAGTGTTTCCAATCTCTTTTTGTTATGGGCATATGTTGCAGTGGAATATCTTCTACAGTCTTTTTCTTGGGGGGAGAAACCTGAAGTTAATCATCCACGTGTGCTCCAAATGAAACTTTCTGCACTTGAAATTGCCCAGCTCCTCATGTTAACTACCACATCCCTGTTACCACATTGCTGCCAGCCTGCCCACAGCTGCAAGGGGGAGCAGAACAACTCCTTCTGTTGCCGATGCTGCAGGAAACAACCTTCAGCATGTGCTTGCTGTAGTGCCCAGCAAACTGCACCCACAGCATTCAATGAGTCCTGCAACGCCGAGCTGTGTGGAAGGCTTTTCTCTGTGTTTGATGGGTTAAAATATTATATGTTTAACACACGTTTTCTCCTATGTGTGAAGAAACTTTATTACATCTTTGATTGTATCTCATGGTTTTTACGTTCTTTATGATATTTTGTCCTGTCCAGATGACTTGAATCCAACACAATTCTCATATGCAGCACTGAAGACCTACAGTATTAATCATGACCTCGGCAGTTTCCAGAAGAAGATACTAAGTCATTTAAAGGCTATAAAGGGATATTTCAGCGCATGTCCCTTTGGCCATCTGATTTTTACTGAAATAATGGAAATGTAACACAGGTTTTACAGATGAAGACTGTACTAACACAACATGTTTGTAAGAGGAGTTTTGTCTTTCTCTAATATTGTAATATTTCATATAGAGTATTTACCTGATTCTTGCTGTTCGAAGCATGGTGTGTGGGGTGCTGTTGCCCAGGTGCTGGCAGGGGGGACTGCAAGGGTGGCCTCTGTGAGGAGACATTAGAGGTTGTCTGTGGGGAGAGATAAGACAGAATTGGGTTACAGGCTGTGGGACGTGCCTGCAGAACGCCATGGCAGCACAATGAAGCACATGGCAGCACACAGGAGCACATGGCAGCACAGAGAGGTTTGTCTTCCCCGGACCCTGGGGAGAGGAGGTGTCACACAGCAGACCCCTATGGAAAGGAGCCTGCCAGGAGCTGCCAGACAGGCGAACAGCACGTGATCACCCCACAGAAGGACATTTAGAAAGCGTGTTGCTGATGTGGCAGCATGGGATAGGTCACGTAGTGAGAATTACCATGTAAGGAAATACTGTGCCTTGAAAATAGTATAAAACCAGCTCGTTTATTTTGCATAAAGGAATCAGATTCCCTGTCAGTCTGGGCGCATGTCTCGGTTGCTCACAGCTGTCCCGTGATGGGCACAGCTGGTGCCAGTCATCTCAGGTGGACCCGTGTCAGGCACAGCTGAGCCCATCAGTGACATCAGTGACACTGGTGATACTTCTGTGATAATTTAAACCCCATGATTTATATAAGGTTTAATAACTGAATATCAGTTAGATTTGTACATATGCACTGTAGCACAATAATATGTCATTGTGCCATGGCAACTATGAAAGAAAGTTTGAGCACCGTTCTAAGTACATTCTAAGTATGTTCTAAGTACATTCTACCATCTAAGTACATTCTTGCAAAAGTGAGACTCCTTCTTCAAGGTTCTTTTCCCATTTCAGCTGAAGCAGTTAAAATAGTATGAACTCCTAAAGAGTAGGTAGGTATAAAAAAAAATTTTCTTTACATACTGTGAGCATGTTAGTGTTTTCCTTTAAAAAGACACACCCCAAATTCTTAAACAGACATCATTTCACCATTATGTTCTAGGTCTCTGGAAAGACAATGTGTTAGAGCGGAATTGCTGACAAACAGATTAGTTCTAACTGTATTGGGATAATAACTAGATGTCTCTTTAAATACCTTTGTAGCTTATAGTGAATTCTGAGAAGTTTCAGGTTTTGGCATAGTATTTCCAATAAAAACTGAAGTGGACATAATAAATACCTAAATATTTTCCATTAGAGAGGCTAATACTCTTTATTCATGAACACTTTGGTTGATTTATGATAACATATGATGCAAGGAGCTGATAGATTTAGATGAAAATTGGAGGCTAAAGGATTTTACAGCATACCTAGAAAATGTGCCTAAGCTTAATGAGCAGAAAGCAAACTTTATCTCAATTACAACCTGAAGAAGGAAGGATGAGATGCTAGTATTATATACCATATTCTGTAATACATTTTGTAGCTCTTCCTTATTTGTTTAAGAACCAGTATTTTGACTGTGACCTTGCATTTAAACTTCTGTGGAGACGCACTCTCAAATAACATCCCTCTATATATAAAAGCATATAAAAGCATGCTAGGAAATGGAATGACTCTGCCTACTACCCACCAACATGTAGGATCTCAAGGGTTATGTGGTGCCACTGTTATATTCTGTCTGAGAGATTTTAATAAGGGGAGCTAAATTCTGATTCGTTTTGGCTTCTCAGTGGTCTCAGAGAGATTGCAGAAATGCAATTTCAGGTGGAAAAAAAAGCATGGTGAGATGTATCAAGGTGCATATGTGAAATACATTTCTACATTATGTGTAAAAAAGAAAGAATGGAAAAATAAATAAAAAGCAATCTGATCTGAAACTACCACTGCCCAAGAGTAGCTGAAGGTTTAATGACACCTCCCTACAGGAGAACATCCTATAGAAGCTCACATGCAGGGGCCGCAGTATCCCTCAAGTCCTCATTTTTGTTTTCCAGCATACCAACAGCATTGCCAATTTATTCAGAACCAACTATGGTCTAGGAATCTAAAAGCATGAGACATGATAGTAAATCAAGGAATTAAGATCATTATCTTAAACGTTAACTCTGTCAAATCTCATTTTGCATAAGACACAGACACAGAATCGTTTAAGTTGGAAAAGACCTCCAAGATCATTGAGTCCAACCTTCGACTGATCACCAACTTGTCGACTAGACCATGGCACTGAGTGCCACATCCAGTAATTTTTTGAAGACCTCATGGTGACTTCTCCACATCCCTGGGCAGCCTGTTCCAATGCTTAAAAACACTTTCATGAAGAAATTCTTCCTAATATCCCATTTAAACCTCCGCGGGATCCTCTCCTCTGATCGCATTTTTACTGTTGTAACAGACAGAATGTTTGAAACAAAACATGCTTAGATCTTATCCTTCCCACTTACTCTCTAGACCGTTCACCACCTTCATTGCCCTTCTCTGGACAATCTCCAGCACCTCAATGTCCTTCTTGAAGTGAGAGTCCCAGAAGTGGACACAGTACTCAAGGTGTGGCCTCACGAGTGCCAAGTATGGGGGGACAATCACTGCCCTGGTTCAGCTGGCCACACTGTGTCTGATACAGGCCAGGACACCATTGGCTTCCTTGGCCACCTGGGCCCACTGCTGGCTCATGTTCAGCTGCTGTCAGCCAGCACCCCCAGCTCCTTCCCTGCTGAGCAGCTTTCCAGCTACTTTCCCCGAGCCTGTAGCTCTTCATGGGGCTGTTGTGACCCAAGTGCAGAAGCCAGAACTTTGCTTTGTGGAACCTCTTACTGTTGAGCTCAGCCCACCGATCCCACACACTAAAGGGAGGCATGGATACACAGTGTATTGGAACAGGTTGCCCATTCCATGCAGACTCATTCACTCTTCTTCACTACTTTCAGCATTCCAGATGTTAACTATTACCAGGGTTAAAAAAAAATCTGTACTTCTATTTTTCATTTTTCCAATTTTAACCTTGGGCTCTTTTTCTAGATTAAACTGATAATTTACATTAAGGTATTTCATTGTTACATTGTATTAGCTGCTCAAGCTACTGAATAAATTTCTGTTCAATAAAATAAATGGATTGATTTCTCATATTTGTGTTAGAAATTATGTTTCCACAACCAAATACTTGATGTTGCAGTTTTTTGCATCTATAACGGTATTAAAAATCTTGCCAAATACGGACATCAGAACAAGACTGTTCCAGTATATTCTCACACAAGCATTGGTTTCCCTATAATACTTTTAACTACTTAAAGAAGCAGACGTGGAAAGTTTCCTTAGACTGTCTATTTGTCATGAGTTGGACCTCAGTATTAGAAATGATAAATTATCCAGTTCACTTACAGGGTAACAGGTAGCTCCTGTCTGCTCCTTTTTGAATTATTTTAAGGTTGCTCATGTCATGGTTATTTCTGAGAGAAAAATAGGCTTGTCTTTGCACAGTAACCTGCGAGAAAGAACAATTTACCCCTTGGAATTTCACTTTGAACTGAAATAGGTTGAAAAGAAAGTAGATTTCAGTTCAATTTTTATCATGAGGGAGTTTTTTAGAATTCTAAAATCATATTCAAAGCATTTCTTTTGTCATAATATGTAACTAAAGTTGTAAGCGTACATTCAGTTCTATCTTATTTCTTTTTCTCTTTTCCTTATTCTATACTCTAAATGTCATTCATCTAAATGGAAACTTCAGAAGAAGCTTATTAAAAAACTTTATCAGAATGTAATACACATTTCAGAAAAGAGATGGACTACATCTCTCAAGGAAGAACATTCCTCAGACAGTTTTAAAATGAAAGGCAGGTTTCTATTATCTTTCAAACATATAAAACAAAGGTCTTCATAAAAGGAAATGTGTGTATATGAACTCTTTCCTTTTAAAGATATCGTCAAATTTTGAATATTTGCAACAAATATAAAACATGATACATAAAACTGTAGAAATTTTCCCTTTAAGAAAGTAAATATTTTTCACTTCACTGCAATATTTTGCACCAAAGAGCAAACACAAATATTGCCAAAAAGACATACAATAAAATACAGTTTGCATGAGAAAAAAAAATAGCAGTGAGTATGACAAATAATTAATGTAATGAAATCTCTTGCCATACTTCTCCAATAATTCTGCCAACACCATGCATGTATTTTAAAGGTAACTGGAAGTGGCACAAACAAGTTATGTTCAGTGTTAAAATACTGCTTGAACCATTAGATTTGTCTTTATTCTTCCACATCTATACCTAAAGGTATCATTGTCTGATTGACTAGCCATTTAATGATGGTTTGTGGTAAGCTCGCTCTGAAGCAGATCTAGCACAGAAAATTTGATGTGGTACTCGCCTCCTAAACCTCATCAACAAACTGCCTGTAGGCATCCAGCAGTGGAAAGTAACTGTACAACAGGACATAGAATCACAGCATGAAAAATATTTAATAACTTCTGTTTTACACCTTTACGGACCAGAAATGTAAAGTAGAGGATGATTTATACAGTAGAAATAATCAATAGCAAAGGAACTGCTATGATGTTTCTCATACTTATTATTTCGTTTAATAAAGATGAGTATGTGATTCAGCTACATGCTAGACAAATGAGGTAAGAAAGAAAAATGATGTAATAAAGGCCAAAGAGAACAGGAAGAAGAAAGATGTGCAATTTCAGAAGGATCCCTTCTGACATGAAGATATTCTATTAGGGATGGTGATCATGGACCATAGTCACCACATTCATAAAGTTGTAAAGTCATTGCCTTTGGTTAAAATGCAAATCTAATAAAAATTATTGACAGTAATTATTTAAATAAAGGAGAAGAAATTTTAAAAAAACGTAGCTCCCAATAACACTCTGACTGCTCTAATTTGGACCAGTGAAAATATCATCCCCTGATTTCATTTTGAATTTTAAGGAAGAAAAAAAAAAGAAAGGAGAGGGCTGGGCAAGAGAGAATAAAGGGTAAGAACGGGCAAAAGAGAAGAATATAAAAACACAGACTTGTGAGTCTGGCTCAGCTTTCAAGACCTGGTTAATTGTTGATAGAATCTGTCATTGAATTTAGCATATTTATGAGATAGGAGTTTTTATTCGAGGAAAGGTAAATGCAAAAACTGCATGCAGAAATACTGAAAGCCCATCAGTAATTCCAGTACAAAGCAAGAACTGAAAATATTTTATTTTTCTGTAACATGTTTTAGGTTTCAATAGGAACATCATATAAATGTATGAGCTATGGGCTGTTTTACCGTTTTGAAATATAAGCCTGATTATAAATAGTGGAAAATCTCATAGCGGTAGCTTGCAACATTCTTTAAAAATGAATGTAAAGGTATCAAATGCCACTGCACCTTGCTAATAAGTCATTCATACTCTAAGGGTAAGCGTAGGTATAGAATTCAAGCTCTTTGCCTGCATATTAAATAGTTGTTAAACAGACATTTAAAGACAAAGGAAATTCACCATGTGTTTCTGAATTGCCAAGCATTATATTAATATTCAATTGGTGAGCTGCTGTGTAGAAAGAAAGACTTGCTGGAGGCTTAAAATGCTAAATGCATGTCTCAATTTACTGTAACTGCATACTAAAAGCATTGCTCTGTCATACATTAGAAATAAAAGTTCAATAGCTGTTGTAATGTAGGAGAAGTCCAAATGGAAGGTACTTGGTTTGAGTTCTTAGAATTAATTGAAGTCATAAGCACACTAAAGGAGGGGAAGAATCCTTTGCCTACATGAATATATAGCACTTTTCTTCTTAAAATTATATCTCTTCTAGGCTTTTGTATTAATCAGTACTTTAAAGGATATCTGTTAGAATTGAGTGAATTGTTCTGGTTGAATTAAAGCTTATTCAAACATTTTGCCATTACTTGCACTTTTTGAATCATACATGGTAACATTGAAATATGCTTGGCTACAGATTTCTTCTTATTCTGCCTAGGGAAAACAGAAGAAAACTAGAGTCTTCTTACTATGCTGAGTCCATCCAGGTGAATCCAATGAGATCATATGTTCTCAAAAGATGCTCAGGGCAACCATAAGCAAACATATCTCCTGTGATGCCAAAAGAGTACAACTATGAACTGGGAGGCATACCCAAATTTCATGCAAGTCATGTGCAACATGAGCAAAGTCTGATTAATCTACTTAATAATCAACATTATCCTTGCAGGTTGTCATCATGTAAGGGTTTGGTACCATACTAATGTTAGTGACAATGTTATTACCATCCATGCCAGTCTAATTGAGTCAGAAGTTTACAGCACACTCATCAGTGCATTGCACAATTCTATTCAAATATTAAGGAAGGCTTTAACAAATTATTTTCTTCCAAGAAAAAAAGAATGCAAAAGCCTGAACAAAACTAGTATTTTATTTCTTCAGAGGTAGCTTGTCTCTTTCTCTGTAGTCCTATTTAAAAAGAAGCATATAGCTATATTGCCTCAGGAAGCATCAAGAAAAGATATTATTCTCTCACAAAGGCATGATTTCCTCCCTATTCTCTCATTACTCCCAGAGGTTAGCAATTTGTTAGTAGCTCTGAACAATGCCAAATGCTGTCTCAGCAACACTGAACACCACCTGGGACTTGGAGGGAAGGAGAGAGGAAAAATCACGGTTCCAGTTTTCCTTTTGTCCAGTTTCCTCACAGATGCAGAGACTAAGCAAGGTCCAACTCTGCCCTTGCTCTGCCCAGATTAGTTGTTGCAGCAAAGAGGCTGGGAAGACAGTTTGAAGTTTTATTTCTCGACATAAATAAGGATAATAGTCTGAGATTCAGAATTATTATCAGTTTGTAGATACTGAGTTAATAATTCTCTATACACATGGGATAAAGCCTATAGCGCAGAATTCTTCTACCTTAATTCATATTACTTTTATATTTGTTGAAATGTCTCTAATTCAGAAAAAATTTTATTTGTAGTCACTTGTTTGGGGAGTATTAGTGATTCATCTTCTCCCCTTCCCTTCCCTTCCCTTCCCTTCCCTTCCCTTCCCTTCCCTTCCCCACTACGTTTTAGAAAGCATAACTTTTAAGCCCAATCTTCCGTTTTTACAAAAGTGTTTAAAATCATTAGACTGTTCTAAGGAGAGCATATAAGAACAGGGCTGTGCTCTAGGCCTTAGAAATATTTCAGTGGAATTACACTGTCAGTTTTCAGTCCAGGTTTTAGTGACAAATGATTAAACAATGACAAAATATCCTTCTCCTAAAACAGCACTGCCTTGAAATATATTATTTTTTTTATGATTAATGCAGTGAAGTGTGTACTGTAAGATGCCTAATTCAGTTGTGTGCATTCAGAGAACTATTATTACTGTAACATATTAAAAGGTTTAAGCTGCGACTGAAGAATGGCTGTGAGTTACAGAGGAAAGGAGCTCTTAGAAGTCTTTTATACAAACAGGAGAAATGAATGCTGTTTCTGAAACATGTTCCTTTGAGCCGTACTAAACATAGGTCTGTGCACCAGGGTATATTGCACAGAAGCTCCATAGACAAGCAGCTATGGCAGCAGACTTCAGAGGAATTCAGTTCCCTTTTTCTTTGCATCTGTAATGTCAAAGAGTTGTCAGCTTAAAAACTTTTCAGGTTCTACAAGATAACATAATAGCAGTAATTAAAGAACATTTAGAAGTTTTATTTTTGTCCATTTGCTGTTCCTATGCGATCATTAATATAGGCAAACCCATCCGGTTTAAAACAGAATTCTTTTAAAATAAGGAATTAGGAATATTATTAGTATTTTCTAAATTCTCTGATATTAATCAGAGTATTTCAGTCCCACTTCAACAGCTAGAGGAAAAACACATAAATCATAATTTATGCTGACAACCAGACAACAACCTTTGAACAGGTTAGTTTTATAAAACCCTCAAAACATTGCTGACCTTCGTTGTACATAGGTCTCAACACATTCTGTTCCTAAAGGCTTAATTTTCTCCTAAGTCTAGTTTTTCTACAAGCAATTTTAGAAAGGCCTGAAAAATGAAAATGTGTCTCTCTTGCTTACCAAACTGTCTTTATCTCAACCCATGAGTTTTCTTGGTTTTAGTCTTCCTATTCACTCCTCAGTTCAGTTGTGGGGGAAAGTGAGTGAGTGGCAGTGTGGGTGCTTAGCTGCTGTCCAGAGTCAGCCTTGAAGCTCTTGTCAGGATTGCAAGCATGTGACTGGACTGCTAACCTGACCTAGGGCTGAAGTTAAGTGAGCAAGATGTGATAAACTAACTGGAGAAATGGCCAGACATGACAAATAGCAGTCTGAGAAGCAGCCAGGTGTTAAAGACAGTGCCACGAAGCAGAGATGCAGCTCACAAGTGTTTGAGGACAGAAACAGGAAAGGGTTGAGCCTAACAGATCCCTTCAGGGAGCACTGAGTCCCACTGGGAGTGTGTTTGCTTGAGGCCAGCACTGCCAGGATAACTGTGACAGTAATGCTGTCACCCATGTGGCGACAGCAAAAGCACTAAACTGGGTATGGATATAGTGGTGAGGGGATTGAAGGACAAAAAAATAAACCAGGGCAGGTTATGAGGGTGCAAGAGTGGTAAGAAAAGGGTCAAGAACCAGAAAAAATTATAACAATTTTTGTAAATCATGTCATCATCATTGGTGCTGTCCAGGGATACTTGACAGGCAGCCCTGCGTTTGATGACACAGGCTGTGATGGGTTAAACCCTTAGGAATGTAATGTGACCCCTATGAAGGAAGAAGGCCCAGTGGAGATGGCCAAGGGTGATGTGCCCATGAAGCTTAGAGAATAACTCAAGCAAGATAACTTTATCTCAAAACAAAGAGGGAGGTTGGCCTTTGTTTTACTAAATAGCTGTCAAGGTGAGTGTTTCAGCTGGTGTAAAGGTTTCTCCTTTAGTTCATTAAATGAGTGTGAAGTGTGATGCTTCCTCACCAACATTATGGAGAAAACTCCATGTCTCCTGACTGCAAAATCAAGTCAGACATCTGTGTTCTCATCAGAACATTGTTCTGCTCCAGGCTTTGCTGGTCAGATCAGGGTTGCTCACCAGGGACCTACAAACAGCCCCACTCACAGGCTTTACTTCACCTTATAGTTAAGTTTTTTCCACTATTTCCTCCTCATGCATAAATAATTCTCCTCCATCAAACTTTTTTGCCATTTACTCCAGTTTTACTGAGTTTACGTACTTGGTTTAATTTTGGCCTTAAACACCAAACCCTTGGTGAGCCAGCAGCATCTGTTCCACTATTTTTTTGGCTTCTTTTGGTTATATTCAGCTCTGTACTATCACAACTTCCATAGTTTCTGCTTTCCTATCTTAGTAGCTTAGGCCCTGGTCAGGTGGTGCAGCTACTTTTCTCCTTATGTTTTTGGCAGGATCCAGAAAATGGTCATCTTGAAACCCTAAGATGGAGCCCTGTGGAACTCCAGTAGTGACAGGTCTCCAGTCTGATGTCACCCCATTCACTGTAACCCTTTGTGCCCAACCCGTGAGCCCATTGCTCACCCATAACAGGATGTGTTTATCCAACTGTGTGCTGGACATTTTAATATAAATAACAGTGAACTTCTAAGTGTGCTTTGCTTGATGCTGGCAGGCACTCAGACGGCATTTTCCATAGTTCTACTACATTCCAAGAGTCTTCCATATCTATCTCCTTACACACTGATTTTGATTTTGACTAGATGACCTATTGTGGTGGTTTGAAGAGACTGAGTTGATGGACAGGGTTTTAGACCAATCGCTTCTCACGATTTTGCATAAAAAAAGGCACTGGCGGGGGGAAGTCACTCTCTTCTTTTCCGGTCCTGCACCCGGAGGGGTGACGGGCCCGGGCCTGCCGGGCCCTGCCGGGCCGGGCCAAGCCGAGCCCCCTGCCCTCTCCCCATCCCTCTTCGGGGATGAGGCACGGCACCCCCCTGGGTGCTGCAAGACCCCTCAGAGCCCGGGAGCAGCTGAGAAACAACTATTGCTGCTGCAACTGTAGCCGAGACTATCTGGGGCCGACGGGCTCCCCTCCCCCACTCCACGTGGCGCGGAGCCGGGACAGTTTTCTACCACCAACGCCGCCGACATCGAACAGCTCGCAGCATAAAGGAGAAGAGGCTTTTCTTTCCACCGC
>VWZT01005668.1:150601-164460 GCA_013397055.1 Pachycephala philippinensis | reverse complement strand
ATTCATTTATCCTTAAAAAGAATACCCCATTCTTGGTTCATGATAGCAGTTGTGGGAAGACTGCAGAATTCATGAGAGAAATATATTTCACGGCAGCAGATTTCCGGGCGGGTCGGTTTGCTAGTGGCAGTTTGAAACACCACACTGGAGCAGCAGAAAAACCTCTTTTTCTTTCAAATATGGAAGAGACTTAAGAACTGCAATTCTGACCTAAAATCACATGTGTTATCCTTTGTGCAAGTTGGGAGATTATTGGGGGGAGGTGCTGGAGGGAAAGGGAGGGTTTGCTTTAATTTTTATCATTATCATTCTTTTTATTACCTTTAATTCTGTTAGTAATAAACTTCTTTGTACTCTTTAAAGTTTTGAGCCTGCTTTGCCCTTCTTCTAATTCTTATCTCACAAAAAGTAAAAGACGCAAACTAAACCACCACACCTATTAAAGAGGAAATCCCTGCTATCACTTTGAAATTGTGTCACATTGCTGTGAAACAGCAATTCAGACTATAAAGCAGTAAAGAAAAAGCACCGAAAGCTTTATGCAGTGCAAGTTTAAATTAAAAATTCTGTTTATTTGTATTTGTAGCAGTTACTAATTAGAACTTCAGATCAAAATTCCATGGTTCTATAAATAACTATAACAATACTTCCTTAGACTTTTTCTGAAAAGTGTTCCCCTTCAACAATAACAAAAAATATCATCTGTCATCCAGAGAAATACATACTGGTTGGAAGGTGAAAAATTACTTGTTTAGTTTCTTTCTTTGGTATTTGTTTTATGTTCTGTCTTCTTTAAGCCTTTTTTTTTTTGTTTTCTTTGCATAAATTTGCAAGGTTGATGAAGCAATTAACCAGATAGGACAGAGGCTAATTTCTCTGAATTACTCCTGAGAGACCATAGAACTCTGTAAAATCAGCTAAAAACTGAAAAATCAGCTTTCATGAGTTGAGCGTGAGTTTTGAAAAATCACTGGAAATTAGTCCTGAAATAATATTAGCATAGTAGGACAATAAAAAAAAGCTGAGAATTAAACTGAAACTCCAGGGAGAAGAACATAGGTTTTTTTTCTTTTGTGGAGGTTACTTATGTGGGATATTATCAACTTTTTTGTTGTGAGGAATTGC
The DNA here is from genome assembly GCA_013397055.1 of Pachycephala philippinensis. Classification (NCBI taxonomy): domain Eukaryota; kingdom Metazoa; phylum Chordata; class Aves; order Passeriformes; genus Pachycephala; species Pachycephala philippinensis. Next base: position 163,335 of record VWZT01005668.1, on the reverse strand, counting down.
AACTGTAAGAAAAAACTGAGCTATTCCCCAGACAGTGCAGTGATAGCGACGACCGTGTAATTTTTTTCCTAAAGAAACAGCTACAGAGAAGAGTTTGTGTAAAGCATAAATAGCAACTCCTCTCCATAGCCACTGAAATTAAAAAGAGAGAATGTTAGTCGAGCAAATAATATATGGGTTTTGTGTTAAACAACTCATTAGCATAGATCAAATGTGTCAAAGAGCTCATTAAAATATTACTCAAGAAGGCATATTAATAAACATAAATATTTAGCCAAAATCTTTTTGGAGCTGGATGGAATTTCACATTTTCTGCATCACAAATGGGAAGAAAAATGTAAAATGTCTATATTTAAAAAAAAAAAAAAAAGTGTTTTTTTGTCTTTGCAAACATTTTGTAACATTACATTACATTGCATTTTGTCTTGACAAAACATTTTTGTCTGGTAAAGTTAAAAAATCTTGTATAAATTAAGAAGAAAAAGTTTTACTTCAGTAGTATAATTTAGAATATATTATACAGCAAATGACAATGCAAATATTATTGAGTCATAGAGTCATAGATGTTAAAAGATGTCCAGCACCAGTCCTGATACTGATTCTTGATGAACACCACTCATCACTGCTCTGCACTTGGACACTGAGCCATTGACCACAATTCTATGAGTGCAACCCTTCATCCAGTTCCCTGATCATTGAGTGGTCCAGCTGTTAAATCCATGTCTGTCCAATCTAGAGACAAGGATGTCATGCAGGACAGTGTCAAATGCTCTCTGCACAAGTCCAGGGAGATTACATCAGTTGCTCTTCCCTTATCCACCAACATTGTAATCCCATCATAGGAGGGTCCAAATTTGTCAGGCACGATTTGCCCTGAGTGAAGCCTTTTTGGCTGTCAACAATCACCTCCAGACTTTCCATGTGTCTTAGCATAATTTTCAAGAGGATCTGCTCCGTGACCTTGTCAGGCACAGAGGTGAGACTGTAGTGCCTCAAATCTCACTTTTTAAAAATAGTAGTTATTTTTACACTGTTTATGCTTCCCTTTTTCCAATATGAAGTGTTTTGACGCTATTGAGTCTGTTACAAAAATTCTGCCTATTTGTTTTGCAGTTTGGAGGTGTGGGAGAGAATCTGTCAGAGTACAATATAATAGTGAGAAAATAACTGCCCTAAAAAAGGTACAAATGCTTTTATCAAAAGTATTAAACTGTGGCATGGCAACTTCTATCAAAGTTATCAAAGTAGAAGTACGGGTGTTTATCATTATCAAGTGTTAATATTAATAGCTAAAAGTGATCTTTTAGGTATTTATTAAACACTTCTGTTATAATTAAGGAGAGGAAAATTAGTTAAATTTGGGAAAGTAAAGGTGTATAGTGATACAGTAGGAAATGTCACCACTTAAATAAAAGTTGTTTCTCTTCTCAATCTAGACAATAAAATTTTAGAATGAAGCTTCACAGAAAGGAACAAAAAACAAAACAACAACTGTGCTGTTTCAACAATTATGTTATCCAAACACTGCAGATGAACTATGGATCATCACTTTACTTTAATTTTTTAACATAACTATGAGAGTTCATGTGAGGAGAATGGCCACTGCAGTGGAGTGGGAAAGGAAGCATTGCTTGTTTTAGTCATATCTGAAGAGCCAAATCAAACACAAAAATCTAAATCAGTGAAATCATTCAGTCTCTCTTAAAAACTTGAGTCACCAGTTTTTAGATGAGTCATCATCATCCATAACATTAATATAGCATCATAGATGTGCATAGCACTTACAGTGTTCGTTTAGAAAAATATGGTTTCATCATCATTGTCATGCTCCTAGTTTCACAACATCAAAAGTGTCTGCATTCTAACCAACCTTGACCAGATAAATTAATAGAATGTTTCTCAGAAATGTTAAGAAAACACAATTCCTTTTGGTTGATAATAAAATTTCTAGGAAAGCAGAAGTACCTTTGCTATCAGCAAAACATTTCTGGAAAGTAAAAAAGAGCCAACAAAACCCAACTTAACAATCCAGTTACAGGACAGCAGTATCATTCTAACAGAAGAGAGAAAATTTATTATTATCAAAAGTGATCCATGTCTACATGTGATCCTTTCCATTTGTATCTTTGAAAGCCATATACTGAACAAAAGTGAAAACAAAATTATTTTCAATTAAAAATACAGATAAGAAACTTGTTTGAACATAGATGGTTAAAATTTTAACTTACATCTTTTGTGAAAAGAATAGCAAATATAAAAATTGAGGTGTACCTATTGTTAATGCACTCTGCTACTACTAGAAAGTCCACCTGACTCTACGGGGGACTGGTCACAAGGTAACTAAGACTGCTGCCTGTTTAATGGGTAGATAACCTTCCTCCAGACAGAAGTAATAACAATCTGAAAAATATTCTTAGTGGAGAGTATTTCATATATACTAAATAAAGAGATTTTGTAAAAAGCACTAATTTAAAAACTAGAAAAATTTCGTTAAGATACTACAATATCAATTGCAAAAGTAAAAACAGTGTGTCACATTAAAAACATGGGCAGATAAAAGAAATTCACCTTAGAAAAATACAAACTGATACAGCTGATTGAAAAAAAATTCTGAAACCAAAACAATAACTGTCCTAACTCAACAAGCAACCCTGTAAGAATTTTTTGCCTTCAAAAAATAAGGATTTTTTCCATCAAAGATGCCTTAAGTTGGTATTCCAGAGGAGCATTGAGACTAGCTCTGCTCTCAGTTCTGCTGACTGACACATATATGTTTGACAAGGCATTGATTCTGGTAATTCCTTTTCACCCCAGAGACAGTCATAGACAGATATCCCTGTGCTTGGAAATGATGTTCCAGTCTAGGAATTCACCCGAAGATGTTGGTCTGACAGTGAGACCTGAGGCACATACTCTATGAAGAAGGAGAGACATTTACCAAAGTTTATTCCCACTGAGTTTATAAAACACAGGCTTTAAAAATTTAGAATTCTTTGTTGTTTTAGGAGCTAATGTTAAAAAGAAGGTGACAGAAGCTCTGGCTAAAAGCATTGACTGATTTGGAACCCAGTTACAGAAGTACTAAAAGATGTTCTGGACCCTCTGTCCAGTAATTCCTTTTCTTTCTTGAACTGGATCACCCAGAACTGGAAACAGTACTTCAGGAGCAGTCTCACCAAGGCAGAATAGAGGGGGAGTGTAACCTCCCTCAACCTTCTGGCCACACTCTTCCTAATGCACTCCAACACCCAGCCCCAGAACTTCCTGCTGCTGCTCCCGTCTGCCTCACTGACTGAGTTTGTTCCACTGAACTGCTTTTCATTCTCTGTAATCAGAAATGTCAGATAGATTACTCTTCCTGTTCATGTTACTGATATGCTTGGGTTTTGCAAGGCTGATACTTTAAAAAATCTTTGATGGATTAACTTTAATTTGAAAGGCAATAGATAATATCCCAGACTTCCAGTACCTAAAGGAAGTCTACAAGAAAGACAGAGAAGGACTTTTGACAATGGCATATAGAGATCGGACAAGGAGGGATGGCTTCAGACTGAAAGAGAGTAAGCTTAGATTAGATGTTAGGAAGAAATTCTTTGCTGTGAGAGTGATGAGGCACTGGCAGAGGTTTCCCAGAGAGGTTGTGGAGTCTCCTTTCCTGGAGACATCAAAAGTCTTCTGGACAAAATCCTGAGTAATGCACTCCAAGGGGCCCTACCTGCACAGGTTCTGTGATTCTGTGACCACAATTTTCAAATAGCAAACAACTTCATCAATTTGCAACTAAAAGTATTGTTACTGTTTATTTATCCATGTATTTCGAGAAACCAACTTACCATTAAATCACTTTGTAATCAACGTATTGAATCCAATCCATTCAGTCTGCAGAAAGATGGGCAATTCACATATATATGTCTAGTTTTACTCAATACAGTTATGATATTGATTGTAAATTTTCAAATTTTATGGGGGTTTATTTCTATTTCAGTAGGTGAATTTCACTTCTACTAGGAAGAATGACTAGGATTAAGAAAATCTTGCAGGTAGTTTGTGTCCAGCTCAGTATAGTGACACACAGGGTGCAAACTTGTAACTCTATTAATCACTTCAAAACAAAAAATCTATCTTCAGGTAGCAAGTACCATGTCTATAATTAACTTTAAAATTGATTCACATACTTTTTCATATTCCTTTGGTCATGTAAGCTACATCTCTTGTAAACTCAGGCAATTTTCTTAAGACTCTATGAGCTACCAATTAAAGCAAAAGACATCTGTTGATACAGCATTCCAGACAGCAATTCAAGTCAGCTCGCTTTACAAGCAGCAACAACAAACTATCTCTCTTTGTTGCATTTTCAGATACAATTGCACTTGAAAAATGCCCCTAACTAACTACTGTGAATGGCAGTAATATTTTGAGATAGATATTTGTGGATAGCAAAGAAAGGACAGCAGCCTTCTGCTTTTTGTCAGTGTGATTCAGCCTGGAGGCCCAAGTGAAATGTTAGCTTTATTTGTATAGGAGCACAGGCAAATGAAAGAAATCTAAAAAGAAACGTGTGTCATGAATATAACAATGCACTTTTTGGCACATCGAATCTCTTTTTCTATTACTACATATATCCTGTGTATGGGTAGATTTGCCTTACATCACACTTGATTTTCAGATAAACCTTTGGGTTTTATCACTGCTGTCACATAAAAAAGTATTTGTTCCAAAGAAAATCACCCAGAAGTAAACTTCAGATTTATGTATCTTATATTCTTGGCTGCATTCTGTGCTACTGCATGGTTAAAAGAGGAGTAAAAAGAGAATATAAATGTCAGAGCCCTAGTCTGAGACCAGGCTCTTGAGAGCTTTCTTAGGTCTTCAAGTTTAGACATAGTGAATGTGGTTAGAGAACAAAGCAGCCATGTATATTCAACATTTCAGCTGTTTTACCCAGAGAGGTTGTAGATTTGGCTCTTCCAGATATAAAACAGACATGGTCAGTGTCTGCATTTTCAGGTATGGGGCAACTGGGTCAGAGAAGATTGACATATTAGTTCACCAAAATCCTGTACAGAAATGTAAACTCCTCAGGAACAGACCAAACACAAATTTTGGGGTAGAAAACGTAGCAAGTGAATGATTAATCATCCCATGACCCTGAAAAAAGTATAGAAATGGAGAGATAAAAAAGAAAAAAGGGAATAAATTAAATAATGAAAATTATCAGACCTGTAGTGCCTAAAGTTTTGATTCACTGCACATGATGCAGAGGAGTCTATAACAAAAAAGGATCTCTGTGTGATTTTGGCAATATACATCAGCCTTATGCACAGAACAATCTCTAAATATGAGTCCAGAAGCCACAGTCAGTGATTCCTTGCCTTTTAATTTTTACCGTATAAGCAATGCTGTGAATTTGGTTTTCTAAGGCAAAAATATCTATGCACTATAAATTTAACTAACTCATTTTTAACGGGTTGTTTGTTATCTGACCTGATGCAGATGTGAACCGAGAGTAAAAGACTCAATGCATTTTCAGGGCTCTGTGCAAAAATGAGTCTTCTCTTTGATCGAGTGCTTCAGAAGCAAACACATATCATTTTATCCCTTTAGCAGTGAGAAAAGAATACTACATTGAGCATTCCTATTCTATCCAAAGTAGTTAAAATAAATTCCACCTTTCAGGAAAACTATTAATTAAAGAGAATAAGAGTATATTGATCATTCTTTAATTTAGAAAAAATAGTACTAGAATTCTCTCTGTAGACTTTACAAAAAAAATATTGTGGGAAAGTCACACTGCAAAGAAATTAAAATATATTTAAACTCAAGTAATTAAATTCCTGTGAACAACTTATAAAAAGAGTATCCAGCAAATTTTCCCTCATGATTAATATTTGTACATGTAAATAGAACTAGTAAGATATGTGCAGAATATCTAGAAGTATTAGGGAGAGGGTGTTTTTGTGGCTAGCTATTTCTCTAGGGTTCAGTGTGAGCCTTATTTTCTTCACTAAAATTTTTAGGTTCTAGTTAAACTACTTTAAATTCACTTCCTTAAAACCCTCCCATTTTTTTTTTCTGAATTCTGGAAAGCAAATACCATGTTTATGCTAAAAGATAATCTTGACGGGTTATATAATTTTTCCCCCCCAAACTATACCGCTTTACAAAAAAAAAAAAAAAAATTCAGGTATTATATTAGCTGTTGTATTCTAGATAATTTAGAAAATAGTTTCTGTGGTGTACACTATGATTTACTGACTCAGAGTTTGAAATTCTTGCAAGTCACATATCCATATTATGTTTACAGATTAAATTAATAACATTCCCCAGAACTATAATGAGACTCTCTTATTAGCATATTGCATTATAATTAGCTGTTTGTAATTGAATCTGAAGGGAAAAAAAAACATTGCACAGATTTAAATGAAACTAATCTGATCTATAAATGAATTAGAAATCATTGTGAAGTTTAAGTAGCCATAACCAGTTGTTTTTTCATCACTTATGTGAACAAATAATTTAAAAATTTAAAATCTATCACTCTTCAAAGAATTAATTCTCATTGTCCAAAAATTTTAGCACAGTTTTTACTTTAAATTCTATTTTTAGCATGTTAATGATTTTAGTTAAAAACTCATATTTACAAACGCAAAAATATCAACCAATATGAAAACCCATAATCAATTCCTGTTAATCATATTTCTCTTATTTTTTTCCATATGAATAATTCATTAATTGTAGCACACATTCCTGTGGCAGTTTTGGTTCCAACAGATCCTCATCTTTACAATTTTTTTTGAAATTCTTAACCTACTTCATCTCAACAGCATCATACAAATTTACTGATGTCAAATCATATTAACTCACAGTAGGCAAAGTCATAAGCATATTATGTCATCAGCTAATGTGTTTAATTTAGAATAGCTTCAGTTTGCAATTTGTCAGTTGAGAGTTTACACGACTTCTTTGTGGAGCAGGAGTTTGACATTGAATTATGCTTCTACATTGAACAGTAATGTAAAATGTTCAGAGCATTTTTCTCTATTTCAGGCAACTGCCCGTGATATATCTATTGACACAGATGTTCTAATACAGCTCATTCCTGCCAGACATTTTAATCCTCTCTGCCTCAATTGAAAAAAACATTTAAGAAAAACTATTCATCTTTATGCTGGCTCATATACAATTATTACAAGGGTGAGAACTTGTAACAATGTGCTGCAGCCTGAGCATTATGTGTTAGTCATCAGCTTTGATCAGTGTTTTGGAGCTTCACTGCTGATGGAAGGGATAGAAAGCAGTTATATAGCACCACTGAGGTTCTATTCCAACTTGATCATGGTTTTGATTCTTTTTCTTATTTTGCTCTAGAAACAAGTAAGTTTTATGATATCTAATTTCCTTTCACATTGTCACAATCACTTTTTTCTCCTTCAGTTATAAACTATCAATAACAGTGCCTTAGTTATTTAATGCATTATGTGAAATATATGTATAAGATATAGAAGACAGGTACATGCTTCAAAAGGGTGAGGACATTTTTACTTCTTTGTAAGGACACCCGTATCCTTCTCCTCAGGGCTGCTCCCAATCCATTCTCCATCTTTCTCTGTATTTTTGTTTCAGATTATCCCAGATCAGCTGCAGGATCTTGCACTTGGCCTTGTTGAACATCATGAGATTTTCACAGGCCCCTCTCTCAAGGCTGTCCAGGTCCCTCTGGATGGCATCCTTTCCCTCCATCATGTTCACCACACCCCACAGCTTGGTGTTGTCAGCAAACTTGCTGAGGGTGCACTGGATCCCACTGTACCTGTCACCAACAAAGACGTTAAACAGCGATGGTGCAATACCAACCCTTGAGGAATGCCACCAGAACATGCTTAAGTGTTCTTTGCTCTACAATTTTAGGATGTGGCTATCTTGTCCTTATTGTTTTGGTTACTGTTTTGTACGACATGTATTGATCACAGAGGGCTTCAGTTTTCTTTTCAGTGTATTCTGTAATCTTATCGTTTCAAACACACTTTTCCCTTTTAAGTTATTTATTTTTCCAGAAAAGTGTTGACAAGCACACCATGAAGTGTCTGTCATGCACTGTGGGATTTGGTGCCATGAAATTCCTCTTTCCCACCCCACTCCTGCCCATAAGAGTGAGTGAAAAGGTAGGCATGGCTTCTGTGATGAACTTCATCTTGTCAAGAGGAGAAATGAAATTTATAAATGTACCACAACAGATATATTATTAGGTATCTAAGGTCAAGGGTGACCATTACTGAAGACTCAACTCTCAACATTGCTAAAAAGTAATTTCAATTTGGAGTACCACATTATCCTTTCCATATCTAAACCAATAGATCTGGTTCAGACCAATTCTTCAGACGGTATGATAAATCACTCCGTGTGTCAAGAGTGAGTGCATATTTCTAAGAGACTTGAGGTTTAGTTTCCTCTCAGAATTAGATGTAGGGGTTTTCCTTGTAACCTAGAGCCTCTGGATGTTCTCTGTGGTATGTCCCTCAGAGCTGAGAGAAGTCTCATGGGAGAGAATCATAGAGAGACTTTAGGAGAAATTACAATTTCCAATATCCAAGCAATCTTTATAACTCGACTGTACCATCATGTGTTTTAGGTGTTGCTTTCTGCCCCCTAAGGTGTAAGGAAGTTGAATCTATTGTGAGAAGAAAAATCTCAAGTTCAAGTATTAGATTAGAACATATATTCTGCAGTTGCTTTGAAAAGATTAACATGATTTACACATAAACATCTTTTGGGTTCCATGTTTTCTTTATGAAGGAATATAGGATTCAGAAGCAAGGCTTATAGGAAGTAATTTCTTCTTCAAAGCATATGTACATTTACAGTAAATCCAAGAGACAAAAGTTGAAAAAGGCATTTTCTAAAGCATTACTTGATATAAATACCTTAGAAAAAAATGTAAAGAAAATCAATCTCAAAAATGGGCTATTCTATTTTTAAAATTAAGCCACTCAAAATTGAAACCCATTATTTGCATAATTTCATCCATATTTCCTGGATTTGAATGTAGTAAGAGTGAGGACGTTCAGCTCTGTTTAAAAGAGATTTAGTTACTGACAGGATTCAAGTACAAAAATGCAAGATTGCACAGAAATGATGTAACAGAAAAATGAAAATGTTAACAAAAGTGGTTTGTCTCAAGGGCTTAGAACTAATTTTTAAAGAGGTTAAGCAATAAGATAATCAATGAGAAAAAGACCAGGTGGAACATCCTTTAAAACTGTAAAATTTTCCTCTTCATGTGAGCCATATTAAAAACAAGTGAGAATAATGAAATGTCACAAGAAAAAATCAGTTAGAAATAACAATGTATACATTATTAGGACAATTATATCATTATATCAAAAAAACAGGGATAAATTTCCAACAACAGTATATTTGTTTCTGAAATAGAACCAGTATTACTGAAAATATCACAAAAAACCAACAGGTATACATGTGTGTTTAAAAAAATACAACTTCACTTTAAAAATTCAATTTAAGCAATGACATTCAGAAGAGTATAATTGGAAGGAGTAAAAAAGATGAATTAAATTTCCAAAGTTCATGTGTGTTAACAGACAATATAAGAAAGGTTTAATTAACATCCTTAATGTTTTTCTAAGATATACAGAATCTCCTTATGACAGTTATGATTTTTAAAAAATTTTAGTTGAGGCATCAAATAAACCTCATAAATTTGTGTGAGAATAAGAATAGCTGTTAGGTTCCTATTTCATTTACATTAAAACTTCATGCTTCAGAGAGGCAATACTTGAGTGTTTCTTAGTTTTATCTTTGACTCTTGGATGTCTGGATCTGCTTTTATGTGATCCTTGCTCTTCCACTCACTCTGCAAATGTTCTCTTTGTAGTGGCAGACGTTTTTCAAAAAAGGTGAAAGATCCATCAATTTGATTAGTAACTCTATAAATGTCTCAAAAAAGAAACAGTGAAGAAGAGGCAAAAGTACCTAGAAATAAATTTACTAATTAGCATAGTATTCAGATAATTGAGTTACTGTTAAATGATACAGTTTGGGCAATGGAAGCAAAATACTCTATCCTGAGCTCCACAATGCTATAGTGAGCCTACTGTAAATTGGTTAGCTAGTTCTGGTATTTCATACATCATTGTAAGATGATGGTCCTCAAACTGGACCTGGTTTTTGTGCCTGCACACCCCTGGGCAGGAAATCATCATCGTCACGTGCCATGCCCTGACCCTATCCCAGTTACTCCTCTTGCTTCTCTCCCATCAGCTTTATGTCTGACAGCCTTTCCATCCTTGTAGTTTGTTCTGTGAGCACTTCAAGTTATTTCATAAAATATGAAGAAAAAAAAGTGAGAAAGACAGATTAGGGGGCATTTAATTAATTAATTCAATATACTAAAAAAACCCCAAATATTTATATTTAATACTGGAAAACAATAAATACCATCACCTCCCAGACTGATGAAACATTCATGAATGAAAATAGCAACACTACCAGAACAAGGAACTGAAGCTGTATCTTACAGGAAAAGTAAAACACACATTTCACTTACTGTTTTCCTAAATGCCTTTTTAACTGGTGTCTAATGGATGGTTATATATTTGAAAACAATACTATTCACCCTAAACAAGAAATAAATCACTTTTCCAGAATGGAAGTCTGATCCTTTAAAATATGGGTTATATTTTTAGTCAGATAAAGATAAATTTTTAAAAAATTGATTATCTTATGAAATCCCCTTGTTGAGCCAAAAATATAATGAGATATCATCTTTTTTTTCTAGGTAGCAACATTAAGAGCTGATTCATGAATTCTAATTTACAGATAATTTGATTTCTGTTCAAAATACTGTCCCTAGTTCTACACTTGAGAAGATGCTGAATAAGACTGCCATTCAACTAAAGATGCTATATATAGGTAATCAAATACATTGACAAAATTTAATTGATGCAAAACTTTAATTAAACTTTCTCAGGTTAAAAAATAAGTTCTTCATATATTTTTAAAGTGACAATTTACTTTTACCATATATACATAGAGTGCGACTAGATTGCCCTAGTACGTTTTATACACCTTTCTTTGTATCCCTAAGTGTTGAATAATTTTAAACATTAATTTAAATTACATTTCATTATTGATACAACAAGCAATGACTTTCCATTAATAGTGAATTGTTAATACATCTCTCTGTATTTCTAATCTTACTTTCTGATAGCTATCATACATTTGCTAACCTTAGTGAGTGAAAATGTCATCAATTTAAACAATTTTGTTCAAATGAAGAATGGTAATTAGTAACTGCTGGATGAAATCAACTACTCTTTTAAAACTTGGGGTTTATTTTGAGGTATAATAATGTTTAATAACAATATCTTCATAAAGTAAGTTTGAATAAACATCACTACGCCTTTAAAACAAATGGATGAGGTTTTGCATGTATGAAGTGCATTTTTTAAACTGTAAAGATACAAACAGCAATTTTTATTTTAAACTCATATTCTTCTAATACTTATTCCATAATGTCTATCCAAATGAAGAATGGGAGGGCAAGAACTTGGAAAAAAGGCATCTCGATGCCTCTTGGAGGAAAATGCCAAATTATAACAAACCTCTCCAAGTTCCACCAGCTGCTACTGCTTCGTTATGGGAATGTTCTAGGGAAGAGATGTTGCCAACCATATCTGGAAAAGGCTGAAGGAATAGAGAATATCCTGTCAAACAACGTTTTGTAGCAATTCTTTGTTCCTAACCAATATGTCTTCATTTTATAACTTCTACTCTTTTAAATTCAAATAATAAAAGAAATAAACCTGTCATCCATGTATGCCAATACCATACATCAATGAAAACCTCCATTTTGTTACAATACATTTGGGAAAGTGTCGTCATACAAGACCAGCTACAGAGTCTCCTAAGAGTAAATTCCAGTCAGAGTATAGATGAGATATTGTAGGTGATAAATTGCAGTCAACCCTTAAACCAAACTGCGATTCTTATTCTACGGATAAATATCCAACCTTTGAGCTTATTGTCTGACACTGCACATAGGAACAAGTCAGAAAACACTACCAACACATTTTTAACTGAAAGACTTCATAGGAATGAAATAAATTTATACAGGGAAATGTCGCCGTACACTGGGGCAACATAGTTCCAGATATTGCCTTACACCAGGCCAGCACAGTTTGCAGTATAATATTGCGGCACCACCTGCAGTAATCACGCATGGGAAGAGCTACAACGGCTCACCAACCTTATGGGCAAGAGCTACAGCGGCTCACCATCCCTCTTAGAGGCACGGTCACCCAAGGCAGTCCAATCCTGGACTTATGTGCGTAGGCTACTCACAGCTCTCCTGGGCACAGCCCCGCCCAGGGATTACGCGCCGGCCGGCTTTTCCACTTTCCCCAAGTGGATTGCAGTCTGTGAGGCTTATACTGTCGGAGGCTTCCAGAGCTTCTAAGGCTCAGCCAGTTATTGCCGCAATACATACGAACACGGGCACTAGATGTCAGAGTCCAAAGAGTCCAGCATGGCATAGGGTAGCAGGCATTAGCAACCAGAGGCAGGCAGTGGCAGAGGAGGGTGGCAGGGAGAGGCAGGCATCAGCAAGCCTGAGCCGGCATGCACAGGCATCAGCAAGCAGTGGCAGACATCCACAGGCACCAGCTCAAGACCCACCCAGTCAGCTCCAGCTCAGTATCTGCTGCTCTGTGATCCTACAG
>VWZT01005668.1:76673-150531 GCA_013397055.1 Pachycephala philippinensis | reverse complement strand
TTCTTGTTACCAAAACCAGCACCCCTGCATTCAATGCTGGCCTTCCCTCCTCCCAGGGACACAGCCGCAAGCCATCAGGGCCAAGGCTGCCTGCAGCCTACTCTTGTATCCCCATAGCATCTCTCTTCATTAATATTCTGATTTGTCTAGACTACTTTTAATTCTACCAACAGCAGTGGAATATGAAGTCCTAAGACTCAACAGTCAAGAGATCTGAAATAAGAAATGAGTAGATTTCCACTATGTTGTTTCCCTGTGGGGTTACAAGAGTAGGCTGCAGGCAGCCTTGGCCCTGATGGCTTGCGGCTGTGTCCCTGGGAGGAGGGAAGGCCAGCATTGAATGCAGGTGTGCTGATTTTGGTAACAAGAAGCACGTGAGTAGCCCAAGGGATGCTGGGTATAAAGGGCTGTGCTGTAGGATCACAAGAGTAGATACTGAGCTGCAGCTGAGCTGATGCTGCTACCACCTGCCACCCTGCTCTATGCTGGACTTTTTGGACTCTGACATCTGGTGCCCCGTGTTTGTATGTATCGCGGCAATAACTGGCTGAGCCTTAGAAGCTCTTGAAAGCCTCCAGCAGTATGAGCCTCACAGACTGCAATCCACTTGGGGGAAGTGGAAAAGCCGGCCGGCGCGTAATCCCTGGGCGGGGGTGTGCCCAGGAGAGCCGTGAGTAGCCTACGCATGTAAGTCCAGGATTGGACTGCCTTGGGCGGCCGTGCCTCTGGGAAGGACGGTGAGCTGCTGTAGCTCTTGCCCAAGCAAGTCTGGGATTGGACTGCTTTATGGGTGACCGTGCCTCTGAGAGGGATGGTGAGCCGCTGTAGCTCTTGCCCATAAGGTCGGTGAGCCATTGTAGCTCTTCCCATGTGTAATTACTGCAGATGGTGCTGCCAATTTTGTACTGCAAACTATGTTGGCCTGGTGTCCAGCAACATCTGGAACTATGTTGGCCTTGTGCACGCCAACAAGATGCCCTATGAAAGAAACAGTTTCCGTATTTTTGTCTAAAAAATATTTTTAGACTCCAAATGCATCTACCAGCTTCTGCAGATTATAGTGAATATTAATAAAGACTGAATACTCCTATGTTTTTGTACTGGATTTACTATGCAGGGGTGTTTCATTTGGGTCTACAAACCTTTAGATGAAAGTGTCATCTTTTAATAACTTATGTTTCCGTTGTTTGAATGGTGTTTGAAGAGGATGTAAGGGTCCTTGAAGAAGTCCAGGGAAGGGCAACCAAGCTGGTGAAATGGCTGGTAGGCACATCCTGTCAGAAGCTTGTGTAGCTTAAAGAAAAGGAAGCTGAAAGATGACCTCATCATTTGCTACAGCTTCCTGAGGAGGTAAAATGGAACGGGAGAGGCTGATCTCTTTCTCCTGATATCCAGAGGCACGTTTGTGGGAATGGTTCAAAGCTGCATCAGAGAAGGTTCAGACTTGATGTGAGAAAACATTTCTTTACTAAGATGATCATCAAATACTAGGAAAGGCAGTACAAAGAGGTGATCAGTGCCTGTTACTGTTCAAAAGGCATTTGTACAATGTCCATAATAACATGCTTTAACTTTTGGTCAGTACTGAAGTGGTCAGGCAGAAGGACTAGAAAACAATTGTGGTCACTTCCAACTGAAATTATTCTGTTCTATTTTTGAGATAAATGTGCAGTTTTCTGACATTCAGAAAAAGTCTTAAACAAATACTCACATAAAAGCTCAAAGGTTCAAACCTGGAAGTCATGAAAAAAATCTGTTATCAATTCATTCATTCATGTATTCATTAAGACTTTTCATAAACTTAGAGGCTTAATTAATAATGTTTTAAGTTTTGGCCTTGGAAAGAGTTTAAAATTACTCTTTTAGAAGAGTGGACACATGTTATTTTCCTGAATTTTATTTGAAGATTTTGGGCTGGGTTGCAAGTGTTAGAACAGCCTCAGTTTGTAAGCTGTGCACCTTCTGGCATATGGTAGGATCCACAAGGGGAGAAATAAATGTGTTCTTGTGGCAGCTACAAGTTACCATATAATCTTCCCAGACAACCTAAATTTTCTTAGAAGAATTATTATACAGTTAAATATCCTGAAAACGCTTTTTCCATGTTGGTCTATGGAATATTATGGATCAAAGTTTATTAGATCATAATGGCCTTCCCTCCTGGACATTTGATCACTAGGCTTCATCACAGCTACTGTGTTAGTGCTTCCTCCAAACAGGACTGGTCTCATTTTGTGACATGTTAAGAAATTCTTCTTAGTGATAATCCTTTGTTCTTGATACAGCTGTTGCAATAGGAATTATCTAAAGTAGATTAGCTGGTTGATAAAATTTTATACTATGCTAGAAGCAATTATGATACTGATTTTCTTCTTTCTATTGAAGACAAAACTTACAGATTTAGAAAAGTGCTTTAGTGAATGGTCCTGTATAATCTTGTTTTATATATACCTACTCTGAGCTCAGATTTTAAACAAAAGTCAGTGTTTTGTTCACGATTTGTATAGTACTTCCATTTGTTTTTCTTTTTCTGTCTCCCTATGTTTCTATGTTACAACCTTGATTTACTGCTGGTTTGCCTTGATTAAGTCTTTTTAATGTTCTAGAATGTGTGGTCCCACAGCTCAGACATTTTTTTCCAGTAGTGAAATTTGCCAGCTGAAATTCTCCTTTTTTTTATTGCATTCTGCCTTTAAACACTTGCTTCTGGGAAATGCTTGGATGCTTTTAAGCAAACTTCATCACATAAAAGACATTTGTAGTAAAAAGAGTGACTTGTCTCAGCAGGAAATGCAATTTTCAAAGACATCAACCATAGGAGATGTCTACATTCAACTATGTATTATGACAAAGAATTTGGTTTCTAGCAGCAGGAATATCTCTGAGCTATAAGAAATCACAATGCTCTTTGAAACTGGAGAATATGCAATCTGTCCTATGCTGGAGATATATTTAAGAAGTGATTAGGCTTCTTTGTATAAAAGGGTAGCTGAAACAATGGCTGTCATCACATAAAAGGTGAAGAGTGTGAAGGTGGTCAAAAACTATGTACACGGAATAACAAATGGTTTCAATAAAATGTAGTATTAAAAATAATGGATATGGATACAGATATGTCTGACTGTGGAAGCAATGCTAAAAGCAGCAAGAGAAGAAAAATAAGATGAAAAAATGCAGTGTTCCAGGGGGAAATAAATCTGGTTTGCAATCCAGGAAGAGGATTTTGGATTCCTTTATGTTACATGTTCAGAAGAACTGAATTTTGTAACATTTTATGTATATAATAAGGACTGTGCCAAACATATTTCATCGCTAATTTCTTCCTTTATTCAAAGGGACTTTAGAACTGACATTCATAGTAATTAATTCAGTTGGTTAGAGGACGATGCTAATAAAGCCAAGACTGTGGGCTCAATCCCTCTGAAGGCCATTCTCTTGAGAGCTGGACTCGATATTCTTGTGGGTGCCTTCCAACTCAGAATATTGCCTAATTTTAATGAATTAAGCTGAGTGAGGTGCTCTACTAGCTCACAGACTGATGAACAACTGCTCCTGTGGTTTAACTGTTAGGGCTCCCACTTGCATGATTTATCCCACACCAAAACTCAACCTCCCAGACAGTGCCTGAGCGTGGCTCAGGAGAATTATGGGCCAAAGGCACCATGAATTGAAGATACCTTTTTTTTTACCGTGGAAGAGAATACAACCGTATGGAGATGAATTATACTGGATCATCTGTTCTCTGTCAAGCAACAGGGCCTGTCCCCTTTTACTTACTGGAAGAGACATAACCTATGAGCCTTTCAATCAGTCACCTGAAATCAGACATTACGTTAGGTGCAAGGCGATGTTGCACAATGCCAACCACTTACAGCATTAACACTTAAACTGTCTTTTCCCAGACTGTCAATACTGCACATTTACTGTACAGAAACAATTTTAAAAGTTTTGAATAATAATTGGCTAATTACAGAATCACAGCATCATGGAATATGACAAGTTGGAAAGGACCCACAAGGATTATCGAGGCCAAGTCTTAAGCCTTCACAGGACCCTCCCCAAGAGTTATACCATGTGCTTAAGGGCACTGTCCAAACTCTTCTTGAACTCTGTCAGTCTTCATGGTCAATGCGGCTGAGACAGCTTCCAATCTCCGCTTGTTCTTGAGATCTACTCTGTTGACCAGCAGCAGATCAAGGAGGGCATATTTCCAAGTTGGCTCCCTTAGGACCTCTTCCACACAGCTGCCATCCAGGTTTTTTAGGAATCTTCTGGCCCAGGTTGTACCAGCTGTGTGATGCTCCCAGTTAATTTCTGGCAAGTTGAAGTCCTCCATAAAGGCAAGGGCAGTTGACTTAGAAGTGGCCCTCAGTTTCTCAAAGAATAAATTCATGAGCATCATCGTCCTGGCTGGGAGGTCTACAGCAGACTCCTACAATGATATCTGCATTATTTGTTGGTCCCCTGATTCTCATCAAGAGACTTTCAACTGTGCCATTGCCAACTGTAAGCTCCATACATTTGAACCCTTCTGTAACATGCAATGACAATCCCCAGCCTCTTCTGCCCTGCCTGTCCCTCCTGAAGAGCCTCTAACCATCCAACAGGGCACTCCAGACACACGACTCATCCCACCAGGTTTCACTTATGCCAGTTATGTCAAATCTCTGGAACTGGGCCACAGCCTGAAGTTTCTCTTGTTTGTTCCTCATGCTACCTGCAACAGTGTAGAAACATTTCAGGTGTAGTACATTGGAGCCAACATCTCATGAAGCAGACTGAGAGATCCCAAAAGTGCTCATTTCCTCAAGTTCTGGCATACCATCCCATCACTAATCACTGGTGAGCCTGGGTTTGTCCCTGTCCCCCTTTTGAATCAACTTTTAAATTAATACTTCTGATGACTGTGTTATTCATACACTTTTTTGCAAGAACTATTAAATCAGCATTTTATTTCAAGGTTTACAAAAGTTTAAAAGAAATTGGAAAAAAAAGAGAGAAAGAATAACAAGCAAGCTTTTTTCTTCTTTTTTTTATTAATTCAGTTGTCCTCAAAATATTCTCATACTTACTTTAAGGTTGTTTTATGCTGTAGTATTCCTGAAATAAATCAAATCAGTCTTCATTTATGGCAATCAATGTATATGATTTAAACTTATATGCAGAATGCAGCACTCTTTGTTCCAAAGAGACCCCAAACAAATGATTGCCATTGCTGTGACTGTGGAGATGACATGCAGAAAGTCCTTAGTCCTACCTTACAGTATTAACTCAATCATCTTTCTTGGTTTTGCCCTGACATGAGAATTTAATAATTATACTCACATTTAAGTCTAAACTGTCACTACTAATATTTATCCTGACATAAATGTTAAATACTTTGGCAGCCAAAACATTTTAGACTGGCCATTTTCCAGTGGGGAAAAAAAGTATAGATCCCAACCTGAAGAATGCAGAGAGAGGAATGATATCCCAGAAAAGCAAACTAAAAAATGCAATAAGTTCTTGCCCAACTAGATAAATGTTTTTCCTAAATTTAAGTTCTTTGAATGCCCCTTGCTACATTCATCACTTACTACATATAGGGCTGCCTTGCAATGAGATTTTCTTAGCTGGATGACCAGAAGGGTATAGCCATCCCCAGTAAATCCTCATATATCAAAAATTCTGGTGATGACTGCAGTAAAACTTGGAAATCCACTTGAATATATTTTATGCAAATATCACATGGTGATGACCAAAGTTCTTAGAAGGTCTTGACATAAAACCAGAGAATACAAAAAATTGTTTAGTCTTCAAACCAAGCAGTCATTGCCTGGCATCACAGTAAATCCATTGTTTTCCAGAAATGCTCATCAGCATTTCTTCATGCACATTTATCCCGTAGTTTGTGCATAGAATTAAACCTGAGCCAGTTCTACTGATCACACGGAGAACAAATGTAAAGAGCAAACATATCCCCGCCAGAAGTAGAGGAGGCCCAGTCAGATCAGCCTCTTGTCCAACCAGTTATCCTCATTATCAGTTCACTTTTGTATACAACTCCCTAAGTATTATATCCTGCTAGTCTTCCTGGATGGGTTATGTATATTTTAAGTCAGATCCTAAAGTTGATGTAGTTGACAAAAACAGTTAGGAAATGGCTAGAAGGCAAGTAAGATAGTAGAGGTACTGATTTTTCTTTCCTATTTTTCATTAGATTACTACATGCAGTCTAATCACAAAGAAAACAGAATTTTTACGAAGTTCCATGCAAGGTTTAAAATATGTCATGTGTAACGGTGTGTCTTTCTCTCTCTTTTTTTCTCTGACAATGAAGTACAGAGAAATGACACATTTCTGACCCTGCAGGAAGCCAGGACATCAGGGAGGCAACTGAAGGCAACCTATGGCATTAGCAAGATGAACTCTTTAGACAGGAACTCAGTTAAACTGGAAGAAAGTACTGTTTCTTTTAAGCATATTCTTAATTTAAACAAATGTCCTTTAAATAATTGACAAACAACCTTTGAATTTGTATAATAAGGGACTGCATACAAGGAGGAGGTATTGTGTTGGAAATTAAGAGAAAATGTCATGCAGTTCAGCATCTTACACAGTACAAGGTATGACAAGCTGAAAATTCTTGCAGCCTGCCACACAAACCAGGCAAAAAGGAGAGATTTGAAATAATGACACTTACTTGATATTAAATATGACATCACATTGTGTCTCTTGTTTGGCAGCTAAGGTTCTGAACATCTGAATAAGGCCTCTGAAACAAGTCCATGGAACGTAGGCAGTTAGATCCCTGGAAAAGAGAATTCCAAATTTACATTAATATTTTAGCTAGGGGATCTGCAGTTCACTCAGCATTATCATTCCAGACCAGCAAGAGTTGCAAGCACCTTGGCTACTTTTATTTTTACATGGGGCTTTTTATTTAATTAATAGAGTCACTAAACATTTATGTGTTTCAGTTCTGCTGTTACCTTCTGACAGAGTCTAGAGAGAATTTTAAATTCCCAAGAGGGTTTTGATATTGTCTGAACCTACTTAAAATATATTGAATTCAACAAAAAAAGCACATTAGGTATTGTTTCTTTCATTAACATTACAGGCTAGAGAAGTTCTGCCGCTTATATACAGCGTATAAAACACTGCAAAAAATTTGGAGACTGGACTTCAACTTTCATTCCTTTGTTAAAGTGTCTCCCTTTCTCAATATGTATCAAGCCCATAGTTTTTACTTCTTACATTAACCTTCTAAACATATAAGCCTTCCTATTCCTTCTTCTAGGCAAGGAACAATGAAGGAATAAGCAAAAGAAAGACTAGCTCCTTAGCTCAATGACTACTCCTCAATTACTTTTGGTGTGGTTTAGTATGTAATTGGTTTAGTTTTTGACACTTCACTGACTAAAATGGATGCTTAGTTCTGGATTCAGGACCAGGATGTAAATATACATTTCTAGAAAAGTATCATAAATATTGTTACATATCCCTGGGTTGCTCCTTTGCTATTCTATTAGACTTATTGCCTCTGAATATCACATCTTTAGCTATTAATTGTCCCAAGCAAAATCCAACAGAGTTTTTTGTCATTCTTTTCTTTGCCACAGCTTGGTGGAAACGGCGTTTTTTGCAGGGGCAGGAATTTCAGGTGAATAGGAAATGATACTTATAGGTAACATTTCTGATGAGTAACTGGTGCAGCCTCACTAATCAGCCTGTTGGAACACTGAATCACCTTTCTCTGCACCTCTCTCCATCCTTCAGCTGCTTTAATTACCTAAACAGCAAACATTCTGAATCATTCATAGGCAAATGTGTGCATTTTAGGAATGCCTATATTAGTATTCCTTATGTAGCGATTGCGTTGACAGTAATAGATTAATTTTGGAAGCATAGTCACAATCAAATATGTAAAAAAGACTGTATGGATATAGCTGAGCATAACATTTCAAGAAAATGCAGACAGTATCAAGGAACAAGACAGTATCAAAATCAGAATTGATATTTGAAGGCTAAACTGAACTTGACAGATAAAGCAGTGACAGGCATCTTTAAAAGACCTGTGTTTAGATATGAATTCTGATCAGTTAGAATTTGGAAGAAGTTCCTGAACTGTTCCTGAT
This sequence comes from Pachycephala philippinensis, assembly GCA_013397055.1. NCBI lineage: Eukaryota > Metazoa > Chordata > Aves > Passeriformes > Pachycephala > Pachycephala philippinensis. The sequence continues at coordinate 142,414 of VWZT01005668.1, read as the reverse complement.
ACAGTGACCACAACAAGAAAAAAACAAGTTGGAGGAGGTTAAAAAGAAATAATAGAGATATAATGTGAAGGAAATACACTAAGAACTAGGTGGAGAAATGTAAACCCAGACACATGCATGCACTAATGTGATCATTAATCCTTGTGAAGTCTTAGCGTAACATCAAATAGAATGAATGTCATATATGAAGTATGAAGGAATTTCAAGGCCCAGTTTTCAAATTCAGATTTCTAAATATAACTTCTTGACTGTATATTTAGGCATCAACCACAGATGTTGCTCATAAATTAACACTGACTAGCTAAAACATATATTTGGATACCTAAAAAGCCCCAAACACCTCCTCCCCCCTCCCAAGGAATATTTGAAAGTCAACAACAGAGAATTACAGAATTCAATTTCATATAAAACATAAAGAAAGTATGATCTGGATTTTATTAGATTATGCTTACAATAAAATACAGCTATTCGGAGCTTGCATTAGGAGGTGCCAGTAAATGCATTGACTAAGAATATCTCATCCATCCTCATTCCTTCTAATTATCTTAAGGTCAGTTAAAAAAGAAAATAAAAAATATGAGCATGAAGGAACACTTTAAATTCTAGACATTAATAGAATGTCTTATACAACAAGTATTTGTAAAAATGTATTAAAAGGTTAATATATCATAATAATGTTTCACAAAAAAGAACTCCTAAGGCAAAACTAAATACGATTGCTGAGCTGGCTTAAAACCCAGCAGAAAAACTGACCTCACTCTAAGCTGCATCTCTTCCCTTGACCCTTTCCAACAGCAGAAGACAGACTCCAAGTGGGAATGACAAGTTTACAGAAAAACTCACAATAAGCACAACAATAGCAATAGAAGAGGGCACCAAAGAGAGAGTGGTCTGCCCATAAGAGGGTATTCACCTCGCGACAAACAAAAACACTTCTGAGAGAGAGGGGGAGGAGAGAGGAAGAGCCTGGCATTGTTTTGTAGACAAAGGCAAAATGCCATCTGTCCCCACGCTACCCGGGAGAACAAAGGCAGCATGATGGACAGGCTCTTCCCGCTCACCTTCCTCTCCCCAGTCTGGGAACGATGGAAACCAGGGACAAAATAAACCCTGGGCAGCCGTTTCGAATAAGGAGCACTGCAGCCAAGCTGCCCGCTCCACGCTGCCCGGCAGCGCTCGGGCCCCGGGCCCGCTCCCCTCAGCGGCAGCGGGGTGCGGGGCGGGCTGGGGCTGCTCCCACCTGTGAGGGCGGCTTTATCCCGGAGCTGAGCACCCACACAGTCCCGATCCTGGCCTAGCACGTACCTCCCGCAAAAAAGAGCCCGACAAAAAGATGGAAACCCTTCCTCTTCCAGCCCGCCGGCACTTCCTGCAGAAACCATGGCCCCACTGTGAAGTGGGTGGTATGGAATTAGACAGTGCTAGAAACGCCACCCCTCTTTCCCTCTGTACCCAGGACAACTGCAAGAGCCCTACACCTTTTGGTATTATCAGAATGGTTTTCAGCATTGGTTTTGTTTTTATTTTTCTCAAAGTCGTAGAAAACATTAAAAGTCTCTGTTGTGTCATCTTTGGGGAACTTCACTTGGCTGAGGAAATTGTTTCTCCACTGCAAAGGTTTCATCTTTGCATCTCAGCAAAAGTTTTTGAATTTATCTGGTTCATGATCAATAAGACAAGAATTAAAAGACACTACCATTTCTAAACTGGATCAATTGTGTACTATTGCGTTAAATATTAGTCTCAATCTCATCTTAAAGTGGTCCAGAGATATCAATTTACTCTATATTTAATTTTATAAATGTTGCTCTAATTATATATATTCATTCCAGTGAAGCAGAATTGTAAGCACCTAGAAAGCTGTGTCAGCAAGGGCATCATGTGTTTGAAAAAACAATCCGTGACACATCTGGCTGAGTTACAGTACCAATATCACTTAAAAGATCTTGAAGCAGTGGAGAATTCACAGCATCTTGTCACAGCCTCAAAGGCATTAAGAGCTTCACCTGGGGCCCTCACCCACCGTTGCTCACAGACCTAGGACATAATTTCATCTCTGGGGCCATCGCCGCTCCCCAAATAATCCTGTAGAAGCACCAGTCTGCAGCCCTGTCCTGGTCCCCTGGATGTACCCCCCAGCACTATGTTTTGGCTTGCCTTCATCTGTCCCTGATTTCTTCTCCTTCTGATCCCAGGTGAGATCCTGAACCTGGTTCATCGCTAGTCCTACTGATGGACCCTGTCACCTGTACTCAGCTCTGCCCCTGTGTTCAGTCCTTGCAGGATTTTCCCCCATCATCATCAGGGAAATGGCCTGCACAGAGCCAGCCTTGGCTCCCAGATTCCCATCCGTTCGGATGTAGCCGTCCCTCACTGCTGCCTGGCATTTCACTCTTAAAAAATCTTTACCTTTATGTAGTCTGAATTCCTCTAGTTTTAGATTTTCGAAGGCAGTTTTTGTTGTGCTGTAGTCAGCTAAGCTATCTTATTTTCTGTTACAAGCAACTACAGATCCAATGTTTGTTTTTACTATTTCCCTTAAGTAATAATGCAGAGGTAGATAAATAAAAATAGGTCAGATTTTTTCCCCTTATGTGTCTGTTTTTATTGAAAAAGCAAGCCATGCTACAGATTTTGTGGTACAACCTGAAACAAAATGTTAGGAATGTTACTAAGAATTGAATTTTGCATATGGCTACAGATGAGCGAGCAGGATTGTTTGAGGAATTTCCTACAAAAACTTCTGAAAACTATTGTTTTCCAATGACACTGTAGGGATGAAAACCGCTGTTGGTTCTGCTGCTACTATAGACAAAAGTAGTTGGTGACACACCAATGTTACTAGCACTTTTGAGTCTGTAGTAAGCTAGAAACTAAAGTATGGTAATAGAGGGCACAGACTTCAGGGTTTTGCATGAGGCATAAAAACATTAAATCAATGTTTTTATGATTGTGAAAGTCTCAGATTTGTGCAGACATGAAGAGCATTAAAAAAAACCTTTGGAAAGTTTTTTACCTTCTTATATTGGAAAGAACCATTTCCATCTTTTTGCTAGGTTTCTGAAATCCTGAAATATTTAGGTGATATTTCTATTAACTGAAATTCTAATCTTATTTAAGACCATTAATTAAGATTGCCTTACAACTCTCTCTCTGATATTGAGCCCTGTGTTACAACCCAAAATAAGTCATATATGTTCAGTACAGAGATACGGAACCTCTCGTAATTGAGCCATGCAGGTGCAAAAGTTGTGCTGTGCATTCACAAGTATTTTCTCTGCTGTGCAACAATACAAGCATGTTCCTCACACAGGTGAGGCCCCAAGTCCATATGTGCGTCCTTTATTTAATCAAATTATAAATCTTTTCTGTAGAAAAGGTTCTATTCCCCTGAAGGGACTGTGGACTCCCACGTAAGGGACTGTGGGGAGACAGTGTGGACCAAAGCTTGGAGGGCCTGGCAGTGCCTAGCAGGTGTGATACTGCACCTGGCAGAAGTAGCACTTAAGTTTTTGCAGTAGGGCTGGACACTGAGATGAACCAATTTGTCATACTACAAATCATCTTAGGTGAGAAATTTAAGAGGGGAGGAAAAGCACGTTAGGAAAAGCTGTGCTGGAGACCTGTCTGCAGATCAAACAGCACAGAAGTGGTGACAGAATTAAAAAAAAAGAAAGTGATGAGAAATAGTACTTTCACATTAAATTAAATAAATTGAAAGGAGAAAAAAATCAGCAAGCTTCACTGTCGTTATCTATAACTAAGGTTTCTGCTATGTATAATTATTAACATCATGAAGGTCATTATGGAAAAAAGGCAGCAGAAAGGGATCAGTGAACTGATAGCAAAACGTTATTGTAATAGCATGCTAATAAATGGTCATCAGCCTTTCTGATGATTTATATTGCATTATTAAAATAATTTAAAAGAATTTGGGGAAATCATTGTATGAAATAATTTCTAAAAATTTGCTTAAATATGTCTAGTAAGGGCAGAGCTCTTCTCTATTGGTAATCACTCATGGTAGGAATAGGAATTGCTCTGTTTATTTTAACCAGAGACACTGGTCAAATTCATATCTCTGTGAAGTCAATAGAAAGACTTGTTATTTGGCATTATTTCTGCTAAATCATCTGGCTTAATTGCTTAGAAGTTGTCAGGAAAGCCCTCCTTGGTATATTTTTAAAACATAACTTGTATTTCAACTGACAGTTGATGTTAGTTGACATAAAGCTGTTATGTTTTGCTCTGAAAAATTCTCTATAGCCTGGTAAAAATACAGAAAATGTATCCCTTTGTTCCCTTCCTAACATTCCCCTTTATGTTGCAATTTCCAGTCATCTTTAAGTTATCTAATCCATTAACATAATTAATTTAAATTTACAATATTTTTGGCTTGAAGTTTCTTCTTCTTCACTTTAGTTTATTTTGTTTGTTCAACCTTTATTTTCCTTCTCTCTTCCCCCCTTCAAGCTATTTTATTTATGTAGAAGTTATTACCTTGTTCTAAAAACTCTGTCTCACTTTTTTCCATAGAAATTCATGGCTTTTACAAAAGCAACATCTAAAATAAGAGCAGTGGTTACATGACCACCTTTTGTAGATCAGGTGAAAAAACACCAAGTAAATTTGTCAGTGACCATTAGTACTACCCTGTTGATCAAATCATTGCTTATTTTTGCCTGCATTCACAGGGTGTCCCTTTAAAATAATAAAATCTAAAGAAATAAAATTTTAAAATTTTTGGATTTTCAATATGATCTCACTTTTTATTATTATTTCCATGGAGAAATAAGTTATTTTAAGTGCTGGAAAGATAATGATGAAGCTGTATTAAAAATGTATGTCAGAGATCCATTCTCCAATAAATTCCTTGTATTATTTCTTTAGAAATAATGTAAGAATTCTTGATATACTGCAGATACTGTGAATGTTATATATTTCTTGTGAATAGTGTAATGATAAGCAAGAACTAATTAGATCTACTAATGTGGCTTAACTTTTTTTTTCTTTTATTATTGACATAATTTGCCTGTAATTGTAGAAAACAACCAAAGTTAGCAGTGTAAATAAATAGGGAAATTTATATGAAGATTGAGAATGATTAATTAATACAAATTTTTTAAAATGCAGCAAATTTCAGGTATTGCAAAGGAGAAAATAAATAAGTAAGAAATGTTATTTAGCCAAAAATTTTCAAAGGATTGTCACACTAACATTGTGGAATTTTCCATTAAACATGTACAAAACATTTGATTTCAAATACAAAATGCCAAGTTATTTAGATAGGAGGACTGTCCACTTTTGGTGCCCTCGGTAATGAATAGACTTCAGGAGAAGAAATTAATTGCTTTATTTAAGAGAAAGAATAAGTTATCAGTTAATGCCATTTTATGAAGTTGTGTCATAACAAACTTTTTTTGTGGATGGGCTTCACACATAGAAATGTTTAACCACGGAGAACATTTATGTTAGGTGAGATTATGGTACAGATGCACAGTATGTATTTTAACATGAGAAATAAATCCTTTATCTGGATACTCATGCTGCTGTTCTACTTTCAGTGACAGGTTTTACTGAAGAATTTCTTTACCTTTTCTTTTTTTTTTTTTTAAGAGTTTAAAAATGATGAAAAACAACACCTACTTCAATGAAAATTGAAGCCAAGGTTTATGTTCCAGAAGATCAAACAGACCCCCTTGGCGGCCAATGCTATGAACCTTGATGTCACAGTTTGCATCTTGGGATTTGGCTTCGGTTTTTACAGTCTTGACATTTCTGACATCCAGTGACATTCAGCACAACTTCACTGAATTATGACAGAAACTAAACTATAACTGAAACTAAGAGCACATACCAATCATTTATTGCCTTTTTTACCAGTCCATCTTTACATGGATTTTGACAATAAAATAACACTAGTTGAATATGGCCACTGATACAAGCACCATTGCTTTGGGTTTGCACGGCAAAGTTTTGTTAGCAGGCCCACAGGGGTGGCTTCTGTGAAAGCTGCTGGAAGCTTCCCCCAGGTCTCATAGGGTCGATGCCAGCTCTGCTGGCCAAGGCTGAGCCTCTCAGTGACAGTGTTAGCACCTCAGGAATAATGTATTTAAGAACAGAAGGAAAAAGCTGTGGAACCACAGGAGTGAGAATATGTAAGAGAAACAGCACTACACACACCAATGTCAGTGATGAAGGAGGGGAAGGAGGTGCTTCAGGTGCTAGAGCAGAAATTCACCTGCAGCCCCTAGAGGATCCCACACTGGACAGGTGGATGTGCCCAAAGGATGCTGTGACCATGGGAAGCCCACTCTGGGCAGGGCCCTGGCACGGATCTGCAGAATCATGGAGAGAGGATCCCACGCTGGAGCAGGTTTGCTGGCAGGAATTGTGACCCCCTGAGGGACCCATGCTGGAGCAGCCTGTTCCTGAAGAACTGCACCCTGTGGAAGGGGATCATGCTGACGCATTTTGTGAAGAACTGATTCCCGTGAGAGGGACACCACACTGGAGCAGGTGAAGAGTGTGAGGAGTCCTCCCGTTGAGGAGGAAGGAGCAGCAGAGAAAATGACTGATGACCTGAGCCCTATCCAGCTTGACCTCAGATGCAGAAACAATTTCCCTGGGCAACCTGGTTCAGTGTCACCAGCCTCACCATAAAAAATGCCTTCTTATGTCCAATTTAAAATCTACCCTTTCTGTTTAAACTTATTGTCCCTTACCCTGTTATGGAGGCCTTCGTAGGAAGTCTCTCTCTGTCTTGCTTATATTTTTCCTTTATATATTGAAGTCATCTTTATACAGACAGTGGCGACATAAACATAAACACAAATAATATTTTGCTTTTTAGTCTAACGCTCAGTCCAGTTAATAACAATTCCACATCACAGTTTTGCAGAGATCTGGTTCCAGGCTTGTTACTGTCTTCCATTGTCCTCCACTTCTTTGTAAAGTACAGAAGATTTACCTATCAGAAATTAATAGGTAAATCATAGCCATGAGAGAAAAAATGTCAGATTAGCACAGGAAAGTTGGTCTTCAAGTTTTTTATTAAGAACGATTAGTTTAGAGTTGTCCACAATGAACAGAAGGTGGGTAGCTGAAAAACCCAGTTAAACAAAAGACAAAATACAGTTGTTTTGTTTTGTTTGGTTTGGTTTGGTTTGGTTTGGTTTGGTTTGGTTTGGTTTGGTTTGGTTTGGTTTGGTTTGGTTTGGTTTGGTTTGGTTTGGTTTGGTTTTGGTTTTTTTCCAGGAGAAAAGATGAGAGAGAAAGGACAAAAAGAACCAGAATATAAGAGAAAAATGTCCTTAGGCTGGAAGACACATTAACTCCCTGAGTTACACACAGAGCACTGAATGTCTTCATGCTCACACTCTGTTTTGAGCTGATAGAATTTATGGATGACAAGCTTGATTCCCAGGGACAATGTTTGTAGAAGTAGTCTACAAGTTGAATTTCAAGAAGTCCATTGGCCTTATTTATTCTGCTCTAATAGGGCAATCTTAGTCATATAATCCAAGAATCTGTCAATTTAGAACTTATTTTTTTTCATGTCATATTAACTTGGAAATTTTGTGTATTACTGGAAAAGTAAAACTAGACAATCTAGAACAGTATTTTCTAGAAGAGTATTANTATTTATACTTATAGATTTAATATCAGATTATATAGAATATATATAAGTATCAGATTTTCTTAATTTGACACTGTTTCTAAGAACCTGTTACTCTCACTCTTTGTTAAAATTAAAATTATTTGAAAAAATTTTATTAAGTCTAGCAAATAAAACAATTAAGTTAAATTCCTCATAAATTCTCTAAATTGCAGATAATCAGTTAAGGATTTCCAAGGTGCTGACCTCCAAAAGAAGTGTTCTTAGAGGCACTAATTGTTTACTCAGTCAAGGCAGCAAAAATAACTTTGTGCTGGTTTTGATTCTTTAAGTGAGAAACACAAGTAGTGCCCTTCTTCATATTTATGAGTATTATTGATCAATCTTCATGTTTTGCCATGCAATTATAAATGTTTAAAGGTGTGCATTGGCTCTGATGGACTTCCTGCTGAGAAATTTTTCAAATTTTGTGGAGTTGGAAAAAGCAGTGTAACATACACTAGACCTTCAAGACACAGTCTTGAAGCTACATTTCTGTCTCGAAATGTCAGGTAATGTGGGTGGAGTGGTCTGTCTGCACTTATTTGGTGTTCTCAGCTTAGCAGTTCTATCTGTTTCTGCTGAAACAGGTTTATATGTACAAGTTTTGAAGAAACTAGTTTTAGAAAAACCTTTCTCACTGAACAATTTAAAACATAATAAGACAGAATTCAGGATGTTTCTTTTTTTCTTCTGTAAAACGTACCAACAATTTGTACCCTGTTTTGGAAGGTACAAATGAAGTCAAAGTGCAGTACATAAAAATATTGAACAATAGAGAAAAAAATCAATCAAAAAATTAACATCAATATATCTCATTTACAACATCATATGAACTATTATTTGAACGTTGCTGATAGAACATTAATTTTGGTTTATAAATTTGAGGACTGGATTAGTGCAACATTGAAAGTACATTGCTCATAATGTAGCTACTGCTTTTTATTTGACTTAATCAGCAAACCATTCCAGTTGTCAGAGGCAAGATTATCTGTGCCTCAAAATACTTGAACATGCTGTCTTTATGACATTAGTTTCTGGTAAGTAGTTTAAGAATATACTGGGTTTTATTAAATCCTTATGCTTGCTCTCTTTGAGAAGCAGATTCTCAAAATTTTTTTTCAAGTATTTAAGAGAACAGGCTGCCACCACAAGACAGCGATAAAAATATACCAGTCGTGCTTATTCCTGCAGAAGATCTTGAAAAGGACTTGGCAAAAATTGTTAGAACACAGCTAGAGATCCTGCAGAAGAATGATGCCCTAGCTGCTAGTTGCAAGTCCTCTTCACTACACATAATATTTTCAACAGCTTTATGTTTTTAATACAAGAAGAAATTACATAATTGCATTTTTGAAGGTATGGCACACCTACTGCCTTTTTCTTAACTGAGAAATGAAAGAAGAACATTGAAAACGATATTAAAAGTATTCAAATATAACTGTTTAGACCTTATACACAGTACTTATAAATAAATAAGAAGTTCAGAAAAGTTACATCTTGTACATAAAATTACTTGCATTTTAATTTCTCTGGAAGAAATGATGAATAGACGAAAGAAATAGTCTACAGTGAAAATTCAGGAAGAACTGCAACTATAAAAGAGCGAATGATGTGGCTGGAATAAATTAATTAGAAATAATATCTCTGTTATTTCTCAGAATATAGCATTATTAATATCTGCATTGTCCATATCCCTCCATGATTCATTACAATTTAACTTTTCTAGCTAAATATTATTGTACTTAAAATTTTTGCAGAGATTGTGTAGGCTGGCAAGTGTTACATAGTAGCAATAAGCATTTTAGAGATGGAGGGTAAGCATTGTGTTTAGCAGTCGGATATCAAAACTCGAGTCTACAGAAGAAAGCTAATCCATCTTCTTGCACTAGCTAAATCCCACTGTTACTTCATTCCTCTCAGTGCAATGATTAATGCTTCTCCTGTTTATCACATGCATCCAAATAATGATACAGACCTATAAACAAGTTATATGAGGGAACCTAGAGATGTCCTCTACTCCATATAAAGGTCTGTCTGTTTAGCTAATACATAATGGAGAGCAGTTTACTCCTTAATTGAAGCTACTACTGAGAGCTTACAAATAATAATGCAGAAATCTGATGTATATTTATTATATATGCATGATTAAGTACATGTATTTGTATATTTATTGACTGAGCTCATGTCTATATCACCATATTCTTCTAATTTAACATGGATTTTCTTAAGTGTTCTATGCTACTGTGTAGTGCAAGCATGACTGTACAGAAATAAGAGCAAAATAATTTGCATCTAGAAGAACATGAATTGATATTTGGTAAAAAATACTCACAATGTAATCTGATTTGCGCAAATCCTGCAACAAGGCTTTGTTTACCCATAAAATGCTCTCATTTATGGGTTCATTACCTTTATACTTATCATCTAGGTTAAATTAATGGATTTAAATGCCCTTTTTACAGACTTTGTTCTCATTGTTCTCTGTGTTCGATTGTTTTTTTGTTTTTTTTTTAATTTGTAGTGATTCTCTTTTTGGTATTGAATGAGACATTGTGCTATCTCTTTCATCTCTCAGAAATGTGTTTGATTAATATCCAATTCAATATCCAGGATGATAGACTTATATATAATAGATATATTTAAATGATAACAAACAGTTTACATACTAGAAATTATCTCCATGACCATGGAAAAAAAGACTTCACTAAAGTATTTTGTAAAAAACATGTCCATGGCTTCATACAGTCTGTAAATGCTGTCAAATATTTGTCTGTAATGTGACGAGTAAGTGAAGCAGTACGTTATATATATATAGATATATAGACATAGATAGATATTTAGACATAGATATAGACATATTGAAATTGTTAACTGTTTAACAAAGGAATAGTAATCTGGTGGGGGCGTGAGGGGAGGAAAACAAGAAAAAATATCACTTAGATATTAATTAAGAGAACAATAAAGAAAAGGAAGAGAGAAGAAAAAGTAATGACATTGACACAGAAAATCAAAGAAAGACTTTGGTGGTGTTTCTGTCCTTCTAAATTTAACCAACACCTGTGGTTTCAACACCTTCTATTGCTATTTTTTAAAAATATATTCATCAACATGCACATGCTCCTTTGCCCTTTGTAAGCACCCTGTCACAAATTAACAAGACTTCCATGACAAAATGTCCCTATGAGCAAAGTGACACTACTGCAGTAAAAAAAGGTTGAGTCTAGTTTCTTTTGGACAAAACAGTTAGGTGTAATTTATTCTCAAAAGTATATTTACCATTTTACATGAGATATTAAACTTTCATAGCATCTGGTGATAACACTCTAACAGAATCAGACTGTATATTTTACATCAGTTAACGACTGAATTTCATAAATTTTTTTCACCTTTATTCTCATTATGCTTCCTACTCTCATATTTCATCTTGAAATTGTTGACTTGGGTTTTATGGTACTGGGGAAAGACATTCATCTTTATTTTCTTCCCTCCCATCCTTTTCTTTCTTACATTTATTTCTTTACCTTCCAAATTGACCTCCCACTTTTCTGTTCATGTTGTGTGTGTCATTTATCAATTGCAAAATAATAACAAATGAATTATTGTGTAAGTATAGAGATTTGTGTCCCTGACTTGCTGTTGCACAGGTTTATGTTTCGAGTTCCATCACAAAATAATACTCCTGAAGATTTATATCTCTTACATATTACAAAAGAAGTCTGAATTGGCTTACTGGTGATGTCACGCTCAATTACTGATGTCCTCTCACACAGCTTCCTCTTTATAGACATTATACATGTCTAATGATGCCTGCACTGTCATGAATAATATGCTTAATCTCTGTTTAAAGGATACTTGACCTCAGTTTTGCCTTAATTATATTACATTACATTTTATTCATTTATACAGCAATTTTAGTATCAAACACCGAGAGTGTGTTTCATTTTCAAAGGCTGTGCTTCCAGCATCAAGCTACATTACTTTTTACCTTGCCAATGGCTAGTAATTGCTTGATTAGTGATACTTTCCAACTGAGCTATGAACTTTTGTCTTCAATTATTAAATATGCTATCACAAACCCTCTTCTAGGTCTTCTAGGACCACAGGTATAAATTACTTTAATAAATACATGGAAATTGATGAATACTCATGTATAAATATAAATATTTAAATTTATATGGTGAAATTCTGTTAACAACAAGTGGTTGCATATATGAACAGATTTGTGTCCTGACTTTGGCTGAGATAGAGTTAATTTCTTCTCAGCAGCCAGTACAGTGCTGTGCTTTGGATTCAGTATGAGAATAATATTGATAACACACTGACGTTTTGGTTGTTGCTAAGTTGTGTTAATCCTAAATCAAGGACTTTTTTGATGCCTTACGTTTTAGCTTTTATATTTTTCAAATTCTGTATTCCTAGTGTGTAACTCTAAAGTGTCTTCTAGCCTGGTTAGTTGGTGCTATCTCATACTAAGATAGACATAACAAAATTCTCTCTAGGCCTGCTCTTCAAGGACGCTCTCTCTAGCCTTTGGCCTGCCCAGGTGTACCTCTGAAGGCCTTTCTAATAAGTAACCACAGTTATTCCCTTACTCCTGTCTAGTGCCTGTTTCTAGGTTGGCCTCTTTAGGCATCGTTTAATGCCTCATGCTCTGCCAGTGAGAAGGTACGCCAAAAAACCTGGGAGGGACCATGGCTGGGATAGGTTCCTGAAGTTGGCCCAAGGGATATTGTGTACCATAGATCATCATGCCCAGTATATAAACTGGGCAAGTTATCTGGAAGGGGGCCTGATCAGGCTGTGGGACAAGGTCTAGCATTGGCCAGTGGGTGGTCAATTTTGGTGAGCAATTTTATTGTGCATCACTTGTTTTTCCTTGGGTTTTACTTTTTTTCATTATCACTATTGTTATTTAATGTTTTTATTATTATATTTTACTTTGTTTCAATCATTAAAATGTTCTTACCTCAACCTACAAGTTTTACTTTTGATTCTCCTCCACATTCCACTGGGGACAGGTGGAGGGTGTGAGCAAGCAGCTCCATGGTGCTTAGTTGCCAGCTGGGTTTCAACTACAACAGTTCTTTTTGGTGCCCAATGTGAGGCACAGTGGGTTGAGATGACAGATCTGACCACAGTGTATTAAATGAAAGTTGTTATAAATGTTCATTGTATTGGTTCAATAGTTGCTGGTTATAATGTTGATTTGTTTGCTGTCTTAGTTGTGTTTTATCCCAGGGTTTTGTACTTTAATAGCAGTAGCATCTTACTTGCTGTATGTGTTCCCTGTGGTAATGTTTATTGTCCTTGGGGCCTGGGCTAAGATTATCATTGGGGGGTATTTTGTAGTGTTGGTTTATGATATGCTAGTGTGGCTGGTCAGTAAACTGGTGAATGCATTCAGTATTGCAAACACCTCTGTACTTTGGGACTCATCTACTGGGAATGATCTACTGGGAATGATTAATAATCATATTGTGGCCTTTTCTGCTCAGAAAGACAACCTGTGGGGGAGATACATTTCTACATCTTCTTTCCTTTTTTCCTTCCTTCTCCTCCAGGCTGAGTACCATAGTGTTCGAAAATTTAAAAGATTTTGCATATCCTTTGAAGACCCTTGAAACCAACCTGGACTTTTTCCTAGGAACCAGAATGCTGCTGCATATGTTTCAGGTCTTAAGGTCAGATAGTTAACTAAGGATATCACCCAGAGATCTGCCCAAAGGGTGGATAATTCTGAGTGGCGGGGTGTGTGGGATGGTATGGGCAAGTACCTAGGGCAGTGTGTTTGCACCTTACCCCTGAACAAGTGCAAAATCAAAAATACTAGTAAAATATTTGAAAAAGGTGTGCTGTCAACCTGGCACTCCAGAGAGGACTCAAATCACTGCAACATGCTGGGGCCTGACCCAGGCCCATCAAGTGATGTTCAGTGCTGTTCAGTAGGAGAACTGAACTCCCCCCTCAGGGGGAGAAGGTCTCTGGATCTGATGATAATACAACACACACTGCAGCTATTGTAACCATTGTGAGAGACAGTGCGGCTGCTCTAAACCCCAGTGACAGATGCTGCCACTGAACCAGAGAACCATGTCCCAGTGTCAGTTGCCCCTGTAACAGAAGCAGAAGAAATGCACACAGAAGTCCTACTGTAAAAAGGCTTTAGCAAAAGCAGTCAAGGAGGACAAGAAGGTCAGAGAGGGAAAAGAAGATAAAGAAGCAGGGCCATCACAAGGGCCATTTCAATGCCATTACCAAGGCCATTACAAGGGCCATCACAGGAACAGGAAGAAGAGACAGAAGAGTCAACCACCATTCAATTCCTAACCTTGAGTGAGCTGTAGGACATACAAAAATATTTTATGACTGGCCCAGAGGATCTGTGCATCCTTGGCATAGACTCAGAAGAGAGTATTTCAAGGACCCAAAAGGGTAGTGGTGAGCTTTTGGTATAGCTGCCTCAGAGACAGAGGAAATTAAACAGTTGTCTACCTTGCCTGGTCTCTTAGACAGCTCTTCTGTTGTGGGGTTGCTGAAGGTTGAAAAACAGCAGGTGCCAATCACTACCACGATGGTGCACCCGAAGCAATATCTCGCCAACCAAAACTCCATAACTCCCACCCATAAATTAATTCATTGACTGGAAAGCCAAGGTGTGATGAGCAGGACCTGATCACACCCTTTAGCAGCCCCATATGACAGTGTGAAATTCTAATGGGGAATGGATGCTGACAGTAGACTATCATGGCCTCAGTGAAGTTGCACTGCCTCTGAGTGCTGCTGTTCCAGGCATGCTGGAACTTCGATACAAACTGGAGTCAAAGGCAGCCAAGTGGTGCCACAACTGATATTGCTAAAGAGTTTTTCTCAATCCCTTTTGTGGCAGTTCAGGCCACAGTTTGCTTTCACTTGGAGGGGAGGTCAGTACACCTGGCATCAACTGCCCCAGGGGCTGACTCAGACTGGAACAGGGTGAAGCTCTGGAACACCTGAAACACACTTGTGATGTTATTGTGTGGAGAAATACAGCAGCAGAAGTTTTTGAGAAGGGGAAGAAAATAGTCCAAATCCATCTGAAAGACAGTTTGCTGTAAAATAAAGAAGAGGGTCCTGCAAAGGAGATATAGCTTTTTGTAATAAAATGGCAAGATGGACATCATCGATCCCAATGAATGCTATTACTAAGATAACAGCAGTGTCTCCACCAACTAATATGAAAGAAACAAAAGCTTTTTAGATGTTGTGAGTTTTCAGAGAATACACATTCCAAATTACAGTCTGATTGTAACCCTTTTCTGTCAAGTGACCCTGAAGAAGAATGATTTCATATGAGGCCCAGAGCAACGACAATCCTGTGAACAAATCAGCAGGAAATAGTTCATGTAGTTAAGCCCTTGGGAGGCTTAAGCCAGGTCCCAACCATGACAGCTTGGAATAGGGTAGGGTTCAATACAGAAAGAAGTAAGAGACCGTATACAAATATACCTGACATACCATCGTACCTGACTGAAATCAGACTGTTTACTTGTATACTGTGCAACATTTTTTGCTGGGTAGTTAGTCAGACTCCAGACTACTTTGGCATTTTTTACTATTCATTTGTATATTGAATAACATGATAGCTCTAAAGACAATAGACTCCTAAAAATTTCTTCATTCCCTCAAAAATATATTACCATAATGAAATTGATTGCTTCTTAAAAAAGAAAGAACCAGAGTATAAATAATTTCTTTTTCTCTTACTAAAAGTAGTTTCACTCCTGTTTCATAACAAAATAAAGGCTCTAGAAAATAAGAAAAGAATTTGCCATTCAACAGAATGAGAATTGGCTGATTTACTCTGTAAGGATTCCAACAGATCTTTATGATGTTTTGGGAGTCATGTCCTCAGAACAGAGGCTAGGAGTCCAAATGCAAGCATCTGGCAACAAATTTTATGTGGAACAGGCAGGACAACAAAGTGAGAGAAAAATGTGCAATGAGAAGGAAATGTTAAAAAAAATTATAACAATTTACGAAAAAGTGATGGAAGTCATGAATACTAGATGTTAGGATCCAGTTAGAAGAGATGCCTGCCTGAATCAAGGTGCAAATGAGACTAGGAAAAAGAAAGCAGAGATGAAAAAGGAATGGCGAAGATAATATCGAACAGGAAATAATTTGCAAGTTAGTATAAAAGCACAGTTAACAATTCAAGGAAATATTCAAATCTAAAAGGATAATTTATAATTTTAGTTATACTCCTGCAATTCTTAACTACATATATATGCAAGTGGGTTAGCCCTGGCTGGATGCCAGGCACCCACCAAAGTTGCTCTATCAATCTGCTCTGCAACTGGACAGGGGAGAGAAAATATATCTAAAGGCTCATGAGTTGAGACAAGGACTAGGAGAGACCACTCACCAAATACCATCATGGGCAAAGCAGAATCAGCTTTGGGATATTAACTGAATTTATTACTTACCAAATCAGAACAGGATAATGAGAACTAAAATAAATCTTAAAAACACCTTTCTACCACTTGTCCCTCCATCCCAGCTCTACCTCCTCCCCAGCAGCGGTGCATGGAAACAGAGGATAGGGGTTATGGTCAGTTCATCACATATTTTTCCTGCTGTTGCTCAGGAAAAAGTCTTCACCCTGCTCCAGCATGGAGTCCCTCCCATAGGAGACAGTTCTCCATGAATTTCTCCAATATGAGTCCATCCCACAGGCAAGTGTTCTCCATGAACTGCTCCAATGTGGGTCACTCTTCTACAGGGTGCAGTCCTTCAGGCACAGCCTGCTCCAGCCTGGGTCCCCCATGGGGTCACAAGTCCTACCAGGAAACCTGCTCCAGCACAGGCTCTCTCTCCAGGATTCTGCAAATCCCTGCCTGGAGCCTGCTCCAGCATAGGCCTCCCACGGATTCATAGCCCTCTCTCAGGTATCCACCTGCTCCAGCGTGGGTTTCCTCCAGGGGCTGCAGGTGGATTTCTGCTCCACATGGACCTCCGTGGGCTGCAGGGGCACGGCTGCCTCACCGTGGACTTCACCAACAGCTGTAGGGGAATCTCAGCTCCAGCTCCTGGAGCACCTCCTGCCCTTCCTTCCCCACTGACCTTGGTGTCTGCAGAATTGTTCCTCTCACATGTTCTCACTTCGCTCTTCTCTGGCCACAATTACATCTGCACAATAACTTTTCTTTTTCTTGTTAAATATTTTATCGCAGAGGCATTACCTCAATTTCCACCACTTCTGATAGGCCCAACCTTGGCCAGCAGCACATCTGTCTTGGAGTTGGCTGGCACTGGCTCTGCTGGACACACAGGGAGCTTTCAGCATCTCCTCACAGAAGCCACACCATGACCTGCTACCAAACCAGGTCATGCAAACCCAGTACAGCAAGAGAAGAGAATTTGGGCATAAGGACCAAGAAGAAACCATAACATGGTACAACAGGTTCTCTGGCAGATCTTAAAAGACTTTCCTGCTGGATAAAACCACCAGGGAGGTAGTCTGATGACGTCCATTTTAAGACAGAATTTGAAACTACATTTGCAGCTATTTTTGCCTTTCCTTTCTTTATTATTGACAATTTTTACATGTAGGAATTTTACATGTACTTTTACAATTTTACATGTACTTCTTTGGCTATGGGAAAATAGCACTTCCATTAAGTTTAGATCTTAAATAAATTTGGATTAGGGAGACATTTCCTACAAAAATAGTCTTCACTTATATAGTTCACTGAAGCTAGGGTCTCCTTTAAGACATAGCTTTATATATTTTGTAATACAGTAAGAGAAATAAACACCATAAATTTGTCTACTCCAGAACAAATAAAATTTATTATTGTCCTGGGTAACCCAAAATATTTTTGCATTCCATATCTATCTGTGCCCAAAATTGTTACTGTCCCTTTAAAGCCCAGTGGCATGACCAGAACCAGAATTGTGTGGCAGTCAGGAGGTGCCAGTGCCCTTGAAAGGCTGGGGCAGCTGAGCTGATGCCCCCTTTTGCCTGGCAACGTTTTCTGAAGGCAGAGGCACCACTTTGGAGGAGGTTTCCTCCCATGAGTTTCTGGGCTCACAACTGGAGCAACTCGGAAAAACTTCATTTTGCAATTAGAAACCGTTTTTGGAGTGAACTTTGAAAACTCTATGAGCAGTGAAGCATGAGCCAGCCCCAGGTGGCTGTTTCAACCCTGTGTCAGCCCTGACAGAGCAGTTCTTTCCCCCTCCAACACACCCACAGAGCAGGGCACATCAGCACCAACACCAACACTGGCGGACAGCAGGAGGAAGCGGGCAGCAGCACTGACCCCACGCACACTGGCAAGTCTTCACCTGCTACTAGAACTGCTCCATAAGCTCCTACATTCCAGGAAGGGTTCTCCTCCATCTCGTCCCTTTGTTTCCCAGAGCACGCGGTTGCCTGTGGCAGGCTCCACCTTGGAAAGGGTCTGATGCCATTTTCCCTTTGTCTCTGTATGCACAGTCAGCAGTGGGACCATCTTGGAAGGGGGTGGTGCCCCACCATTTCGGGTGACCCTTCCCAAGGACCTAAGATTCCTAGGATTTAGCAATTTTGTATCTAGTGATTACTCACTGTTATTTTATGCCTGTTGCTGTTTCACTTGTTAGTAAACTTATTTTTTGCCTTACATCTTCCCGTAATAGTTGCATATTGGTGGAAAGGGATTGGTTGAAACGAAAGTGAGGAAACTCGTTTTAGAGTGTCCACCTCTCTAAATTACCTTAAACCAAGACAATGGTAAAATAGATTCTTTCATACTTATGTAATTATTGCCTTACTGAATCATACCAAAAAAGGTATATGAAAATGGAACAAAACTTATACAAAAATTTAGTTTGTTGTAAGAGGGGAGACAATAATGTGTCACATAAAATGGAATAAGACTACCTAGATAAACTAGTAAAAAGGAGCTTCTCTTTTGGAATTGTGCAGCCCAATATTAATTACTTTTAAAATTAATTTATGTAATTTTTCTTTAGTTCTCTGTTGATAGCTCCAGAAAAGATCTTCTCGACTAATTACTTTTAACTAATTTTCATGAGTCCTCAAACAAAATCTCACTCAGCAACTCAATATGCTTCACAAAGCATTTCTCTTTTCCTTTCCTGAAAGCTATTTTAAAAAATAATAACAGAAGTTTCCTTCCTTGAGTTGTCAGGGAAATGTTCATGGTAACTGAAATCCTATTTTGACTGAAATAATAGTGCTTCTTATCATAATTCTTACATGAAGCTTGCAGTAGGAATTATATCTAGGTCAATGTTTTATCTTTACAAATTTAAAGGCAGGAAACAGAGAAACTGAAAAATGAGTCACAGTACAATGAAACCGGACACTTTTTGGTTAGCCAAAAAGATATAAAAGTCAAAATTTGAATGGGTATTAAAATACAGTAAAACATTGTTTTCCAAAAAATTTTTGTGCAAGTTCTTATATGTGATTTTATCCAATCTGTTTATATGGATAGCATAATGTGTATGTCATTATTTGCATAACTAATTGCATAAATTTGGTGTTCTTTAAACATTCTCAAATACATAGATAATTAACAAAATACGTAAGTCTCAGTTCTGTATCAAAAGATACACATCGTTCTATATTCAGATAAATCTTAAATCCTATGTAAGAAGAATTCCCTATCAACTTTGTCATAAACCCTGTTCCTTCATTTTTTAATACAGTTGGTTCTGTACATTTAGGTGTGAGTCTTTCTGAAATGTTTATTTGTGCAATATAATTCACTGATTGGCTAGTCTAAAAGACAACAAGTGAACTAATTCTGAGAGCAATCTGGATATCTTTGTTTTTAGTCTAAATGACATTGTGGTCTTTCATTGAATCCAGCTAAAATCCTTGAAGAGTTGAATTCACAGGGTATGGTAATCACCATGACAGCTACTAATTTTTGGTCATCTTAAAACTTGCTTTAATTCCCACTGTCGTTATTATTTTATGAATAAGACTAGTAAAAAAAACCCCAAAAATAACATTAACAAAAACCAGAATACTAAATAAGAATACCGGTAGCTACAGCTTCAATATTCAGATATGTAAGAATATGATTAAACATCTCATTCCTCAGAACTTCATAAACACATCCATTTCATCGCCATTAGCCACTTCTTATCTTCATATTTCCTCCATGGTACCTTTGTGCTACACCCACATGAGTGTGTGAAAAGTTTCACAAAATGATGGGAACAAGGAGTTGACTTGAAAATAAAACAGCAAAATACAATTGGCCTCAACAGAATTTCTCCAGCTTTTTAGTTTGTGCAATTTATACTTAGTTCCATGCTGTAAAGCCCAAGAAATCCCAAAATACCATATAATAAGGGCATTAGGGAACTTTTATGTGTAACATGAGCCCATGTTTCCTCAGACAAATAAAGGATTTGAGTTTATATCATCTATGTTCCATCTAAATACTCTTTTCTTCCCTAGAGTAGGTGATTGGTACAAATTCTTCTCAGAAACATTTTACTAAATATTTTTTCTCTATCTGTTTGCTTTGGTTTTTTTACTAAACCCCTGACTCTTTAAAGGAGTCTGCCTCTGGAGAAAAGAGATTAGGCCAACCCCAAAATAATCTATTTTCCTAATAAAAACAACAATTCAGACAACAGCATTCACAATCTCTTTAGCTCTCCTGAAAGCAATCAGTTTTCTTTTTTGTTTGTTTTGTTTTGGTAATTGTTATGTATAATATGTAGTCACATCAGAGAAAATTTTTTGTCACAGTCTGGCCACCAAGAATTGCTCTCTGTGATAAATGTAAAGATGTGCTGTACTTTTTCCAGCAGTAATCTTTACTGTTTAATTATTCTGAGTATTTTAGGGAAAATATTGATTGCCGAAAGTCTATATTGCTGTTAAGAGACCACAGTGAAAACTGAAACTTCTTACTCTGAAATGTTAATTCTACTGAAGTAGTGTCTGTATAAAGCAAACAAGCTTTGATCCCCACATTATTTTAAATAGTTTTATCTCTACTGTAAGATAAGCCAGTCCAATCAGCTATAAATAAACTGTTTTACCTCTAAGTGAATTAAAATAGCAATTAGGCAAAAAAGCAAACAGGAAGAAAAATCAGAAAGCTCAGCCAGACCACTATTTTGTTCCTCAAGGACACATATGCCCTTGAGTCATATCAGGTTCACACGCAGTAGAAAAATACCCTTTTTCTTACCAGTATTACACATGAGATCGATTTGAAGATTCATATTCCCATGTTAGAGGTTGCTGGACTGGGTAGCCTGATGGAGATGAGGCTGCTGTGCTCCCTCTTTCCAGAGTCCAGCCGGGAACAAGGCTCAGCACACAATCCCCAACAGGAACACACACACTCACATCACACTCTCAGCCTGCTACATGAACAGCCTGTCACACACACACACATCCAGCATGCACACAGCTGGCTGCACAGACAGCACAGAGGGAAAACTGTGCCTTACCAGCACCTGTGCAAATGTACAGCATGCACACAAATGTGAACAGCACAGATGGCTCGATCCTTTTCCTCCATGGGAGAAGGGTTTAGGAAAGTCTGCTGGTAGGATGAAGTAGCTGATTGGGAAAGGGCAATATGTCTTTACCAAAGCCAGACTCACCTGAACACCTTCTACAGCAAAATAGCATATCCTGTCAACATGAGCGGAGCACTTGCTTACTTGGACTCCAGCAAATCATTCGACACCATTTTCCACAGCCTTTTCTTGGACAAACTGTCAAGGCACAGCGTGGATAGGTGGTCTGTGATTTGGGTATGGAATTGGCTAACAGGCTGCACTCAGTGGGTGGTTGGTCATCAATGGTTTTCACTCAGGCTGGCAGCCTGTCACCAGTGAGGTCCCCCAGGGATCAATACTGGGCCCCATAATGTTAAGTATCTTCATAAATTATCTGGATGAAGGGATTGATATTAATATCAGAAAAAAAATACTATGTATTAAAACTATTGTAGATTTCTGGTGAAAAGTGTTGTTTACAGATTAGAATATAGACATGACTCTTCTTAGCAGTTTGAATGGTACCATATATTCACATGTGAAATAAATACCGTATCGACTTCTTGCTGAAATCACTGACTGCACTCAGGATTCATGAGTCATTGCTTTATAAAACTACTTTCTGAGAAATAACAAAAGCTACTTAATATTAAGGTACTGCAAAAACATGAGAATCTTCCAGATAATCCTTCCAAGCCATCAAAAGCTTCATTTGTTACTAATACAAATTGAAACGAATGACAAATACAATGTTTCCCAGATCTATAAAGAACTTTTAGTGAAATTAAAGCTGAAACAGAACTGAGTGCTTGATATCGTGATAAACTTATTTTCCTCAATGTTTTAGCCCAGTGGATTGTTAGGAAATTAACAGATTGGGAAATACATTTAAGATGCGGGAAAAAAAAAAAAAAAAAAAAAGAAGAAAACATTCAATAACCAAAAGTACTTTTATATGATTAGCTGTCTAGTTTAAGTCTATGCACTAGAAAGAGCTGGGAACCTACAGAGACCTGCTTAGTATAGCCACCCAAGTATGCCTCAGTTTTATTGAATAGTGTTTCCTTAGAACCTCACTGCTCCCTAGCCGTGCCAGGGTCAGTCTAGGTTGTTTTCCCCCTGGAAATGTAAAAATATGTATCTGGGTATGTGGACAGTAAAGGAGGCAGTACATACCCCAAGGGGAGTGGTAGGGAACCAGCACAGCTGGGCACATTGGGTAGTGCCCTAGTCAGTATTGACTCAGCTTTAGATACCCGCTGTAGGAAAAGGTTGTGTCCCCAGGGGCAGCTCTCCTTCCAATAGTCAAAGCCCAATGGTTTCATTAGATATGAAACTTTTAGATAATCTAACTTTTAGGTGAGCTGAATACCACCTTTATGCTAAGCCACTCCAAAACACTAGAGACAAGCTTTATTAAGAAACTGAACTTTATTCAGATGCATTCTTGAGATGTTAGCTTTCCTCTGCAGTTGGCTGTCCTACGTTTCTGGATCAATTTGGTATCATACCGGTAATATTCATCAAAAGATTAAGAGCCTCTGAGGAAACAAATTATCACATTTTACAGTGTTAACAGCTATTGCATATGTATAATGTAATATATGAGTATTCTAGATTAATATACAGTATTGAAGAAAACTAGACTACCCAGCAAAAAGTAATAACAACAGATGCAGAGAATGAATTTAGTCATGAACTGCAGAACATGGGAATTTAAATCCAGCTTCAGCTGAAAGATCTCAAAAAAACCTTAAGGACCTATTAACTATGGATTTAATACTTATGCCAACATATTTTTCTTTCTAAGTAGGACATTTTTTCCTCTCTGTAAAGCATAACTTGATACTGATGGAACACTGTGCCTTTACAAAACATGTGAAATTTTAATGACAAAAACATGATTCACAAATTAGACATCTATGCAAATGTACATGATTTATGCATTGAATTATTTCTGTGTTACACAGAAAGGACAAGCAGGTCCTTTTGACCCAAATTTGACTTTGATTTTGCTGTTTTAGCCATGACCTAATTTAGAGCTGTCTCAAGCATGTTTATAAAATACTCAGCATTTAGACCATATGGTGTAGTTAGAGGCACATCATTTGAACCTTCCCTAGAATTAGACTTCAAACTCTTTGTAGTGTTAACATTAAAATCTAACTTTTTAATTTAGTAAATACTATACAACATAGATGTAATCCTAAAAGCTCCTCACACAGAAATCCACCATTAAATCTTCAAATTCTCTGAAAAACAGTCCATCTCTTTCTGATGTCTATAAATAGCATTGTTCATGAAAATACGAGACTGATGCTTCTTAATTTATGTCTGAGTAATTAACTATTCATATAACTAAATATATGCTTCTGCCTTTGACTTAAGAACTGCCTGCAAGTACTAAATCACACATTGTCTTTAATCAACAATTAGATGCATTTACAAAAACTCCAGAAATGAATGCATTTAACTGCAAATAATCCCATTGATGCTAAAACTGTTATCGGCATAAGCAAATAGACAAATAAAACCTGTAGGCTAAAAAATTGCCACCTATTCTCACATCAATTTATATGTGCTAAGGAAAGAAGATGCGCAGGCAGGCATCTCAAGAGACTATCCAATCTTTCCAGCTGCCTCTGGCAGGACATTCTGTTCTATTATGTATAGACTATATAGATTTAAATTTGTGAGATGCTTTTTACTCCACTGTTGAAGATCCAATGAGAAGAATCCAACTCATTCCTAAGCAGGATTTTTAGTGCTTTGTTGTACTTCCTGATTCCTGAAAATCCCCATCTTTTTGGCAGTGAACTCAAGACTACAACACACACCCAACTTCCTTGCCAGATTTGCTGGAATTCCACCCTCAAGCTTTTTCATTCAAACATTTTTTTTCTCAGCTTTCTTAGTACTACCATGAGGCACAATGTTAAAAGTCTTTAAAAGCCAAGTTATATGACTCTACTACTTCTATTCCATCTACAAAGGCTTTTATCCTATTGCAGAAGTAAATTAGAGTGTTTTGAGGTGGTTTGTTACTGATAAATCTTTTTTTTGCTATTGCTCTGCTCTTTCTTATTTGCAGGTACTCCAGGTTTGTTAGATTATTTGTTCCAATTACTATTTAGAAATTAACATTGAAAGATGCAGTTCCACAGCTCCTCCTTCTCTGCATTTTCTTTAAATGTGGCACAACAATTGCCTTTTTGATCTTTGACCTATAAATTTTCAAAATAACTACTATCTGTGGTCTGATTTCACCAGTCAATTCCTTAACTACATAGAATAAAAACCATCACTCTTACAATATGAAAACACCTAACTTTTGTAAATAGTCTCTAGCCTATTCTTGATTTATTTAAGGCTGAAATCTTTCTTTGTTGGTTTTAACTATATTTACTTGTAGGTTACAGCTGATATTTTAGTCAAGAATTCTTAAAAAAACTTAGCACATTGACCTTCTTATCATCATCTGCCAACAGTTTCCTACTCTCATAACAGTGGACCCAGTATCAGTAAGCCAACTTTTTCATTCTCTGCATGCCTTCTTGTTATTGCAGTCAGTTAGCAGTCAACCAAATGATCTATTACTATATTTTTGGGAGGGATTAATTAATTTGTTGGCATGTAAATGTCTATTATGACTACACTTTGCTGTATAGGTAATGTAGTGAATCAGATGCTCGTAGGATGCAATTCAGCACATACTAAACTGCAGCAGACAGTGAGTAGTAGTTTTCTTCTACTGCCAGGAAGAGTGCTTAGAATTACCAGCTCCCGTACAACAATCTCCATTGTGTATATCTGTAATTGTGTGAGATTGCTTACAAAAAGCCTAACTCATGTGATCTCTCAGATTTACTGATCTATGGGGACTCCTGTAATGTTCCTTTTGTCCTGAATCACTACCCACAACATTTGCAAAAGCCCCATTTAAAGTTTCAGTGTAAGAATTTGTTCCTTATATTAGAATGCTGAGTTAGCCCCTCTTCTGTTGCCTTTCTTTTCTGGCAAACCATACTCCTTCCTTGGGCACAAGGGCACACTGCTGGCTCATGGACAGCCTGTTCACCAGAATCCCCAGGTCCTTCACAAAGCTGCTTTCCAGCAAGTCTTTCTTCCAGTCCTCAGGCACCTCTCTTGATCACCACGACCTTTCCAAAATTATCATTCATGGGTTGCATAGCTGCGGTGTCTGCCAGCTTTCTCAAAACTCATAGATCCATTCTGCCAGGGCCCATGAACCCCAGGCCCAAAGAAAGGAAGAAAAAACAAGAACATAATAAAAATAAACAAACCCAGTAACAACTTTGACTCAACTCTATATTGATATGAATAGCTAGCAAATGCCCTACATCATCTTTGTGGGTTTTTTACTTTTAATTCTTCACTGATAAATGTTTTCTAAACAAGTATCCCTTCCACATTTTATTCACCCTAGCATTTGCCCTCTGATATTTTCATTCATGATTAATGAATGGTTACTGAATGTTTAGTGCCGTAAAATAGTTGTTGGTGGTTAGTTGCCATAGAAATGAGAAATACATTTATGCAGGTTTATCCCCAGCCTCTGCAGAAAACTAAACCTGGGAGGAAAAACCCAAGCTTTATTTTGTCGCTTCTTAGAAAACCAATATTTTTAATAATTTTTCAGTGTCTGCACAAAATCTTACTAGTTTTCTTTCTGAAGCTGCTTAGAAAAACTAAATTTTTAAAATTTATTAGAATATATTTCTGTTACTTATGACTTTGGTGTAAAACTTCTATGATACCTTATTTGGATAATGAATACAAAATATTGATTTCTTTTTTCCACTGGAAAAAAGCCGCAAACAAATGGAGTCCCAAAGAAAAATCATGGTAAAAATTAGCCTGAGGTACCAAGAAAATAAGAGTTTTAAATTCCTCTCAGTAGCCTGTATAGTTGCTTTCATATGTGTTCAAGTAGCAAAGGATGCATGACTGAAGTTTTGGTTATAATGAATTCATTATCCATGGTACATTAGGTACCACATTTCCCTCTATTCAAATTACACAGATAATTTTATATATTCCATACCTAAAACATATGAATTCTAACTAGCATAGATAATGTTTGCACTGGCACAAATGAATACTAACTATAGATCTCGTCCTTTTCCAGTCAACCCGAATTTCCACAGATTTTCTTTCCTTCACTATTGTACTAGAGTTAAATATAAACTAAAGTTACATGAAATATCTGAGGTGACATATCTGAAAAGTAATTGAGCATAGAGTTCAAAATTCTGTGAAACAATAGAAAACTTTTTTGTTTGTTTGTTTGTTGGATCCTGAACCCTCTTTATAATGCATCTTCAAAAAACATTTGCAGGCACGACTTTTCCTTTGGAAATGATCTGCTGCTTTCAACTCCCTGTGAAAATCTTCATTGTATTCTTTGCTTCAGTTGGTGTCAGGTACATGAACATGTGCCTTTCTCTCTTTGTGTATTGTACTAGGTATACTGTGTTGGATTTCTCTAGGGAGATAAATGCTCTTGACTTGTTTCCAAAAACCTTTTAACACACTTTGGGAAATCTGCTAGTAACGTAAACCTAACAGGGCTCACGAGAAGATTTTCTAAAATTTCAACTTGAAATGGTCATTAGGCACATCTTTATTATGTTTATATGACAAACTTATACAAGAGCCTTCACACAAGGACTTTGCACAAAAATGTTTCAATTTTGGCAGCAGATTAATTTTTCTGATGGGAGCTGAGATTTCTTACTGTATTTTATAACATTTTTGTATTATTTCAACATCTCAGTAGAAATGTGTCATGTGAGCCAAAGTAGTTAAGGGTTTTGATGCACTGTAAATGTCAATGCTTATTAAATACTTTTGATAAATTTACACTTCTCTGATGTGTAGAGCAGGTATATATATACAGAGACCAAAGAATAGAAACATATTTAAATTATGCTGCAATTTACATAGACATTCAAATTTTCTAATACTTAAAATTTTTAATTCACCTTGATAACTGAGACAGGCAGAGATTACTAGAAAAGACTCTTATTTTTTGATCTTCCCTAGGAAAATGTGGTATGTGTGATAGTAATACATTTCCAGAGGGACATCAGGAAAAACTGAACCAAACGAAAATATAAGATAACATTTCTCTTCTTGAAAGCAAAAAAAAAATCAAGGTGCTGAGTAGAATTAATATGGACAGAGTGATAGCAATGGAAAATGATACAAATGCTTCTTCCTTGTCTCCGTCATTTGCCTTATCTTTGCCATCTTCTGCAAAGGAGTGTTATAAAGTTGGGGAAACCTTTGCATTCATATTAAACTGCCAGTCTTTAAAGGAAGGTAGTTTCATGTCCTGGTTCCAGCCAGGACAGGGTTAATATTTTGCAGTAGTCAGGAGGGGGCCTGACCAGGACCCAGAAGTTATTCTGTACCACCTCATGTCATTGGTAAGGGCAGGGGGAAGGGAGCCTCTTATGAGGAAAAGGGGTTCCTTCTGGCTGAGTAAGAGTGGTAGAGGGAGAGGTGGGGTGGTGGCCCTGGTTTCAGGCCAGAGGGGTCAGGGTAATGCTGGTTTCAAGCTGGAGTCAGTGTTGGGGTATTGTCTATTGTCAGGGCTTTTTAGGTCAGAAGTAACATTTTTTTTCCTTGTATCCTCTGCCATTAATATTGTTGCTGTTACTACTCAGTTTTCTCTCACTGCTCTTTCCAGGAAATTGTTCTTATCTCAATTTGTGATCTTTACCTTTTGTGCCTCCAAATCTCCTCTCCAGTCCACCTCAGGGGGGAAGGCAGTGGGGGGAGCAAGTGAGCAGTGCGTAGTTTGGAGAGTGTCTGTGGGAGTACTAAATTGGGGAATATCATTTGTAAACCATGACATCTTACCAGACAAACACAATCAACAAAACTGTAGAGAAAATACTAAGCTACTGTTCCCCATAATGGCAATGTTTGCACAGGCAGCAGTGCAATATGAGACAGGAGTAATCAATCTGCAGGTGAGTTTCTCAAGTGCACTGCGAATCATCTGTTTGTTTTCTGTTGGAGCCTTTTGTAGTCTTCTAGAGAATTTACAGACAGCTCTGCCTACAAAGTCATGTTTAGGTTCCATATTAGGGTATGATGCAATTTTATATCAGTAAAAAGTCATTTTCAAAAATAGCCTAAGAGCCTCCTGAACTTTCAAAAACTCTGGTTTTGGGGTGGGAGAAGTCCAAGCAAGGTCAGATGTGACCGCTACAGTCTTTATATAATTTGATCACATACATTCTTATTCCAAATATATTAATAATTTTCTCTGACAACAACGGAACCCAGAAACATCTGTACATGTATAATTAATGTAACAACATATATAGTATAACACTATAATACAATACAATAGTACAATAACGTGTATAGCAATCTTGTGATGTTGCTGTGATATTGGTATCTAGTTTATGACCATGTATTGATATAAGTAACAACTTAGTTGCTTTCTAGATTTAACAGTTGCATATATCTTGCCAAAATAAATTCTTATTCCACTAAGACTTAGCAGTAGTAACATGCACTGATTTTAAAAGAAAAACATGTTGCATGTAGTTACAGTGTCATACATTCAATTATTGGACACTCTGTGAAAAAAGACTTTTCATTACTTTTTTGCTGGTAGTCTCGAGCATCCCCAGAGACGAAACAAGATGGTTCTGTTTCCTTGGTACAAAAACATGCTTGTTATTTTCTCAGGACTAGACAACAGCTTCCCAGGCAAATGTCAAACATTCTTGAAATAACATATATTCAGAAATTTGTTACCTCAATCATAAATGTCTACTCCAAATGGGCACTGCTAGACTCCTCCTGAACGGTCTACCCAGGAACAAAGAGTACAGAAGTATTTTTCTTTGCTATTTTTCAAACCTGTTAAAGTCAAAGACTGAAAGAAACATAAATATGCTAATGTAGCTGCTAGTTTGGCAGTTAATTTTCAGCACCATCTTGCTACTCTTATTTCATTATCCCAACTGACATTTTATTCACTTAGTCACAATTACACTGCAGGAAAACTGTAACTGTGCTAACATAACTTAGAATGGAAAGACCTAGAGCATCATACATTCCTACCTATTAACAATCAACAGTTCCTGGCTTTTTCCACAATGTTAAATGCAAAATCTTTAATTCCTAAATTGTATAATATGCTTAGTCTTTGCAACACGGTACATTTGCATATGGAAATGGATGGAAAATAAGAATAATGAACCATGCTGGGAAATCTGAATATAAAGAATAAGAAAAAAAAATTAAACTCCTTTATTCTTTTAATCCTTTCAGGATGTAGCTTCTGTATAAAATGTTTTGCTGGTGACAATCTATTTAATTATGTAGGTTTCAGTAGACATTTAGACATGTCCAGATTAGACTCCAAAAATTTTCCATTAGAATGCAAAGCCTCAATTCATCCTGTGATTATAGTTGTTTTGTCAGTTTTGGAGACGTATTTCCATTTAGGCCTTTCTCATCTATTTCAAGGTTCCTTTCTGCATAGTCTCCCAAACAATTTTCAGCTTTTAATTGCTAAATTTTTCCACATACCTCTACCGAGTTTTCATCCAAAATGATCTTTAGAGGCCATAGAGTACTGTTTCTCTCTTCTTGATCCAAAACTACAGCTAAAGCAAACAGAATGCCAGAAAGAAGAATGTGAACAAACAAACAAAACATAACCAAACCAAACCAAAAACAAGCCCCCCCAGCTTGAAGAGTGTTTTTTCACAGATAGAATGTTCAGTCATTCATCTCATTTCATTCAGATTGCTATCACCTAAACCTTCTGGTAATTTGAAAGTATGTCAGCCATTGCACATTTTCTGTGCAAACTTTTAGATGACCTCTTCACAATCCATAAAACCATAATGACTCTTAAGAATGTGGGCCCTTTTCTCCTCTTCATTGCATTAGATATGTACTTCTTAGAACTAAAACTGTATTTTGAACACTTCAGTAAACGACCTGTTTGCCGGGCTCCCACAGCTTCTACTGATGTCAAGGTTAGTTACCTTTTACATTGTCCTATTTCTTTCCCCAATATATTAACAGGGCAAAGCTACAACTTTATGATCATTAATAACAGTTACAACTATGCAAGCTAACATAATTACAATAAAATTGTATGCTTCAGGGCATAAATTGATAATCTGTGGGAGTCAGGAAAGAACTTTTCTTCCCTCATTATGACATTAAACAATGGACAAGTGCTTTATGGTGGCTTTTGCTGTTATTTGAAGCATCAAGTACAGGCAGCTGCTTATGGAACCAGAATTCCAGAGTAGGTTTAATAATGTCAGTAATCTAACATTAGCTCTTTTATAGTCTGATAAAATCTCACCCATTATGTCTCTTATTGTAACTAATAACATTGATATTAGAATGAATACAGAGGTCATTTTTGTTCTGTTATTCCTATGGTAAAAAATTATTCCTCAGTGTTCCCATTTGGCAAGGTTGATTTTTTAGGTTGGTTTGTTTGTTTGTGGTTTTTTTGTTGTTTTGGTTTGGTTTGGTTTTGTTTTTTTTTTTTTTTTTTTTTTTAGTAATTCCAAGTGAATAATTCTGGAAGAAAATCTTAAAATGAAAAGTGAAGTGTTGGTAGGAGGCAATGAAACTAAGAGCGTTAACTAAGTGCTCATGATAAGTCTGTCAAATTGACTCCCAAAAATGTGTTCCAAAGCCATGTTTTCCTTTATTCCATTTCCCTCAGTATAGAGGAAGAGAGGGAACAAGAAACAAAAGAAAGCAATCCTTAAAAGAAATTAAAATTGATTATAGAAACCATGATATAATGAGAGTGTAATACAATAAACACACCCTTGATGAACTTCTCCAGTTCTTTGGGGGATCTGTTTCCAGTGACAATTGCCAATTTTGGATAACTGGGAAAATTAAATGAAAACTTTTAATAATTTTAAAATTATTGATTTTTATTCCTTCTAAATTATTATCCTACAATATTCACAGCTTTGATCAAATGGTCAGTGAAATAAAAAATTAAGTTCAAATCGGTAGATTTTCTTCTTAGAACTAACATTATTAACTTGATATCCAGACAGAATTCTTCAAATCATTAACTACATTTTCTTTGTATCCTCAGTAGTGTACTGTCCCTTGGGATAAATGCCTAGTTGTCTTCATTAATGACAGAGGAATCAGAGGGAGATTAAAATTACTGGGCTACAGTTAGCCTTTGGGGATATTTCCATAGATTCTTAATTTTGTGGCTAAAATCGGGTGAAGTAAATTCTGATTCTGTATGTGAAACATGGAAAAATTTATTATTAGAAAATAAAGCACATCTTATAGCATGTGGATCCATAATAAAACAGTTCTAGTATCTCGGAGAGGGAGATGATCAGGAAACTGTTACCTTGGTTCCCCAGCAGCTTTATCTAGTAGAGAAACCGTCCAGTACCAGACCATTTGCCTCTCTCCCATCCAGAAAATTGTTCTCATATCACAGTCTGATGTTTAGTTCCCAAATGAGGAATATTCAGTCAACCTGTCTCAGGTCTCTTGAGAGTGCCCTCATCATTCTCTGTCTTCAACATGTTATAATTTCAATTTCAGGTAATGCTTGAAAGAAAAGATAAAATGAGAGTTTGCTTAATTTCACTGACCTATTTAAGCACCCAGATCCCAAATTCCTGTGATACATTAGCCGTATTATTGCTATCAAGGTTATCTCTTACAGCCCTTTCCACTCCACTTTTTTTTCACATCAGGCTGCCTGCTTGAAAAAATTTAAGTTTGCAAAAGGTATCTGTGCTTTCAAAAATGACAGGAATTCCTGGTTAAAAACCTGCACAAATGAAGCTCTCTTGATAGCCCTATTTTCTACTCCTTTCACATAAAGAGAAGACAGGGGTTTCTTTCTCTCTGAAGCTCTGTATATCTCTGTTTTCACTAAATTATTTAGGCAAACAAAACCCTCTCGGCTATTCTTCCAGTGGACCCACCAATGGGAATAGTTGTTCTTTAAAACTTGAGAACAGAGATATGGTTAGTTCACAGTCTTGTACACTCAAATATCTGCACATTAGTCAAATCAAGAAATGGCTATAATGTGTCTGTAATTAGTCATATCCAGTCCACAGAACCCAAATCTGAAACATTGCATATTTATAAAATCCTGTTTGCTATTATCATGTGGAAAGAAAACCTGCTTTTTTACAGACAGGCTTGAGAAAAATCACAATGTGCTCACTAGTACTGAACAGAGGAGAAGGATTAGTTTACCAAAACATTTAAATAAATTTCCAAATTCTGGCCAGGGTGAAGACATTTACTTTTGGCAGCATCTCATACAGATATTTTTTGGCTGTAATCTTTATGAAGAGTGTGTGTATCTATGTATAAAAGAATAATATTCAGATTAGTTTGGGGGTGTAAAACTTTTACTGGTTCTAAATCTGTTCATTTGATCTTAATTTACTCAACTTGAAGTTGAAGCAGGATCCTGATTCAGTTTTCACAACTGACCTACAAACATAAATCTCAACAGACTCTAA
Organism: Pachycephala philippinensis; assembly: GCA_013397055.1. Taxonomy (NCBI): domain Eukaryota; kingdom Metazoa; phylum Chordata; class Aves; order Passeriformes; genus Pachycephala; species Pachycephala philippinensis. The sequence continues at coordinate 109,678 of VWZT01005668.1, read as the reverse complement.
ATTAAGGACTAGACCTTGTGGCTTAGGTATATTATTGCTTTAAAAACAAGCAAAAATCATCCTCAGAACACAGAACATAGAAACACATTATCTATCTGAGTTGGTTAATCCTTGAAGGAATATTTTATATTAAAAAAATCCCTTCAGAATAATATCTGAGAGATGGGATGGAAGAAAACATAAGGATTCTCTTTTGCATGTTGTTTAATTACCCCTGCTTCAAACCAGAAAAATTAACTATTCCCTTTAGGATGTGATCTGCAATGTGAGCTATGCTAATCATGAAGGCTACTGGTGCTGATCTTTAAGGCATGACTACAAAATTTTTTCTGAATTCAAAACAGCTGAAATGAAAATCATATGCATCTTGGATCTCTAAAGGTTTGCTGATGAGTTTATTTGGTTAGAAGGTATTGCTGCCCACTTTGTATTTTCACTTACCATTTTTTTTAAAGTCAAAGTGTGTGTACCTTGCAAGTTCACCTTGAGAAGACTGCACAACTGCTTTATCTATAAATTTGTAAAGATGCTTATAGATTTTCATTATATATTTTTTTTACATTAATTGCTACATAGATATCCTGACTGTTTTCAGTCCCAGTGAACACTAATAGCACCTTATGTCTGATAGTCTGATAAACTTAGAGGTCAAATACTTCCCCAGAAAGGTTCCACCATTGCAAAGAAAAATGAGAAGAGGAACAATGCTGCAAGAAGCTGAGCTATATCTCAGCTGGAAACTACTGTCAATCTTCCTTTGGATTAAAAACAATTTTCTTTTCCAAAGACAAGAGCTGGAACACAGTAATTGTTAGAGAAACTAAAATACATATTATGCATTGGGGGTTTGATATGAATACTTCAAGAAGAACTAAAAACTGACTCTGAGGTACTCAAATCTTTGCAATAAGAAATCATATTTGCCCAGAGAGTTTGTGGAGTCTCCCTCACTGGAGATATTCAAGAATCATTCAGACACAATCCTGTGCAGCGTGCTCTGGGATGACCCTGCTTGTGCAGGGAGGTTGGACCGGATGACCCACTGTGGACCCTTCCAACCTTACTCATTCTGTGATTCTTTGATTTTAGCAGGAAGTTTCTAATGCACAGATGTAAAGTCTTTTGAAATTCAATGAGAAAAACAATAAATAAAGAAAGTTTTAAGACACTGGCAAAATCATGCATGTATAAATAAAAACTACTCAGGAGAAAAATTACCCCATGCAGTTGAAGTAAAAAAATGTCAAATTTCATTTCCATCATAAAATGAATGCAATAAAATATACAGCAAAAATTTTCTTGAAAAATATTTTAAATTCTGCACAGTTTTTCATTTGCATATTGCAATCTATTGCTAGTTGAGATTACTCTGAGTGGGAGCTGGCCCACTGAGTTTCCACTCATTAATACAGTATAAGCAATACAACCAAGTCAGAAATGGAGTCTTCTGGAATTCACATAACAGTCTGGGGAATTATGGAGGGACCCAGCCATCAGTGTAATATTAACCATCAGCATTTTTCCTTCATTTTTACGCTGGGTTATCCTGTAAAATAAAAACCAAAAAACAATTGCAATTTTTTAAGTCTGCTCCTTTCCCCTTCATAGAAGTCTTGTGGTCATATAATAAGCATCAGATATAAATTTAATAGGAAACAGGCTAGACTTATCCAGTTAATCTGATTTTACTGTCATTATTTTCGATCTCTTCTCTGTGTGTCACAGAAAAAAATAATAGAAGAATAAAGTTATTCTTGTTCAGTGCAGTATCCTCCAAAATATAAATAAATTCCTCAGTGTTACATTACAAATTATTATTATCATTCCCAAACAGTAAATTTAATTGATATCAGGTATCTTTTCAAATTTATATCTTATGAATGCAAAATATAATGAACATAGGGATTTTAAGGTCTTTTAGCATTTGTCATTCAAATGTAATATAGATTGTTGCATTTAAGCGTAATATATGATAATTTCAGTATTTTTGTCATATATGGAAAGAAACCACCCACCAAAGGTCCAAATCTGCACATTTTTACTTGATTTTCTATGGGTGTGCACAGTCTTTATTTTTGTGTCTTTATTCAAATACTTGTATGTCTTCTGCACTAAAGGCTGATTCTATATTAACTAGAAAAACTACAGACCTTTTACTAAGGAAATCAGTCTATAGAAAATTATGCAATCTCAACATTATGTTTTTTCATTTTGTATTTTAAAGACAACTTTCATACCAAAAAATTGGTTTCTTTTTCCAACAAAAATCTGCAGAATGTGAAGGCAAGAGGAAACTAATACCCTGCTCTCTCCTACTATCAGAAGTATATTCTAAAATAAAATATTCTACCTCTAGAACCATACCATCACCTTTCTGTAAGTGGGTGTATTTAATAGATACATTTAAATAATTTGAAGTCAATGAAAGTATTCTCAGTTTCTTTAGTGACTTTATATAAGGCTCAAAACCATTTGTTTCTACCATTTCACTTTTTTGTACATTTAACACATCCAGGCTACCTTCAGGACATAATTGATTGCAACTAATATTAGCCATTTAAAGTGTTAGGTGGTTAGGATGCCTCTGTGGTCAATTAAGACACCTGTCCAGGATATATATTCTGGCAGAAAGGTTAGATGTGCTTGTCTCTTCCTCCTAAATACCAGTGAAGCCTAGATAGGTATTTGTCTCTAGATTTGTGGTAAGTAAAAAGTTATTAATCTGTTGATTTTAGGGTCTTCTGTGTATTTAGAAATTACATATCCAGATCCCCTAAACATACAGCCCAAAATTTCGTATCTCCTTAGTAAATTGTACATTGATGATAGCACTGAACTATTGAATGGGTAATCTGCTATCCATGCTAAAAAAAGTATCTTATTATTCCTAAAGATGGTCTTTTGATTAACATGCTAGACAGAGACTCAAGCTATCCTTACATTCACAGACAGCTTCACTGAACAGGAAGAGCCTTTTGTTGGTCTTTAAAGCAGAGTGTTTTAAAAGAATTTCCCTTCCCTCTTTCCATTTCTTTTAACACAGAGCTTCTTACAAATTCAAATCCTTTGGCTTGTGGTATTTTTATTGGTGCCTATTAAATTAGAACTTATCACACTTGCTAATATATTATCATGCATAGTTATATTGACATGTTCTCTGGCTTTTCAGATATAATTTAAAAACTATGTTAAAATATCTACAATTATTCATTAAAATTAGGATAGAACTCATCTTTTATACAACATATGTTCTGTTATTAAAGCACATAGCTAATATTCCTCAATTCTGTAACAATACATGTCTTTTTTTTCTTCTTTCTCTTTCTCTCCAGAGCAGTAAGGATTAACACCCTTTTTTTTTCCTGGAATCACAGTAGCAAGTGCAAATGATGTATGAAATGAAAAAATTCCCAGTCCAGTGTGCAGACAGAATGTGGACAATGCTAGGCATTCTTAGACAAGACTTGCACAAGAAAAAAGGGTGTGGAGGAAAAAAAAAGGAAAAAAAAAAAAAAGAATAGAATAAGCCAGAACATTTAAAGAGAAAACCAAAGCCCATTGTAGTCACAGAAGACTCTTATTAACCTCTGTAGACTTTGGATGTAGTGACTCTAGATGGCTTCTTTGAAGGGATGTCTTTTTTTTATCCCTTCTGTCAGACTTCTTTCTTTGAATCTTTAAAGCTTCTTGCAGTCCTACAACTCTAATACCAATGTTCCTTCAGACCCCGTATTTCAAATCACCTTCAACTGGAATATATATACAAGAAATTTCATAGAAAAATAACACAATCATAGAAAAGTCCAGGTATGAAGGGAGCTCTGGTATCAGATGTTCACCTTTCTGTTGAAAGGAGGCATTAAATTAGACTATTCATGGCTCTGTCAAAACTGTCTTGAATATTTCCAGCAAAGAAATTGAACCATTCCTCTGGGCAATTTATTGCAAGATTTTGTTATTCCCACAGAAATTATTATATTTCTTATAGCCAAATGGGATTTTCCTTGAAGAAACTCATGCATGTAGTCCTGCCACCATGTATTCTTACAAAGAAAATATCCCCATCTTTGCAGTAATGATTCTCTAGGTGTTGGACGACAGTGATTTGACTCACACATGTCCATCAGCAACCTCCTCTCATAATGAATGAAGCCAATTTCTTCAATATTTTCATGCATCAAGTTCTCCAGTCCTCTAATCATCAGAGTGGTGGGCCTCCACTTTTCAATATTACAGTTTTTCTCCTTATTTGAACTGGGGGAACCTACAGCTAGACACATTATTCCAGGTGTTGCCTATGAATTTCCAAGTAGAGTGCGCTAACCACACACCTTTATCTGCTGGATTTTATCTTACAGATGCAGCACAGGTTTGCCTTCCTTTCTGCCCTACCACACTGCTAATCAATGTTCATTTTCCTGTCCACAGAGGCACTTCAGCAGAACTATACCTCAACCTGTATTTCTTTTGGGGATTATTCCTCTGTGCAGTACTTTCCATTTACCATTGTTAAACCTCATAAAATTATTTCTAGTCCAAGCTCCCAGCCCATTGTGGTGTCTCCATGCAGTGGCTTGTCTTTGCAGTGTATCTGCCTCTCCTCCCAATCTGATGCTGCCTGCAGGCTTTTTGAGGAGGCATAAAGTCCTGTAATCCAGATATTTTACAAGGATTTTGAATAGAATTGGACCCAGCATTGATCCTTTTTTGGGGAAAAAGTTTTTTCTGAAAATCTGGTTTTTTTCACAGCATGAGGACCAAAGGAAGCAGAAATCATTTTATTCTGATAGAATAATGCCCAACACAAAATCCAAAGGCATGAATAGGTACATCTACATTATACATCTAGTGTGTTAGAGAGGTCTGTTTGGTGGCAGTTTGCTTGTATCCATGCTCTCAGTCCTGCACCATGCACCCGAGGGCACCACTGATTTGCTCAGAACAGTTTCACTTCCAGTGGAGCCAGCGCTGAAGCCACAGAGCAGGGAGTCACTTAAAGCACCTCACTTGCCCCATGGATGCAAGGTTCTCCAGCTGCTCTTTCCATGTGTGCATGGCTTGTGCTAGGACCAGGATCCTGTGCAAAATTTGTTGGTAATAACTACGTGTGGTCCTGGAACCACAGCAGACCAGGTTAAATCAAGTTTGACCTTCCTTCCTTGCACTGCCACTGACAATATTGCATATGCATTCAGTAAGGACTATTGGATTCACTGTAATTTGATTGGGCTGCAAACACCTAGAGTAATCCTAACTAAAAATCAGAAAATCTTTATTTCTTCCAGACTGTCTTAGATTCTCCTGCACAAAATACCTACTATTTGCACAGGTAGATGAATTTTAAACCATTTGGAGCTAATGTAGCCCTGAAGACACAGTATTGCTGTCCACAGTGTCTAAGTTAACTCTTCAGGGCATCGGGAGTAAAAACTGCCCAGATTGATCTTGGCCTGCCTAGAGGTGAAACTTGCTTTTTTCACTGCAACAACTAGGTTGAATACTGCCTAACTCAATCTAGCTCTAGCTGAATTTTCAGCTATTATTATATCTCTTGTTATAATAATTTTTATAAATGTCTGTAAAAATAATAGATCTTCACAGCAATTAGGGTTTTTTTATAACTCTAGAATAAAAATGAAATGCAGAAAATGATGAGTGTAAGATGTTAGCAGAGGCTTTAAAAATGTGGGCACTAACTGAGCCTTCAAGCATAAGCATCTAAACAATTATCAAATCTTTGTCAACAACAGAATACAGTCCTTGAATAATTTCCCTCAAGGACCAGCTAAAAGACTTTCACCCTGTGTGAAGGTACCTCACTATACCCCTTAAATCAGTTCAGATTTCATATACTCAATTTCTTAGGTTTGCTCTGTGGCAGAGTACTCTAGAGGTACCCAAAGCACTTTAAGGCTTTGCATCTTGAGAAGTTTGAATCATAGAGTAGTTTGAGTTGGAAAAGACCTTTGGAGGTCATTTAGTCCAACGCCCCTGCAATAACCAGGGACATCTTCCACTAGATAGATTCCTCAGAGCCCCATCAAGTGAAATCCAGTTCCAAATTAAGACATTTATTCTTTTGCTCTGTAAGTGTTGATTGCTTTATATCATACATGACAGTCAATGTTATACTATTATACATATAATATATATAAGATAGTCAATATTAACATTATATATTATAAAAGTTTAAGATGTTGCTGGTTTTTTAGTAGTTACTTCATAAGCCATGTACACATCTTCCAGGCAGGTATTTTGTGAATATCTTCTACCTGAATGATGCAATTATAAGAGGCAACCAGGTGATGGGAGTATTTTTTTTTTTCCATATGATTACAAGTTAGAAGTAAGAGGCCGATTGACACTTAAACTGGCACTCAAATAAAGGACCAATTGTTTAATACATAAATCATTGTTTGATTTCTCTCCAATTATATTTTGGGTATTTTAACATTTAAAATACAACTTTAAAAATTTTTAGCACATTGTGAATTCAAAATTATGTTACATAATATAAAGATGTGGATCTGCTCTATATTATTGAGAACTTTAGGCTGACTACTTTTTCTGTCAGTCTGAATTGTAGTTTAACAACTTTTATTTTGTTAAGCAAATTTTCTTGACAAAGGTACACAATAAACTTAGAATTCTGTGATTCTAGTTTTAAAGGAACAATTGTATCAAATTTTATTGATGTATATTATGGCTTACAATCTTCAAAAATGTGAAATATATAGAAAATCATCCTTCTAATTCTTGTTACAGTCAGAGCTTGTATGTCCGGACTTCTTCATAGGGTACTGTACCTTTCTATCATTTATACTGTAAAAGAACAACATTGAAAAGTTAGAAAAGAGGATTAAATCAACAAATGATAACTAATGATAAAGCAAATTTTTAAAGCATAAGTCATAATTTTCAAAAAAGTATGATTAAAGTCAAGTTTTATGTTTAAGTACAATTAAATCATAGGAACTTTCTAAGAGTTTTATTCTCAGGAACCCTTGTCATTTAAACAGGCATAAAAAAAAAGATTAATTTAAATGAATTTTAAGATTGTTTTTTAACTTGGTTAATATGTTAAAGTAACAATGCATAAAATGAGTACAAATTGATTTTTGTCCCCTGTACATCTTATGTGTGAGGTATTTCATTTTCCAAAGCTAGTGGGTTAATTTAAGTAACTCAGAAATTTATTACTTTGCTATTCATTTGAAATTTTATTTTATTTATTATTTATAGCTACTTTTCCTACCTTGGCTATAGACAAGGCTATGACCTGACATGGATTTCTCTCAGGAACATTTCAAGTGGCAAGGAGCCTCCAAATCCTGCACATGGCTTTCCCTTTGAAGCACCAGCTGTGTTGATAGGAATTTTGGGGAGCTCCCGAAATGCCAGGTGAAGGAACTGATCTGCATAAAAATAATATGGAGAGAAAGAAAAGAGTGAAACAAAAGGTAATTTTTCCCCCAATCCTTCCCCACAGATAATTGTGTCAGTGGAAACAACAGGGGCAGGGCAGCTGTAAATGGCAGCCATGGAACTAGTCAAAGAATCCATGTTAAACCATACCCTGACTGTAAAAGGTTCAGCCCTTTGCAGCAGCCAGTTGATTGCTTTTTTTCCCTTGATATTTGAATCTTCTAACAGAGGACTCTATACTGTAAGCTTTACTTGGGCTAAGTAATATCTATTAATTCAACCTTTCATACTGAAGTGCCTTTCAAGTTGGTGCCAGTAAATGCCACATGGGTGTATTAAGGATTATGGCACTGGCCTCTCTTCCATTTGTTCAGAAACTGTTCAGTCAGCTGACATTTCTGACATATAAATTACTCCAAATCTCAGGGTTTTGTTTGGTTTTCATTTACTAAACACATTCAAGTAGATACATCTAAGGCAAACGACATTAAAAGATAATGTGAAAAAGTGAGTGAGTCATTCACTTTACTGACTCAGCAGCATTTGAAATAGTAAACATTAGTATTAAAAGGGAATAGCACTTGTAGTCCTCAAGTAGGATAAGACATCTATCTACTTATTTCAAATAATGCATTATCTTATCAAGCTCCACGCAAATGAAGGGGGATGCTTGAAGAGGGGTCCTCCAGAATCACAGGAAAAAGGACACAACACAGAGCCTATTCTTAAAAAGACTTTTTAAGATGAGACTTGTTAAGATATGGATGGTAGAATCTTAACAAATTCAGAAGTTTTTCTCATAGAAAAATGAAACATTTCAAATTTTCCTAATGCTTTTGATTATTTTGCTTCCATGGACAGAGGACAGATGAATTTAAACAGATGACCAACATTTACAGACCTAACACTGAGAGGAATTACTGAATGCTTACCTCTTGCAGTTACTGGTGATTTAATAAGGGCTTGGTGGAAGGTTTCAAAGTGCTTTCCATAACCAACAGCTTTACTCTGCTGCCTCATATAATTGATTCACTGTTTCACTTTATATAATTTTATCCCATAAAGGAAAACAAGGAGAATATGATTTTTTCAACGATTCTTTGTTCCTCTCACAAGCCAAGGGAAAAAAAAAAAAATCCTGGCCCCATCCTTAGAGCTGTCCCATTCAGACTTACCTCTGCTGGATATTGTTGACAATTTATGGTGAATAAATCATCGTTGGAGGTAGATTCCTGTTGGTTTAATCTGAATTGTGTTTCCGTGAAGCCATGATCAGTTATTAATCAGATTCATGTAATCTTGAAAAATGAATCTTGTATGCATCAGAGCCACAAGGAGAGGAGGGTGAGAAGGACAAAAAAAAGCAATTTGACAGGCAAAAAAGGGCAAAGAAGAAAGAAGATGAAGGACTGTAATCATCTGGAAAATAAGCACTAGGAATAAAGGGAAAACATTGCTAGAAGGAAAATATTATTAGAAATTTGCTATTGAATAAATTAATTGTTTTAATAAATTTATTATTAAGATTATTACTTACTCTAGAAATTAAAGATTAGTAAAAATATTCGAGAAGTATCTCAGTGACAATGATGTAGTGAAAGAATATAATTCAGAAGGAAGCAAAGAAGGATGAAGGGGATGCAAAAATTACTTTAATGATAAACTTCAATTTAATAATAAACTTCAATTTGTTGGTGAAATAATTTATAAGACTGGGTTATCTGTCACAGCAGATGACTCGAGAAGTAGAAGGGCTTTCATAGTCAAATTCTCTGATCTGATTAATACAGAAGAAAGAGGACATGAAAAGAAAAACAAAGGTCTTATGACTAGCTTTGAAACTTGGTTCATGTGTCATATTAGGCAAGCAATCTCATTGCACCAGTACAAACACGAAAATTATTAGATTAGATGACAAAGAACATTGTAGTTTCTTTTCCTAAAATGACAGAAAATAAAGCTAAATTACAGTTCAAGTTGTAAATGAGAATTTGTGCCTTTGAATAGGTTGAAGTAGGGGAACATGGAAATTACAACAAAGTTCCAAATATTAAAAGGATAAATTACACTGAATTTTATAAGCTTTTCAATAGGATTTTGAAAAATGCTGGTTTTTCTAGCACATTTGACATAAGTTTTATCATTTTATTTTTCTACCATCACAGGATGCATAACACTCTTGTGCCATTATTAAATAGCATGGATTTTTAGATCACTTGCAAAGCCCGTACTTGTGGGCCTGGGTCAAATGGACTTGCCATTTAAAGCCTGAGTTGATGAGTCTGGGGACAAGGATATAACACACACGTATGTGTCAGCAAACCCTGTTGCACATTTCCTTATATTTCTTTTGTTTCATTTCAATTTAGAACTGCTTTACTTTGAGAATTATAAGGAATTTTTAAATTTTTATTATTTGAGGGTAGTAAGAAAAGAGTCTGCTTATGATATATATAAAAGTTACATCTTTCTCATAGAAGTAGGACCAACAGAACAAATTAAACTGCTGCATCCAATGTATTAGAAAAATTTATTAGCTTTCTTTTTCTAAGCAACAGATGCAAGAGACAGTTGAGTTTACAAGTGATCACTCACAGTTTCTCTTTGTTTTGGAACACAATAATGAGGCTGATCTTCTAACTTGAGTTAAAAGATCTAACTAACTTCCAGCTCCTCTTGAGAAGTGCAGAATACACAATAGCGAGAGGTGAGCTAAACTATGGAAATGAAAAACAGGTTTGAAGGAGGCAGAAAAACCAAATCTTTCTAGTTCACAGAGGCATTAGTCAATTAAAGAAGTTCTAGGACTCCTCTGAAACCTTGCATGTAAGCTAGAACAAGCTGAATCTTCAGCAAAGGGATCCTCCAGGACAGGCAGAAGGGAGGGGAGTTTAATGTTCTCCAGTCCATACTGTCTTATGAAGTCCTCTCAGCTGTGCTCCTACTTAATTCTTCACTCATATGATATCTCTATCAGTTCTTCCCTAGGAGATGCAAAGTATAGTCATCTATAATTCACTTATTTCCCTTTTATCATCTGCAGTCTCCTCATTTCTCAGAGAGTTTGTTACAGTGCCAGAGGCAAATCACCCCAAATCCAGTGCAGGTTCTTTCTACTTACAGGTTTAGGCCTTATTCTGGATGAACACTAGTAAAAGCAGCGAAATGTTTGCAAAAGAAAAACTCGTATTCAAAAGAAAGTTATGATTTAGTCCATTTTTAGCTTTTCAGAAATTAACTCATAGAAGAAATGAAAAGACACACAAATTCAAAAAACAAAGAAGATCAATACAAGAGACCTTTCTCTCTCTAAAGTACCATAGGAGAAACTGACAGCTGAAGGGAAATACATTCTTATCAGTGGTCACCAGGGAAATCAAGACAAGGCTTCAGAAAAGGAAACAATATGTTTTTAACAACCATAAATAAACTTCCCTAGAAAGAGTTTAAAATAGAGAGTCCAAGTGATTTTAAGGGATATTTTAGTTTGTTTATGGGTAACAAGGGATGAAATAAGCTGCTTTATCCAAATGACTCATCACGTCACACTTTTTCTTTGTTTTCTTAAGATTTTTTTCCATTGCTTTTTAAGGTAGATGATCTATTAGAATTTATTGATACATTTATTCTTATTAATTTATATAAATTTAATATCAAAGACCGTGTGAATTTGTTAAGAAGCAGTGCCATTTTCAGTATAGATTTGCTTGGTGTTTAACACCAGCAAACATGCTGTGCTGGGAATAGAAGATAGGAAGCTTCTGGTGAGCTACAATACAATGATTGATTGTACTTTTCTAAAGTGAACACAATTTACCTGTGGTGCTAAGATTATTTACTTTGTTATTTACTTAGTATTTTTTGTTGATCAAAACTGCTGGCAGTTATTGCTGTCAATATACAAACCCATTGCTTAAATCTTGAAACTAAACACTGTATTTCTGATCACAATTTTATCACCGGTGTGAGTTTTTCTATACTGAGTTTACGCTTATGTCTCTACATGAATTTCTTTTTTGAAGAATGAAGTTCATTTCTGTATGAAGAGTTTCAGAGATTCAAAATTAAAAAGGATACTTCCTTATATTTCTAAGTGGAACAACTGATTAAATGAGTAAGATGGATATTGATTCAGTATTCATCTTCATCTTCTTGATCATATGCAAAAAAAAAACTATACAGAAACATAGGGCCTAAAGTTTTTATTTTACTACTTGTGTATGTCAGAAGTAATTAATTACACAGCGCTGCAGTGGTATTTGCATTCTAAGACTATTCAATTATTGAGGAACATGCTAGTGTTGTGTTTTAGAAAGTTATTGAAGTCTTAAAAACAAAAATACATTCATTCAAGATCCACCAGTGAGAAGAAACCATAATCTGATAAATAAAGAAAAAGTTCATTATCTAGAAAATTCCAGTGATCTTCCTTTCTATACTTTTCTATCCTCAAATACATAATTCTACATACTTTAACAGAAACATGGAATCATTAAGGTTGGAAAAGATCAAGTCCAATCTTTGACTGAACACCACCATGCCAACTATTCCTTTAGATACAACTAACTAATAGGGTATTTCATTTTCCACAATATTCCATGTATCATTACAGCAGTACTGTGTAGTGGGCAGTGTCATTATATTCAGTTTGCAGACAAAGAGATTGTTGTGGTTTTACCCCAGGGGGCAGCTCAGTTCCCCTGATGGAATGGGGGAGAGAATCAGAAGAGTAAAAGTGAGAAAATGCATTGGTTGAGATAGAGGCAGTTTAATAGGGAAAGCAGAAAGTGCACGTGTAAGCAAAGCAAAGCAAAGCAGAGCAAAGCAGAGCAGAGCAGGGAGTTCATTCACCACTTCCAATGGACAAGCAGCTGCTCAGGAAAGTAGGGCTCCAACATGCATAATGGAGACTTGAAAGACAAACACCATCACTCCAAAAGCACCCCCCTTACTCCTTATTCCCCAGCTTTATGAGCTGAGCATGATGCCATATGGTCTGGAATATCTCTTGGGTCAGTAGACACCAGCCATCCTGGCTGTGTCCCCTTCCAGCTTCTTGTGTACCCCTAACATCCTCGCTGCTTAGGTGGCTGAGAAGCAGAAAAGGCCTTTGTTCTGTGTAAGCACTGCTCAGCAATAATGAAAAAATCCCTGTGTTATCAACACTGTTTTCAACACAAATCCAAAACACAGCCCCATACCAGCTACTGTGAAGAATATTAACTCTATCCCAGCCAAACCACAAGAGAGATAAAGAGATATATGTTTAATTGCATGTCAGAAAAGACAGCTATTATAATTAAGACTTTGAAATTTGCTGTTCCAAATGCTACATTTCTATTTGGTAAGATTTTATAAATTGAAAGCCAAACTTTCATCTGGTTGTCTAAAATGAAAATGTCTTTTCAATTCAGTATGGTGCCAGAAAAATAGAAATTATACCAGAGCTTAATTTGCTTATTGACCTATGCATAAAGACTAGCACTTTAATTTTAAAGGAAGAACTATGTCTTCTTTTAATTCTTTTCAATAATAATAATAATAGTGGTAGTATTTTGTTCCGTTACTGATTGTATAGTTTTCACTGGCTGCTTGAGGAATTCCCCTGTAAATATTCCCCAATACTTCATGCTTTGTGAAATACATCAAAAAACTCTTCACTCAAAACTGGAAAATAAAAATTCAAACTGCATTAAGAAAGAAAAAAGGAAAGAAATGCTGCTGTATAGAGTAAAGCAAAATGAAGAAAAGATAAACTGTTTAAATTACAAAACACTTATCAAAAAGAAGAAAACACTTTAACAAAAGTAGAAGTGAGAATGTAGATGTTTTAAAATAATTTACTTGGTGGAATTTTGCTATCATGAAAATAAATATAAGATATAAAATGAGTTTTATTTGGTTTCCTTTAGCATTGAATCAGCATTGAAAAGCAGATTTGAAAATGCAATCTGAAAACCCAGTTACACGCTAAACATCAAATAACCTTAGTGCCATCATCAAAAACTATAAAATCCCTGCAGATAAAAAGAAAAGAAACATAAAGTTGTCAAGAAGTAGGAATGAGAGATAAGATAGTCTGGAGATTTTGATAGCAGAATAAACACTGCAGAACATAGAAACCCAGTACACCATTCCAAGAGCAAGGCTCAAAGAAGTAAAGGAGTATTTCCAAAAGGAAAGAGGAAAAGTTTGTATGTTTTACACTACAACATGGATTATAAATACATCAACAATAGCACTAGATAGTTGTATCAACTTAGTCCAGTTCCTTTTTCTCTTTTTTTTTCCTTGTAAAAATAATAATTATTCAAAATCCAAGTTTTGAATGCTAGGCCATTATGGACAAGTCATAGCTAAACTCAGACATGCAGACAGACCACCTTAATCAGCATTCAAACTGTTGTACATTTTGTAACCTCTTTGAAGATAAGCAAACATGGTATTTGAGAGCCGTCTATCTGGCACTCAGCATGAAATCTTCACAGAGAAAAAATCACTAAAGAACACACAACAAGAAACAACTCCCCCTCCCCCCAATAAATAATTCAGAAAATAGAATCCTGAGCAGACGAAACACCACAATTTATCCTACTCCTAGTAAGTCTGCCTGGTTACATAAATATTTTATAGCTTTGTCTTAGCATGATGTTGAAATTCTTTTCTGATTTTGGTATGTCTGACCTTTTGGAGTTTTCAAAGCTGCCATATTTTAGTCCTACTCTTTAGGGTTCTCTGATTTTCTTCATAGAGTAATTACTTCTTTCTTCATCCATAAAAGAAATAGACTCTTGAAAAGCTTGGATTTACCCCTTACTTAAATGCCTAAACTGGATATGTAATTTATTAATTAGTAGTCATTTAAAATATACTAAATACGGCTCACTGCATTAATCACCTTGCTCATTATAGTCCTTACAGATTAAACAGAACTAAGAGGAGTACAAATATCAGCTGGTTTCAAATATCTCACAGAGTGAATTTAGATATCAAGGACAGGTTAAAAGAGAGACCCCAAACACACAGGGAAAGAAAAAAAAGCGTTAAATGAGTCCAGATTTTGATTTTTGTGCCACTATGAAAATTTTTCATCTGTGTTCTTTGTTTTCTCCATATTATCCATTCACCAGGTCTCAGCTGAGGCGCAAACTCAACTTTTGGAAGGATATTTTTAGAACTTTTGTAGTATTAGTTGAGACTTTTCCCAGCTATTTTTCTGATTATGTTCCTGCTTACAAAGGCAAATATGACTAAGCTGATAAGAATGCTTTAAAAAGGTGACATTTATGACTTTCACAACTTTCACAACAATGCAATACAAATAAAGCAGTTCAGCTTTAGCATAAGGCAGAGCAAAATATATGGAGATTAGTTCAGTTCTCTAGATGTTTGAATTCAAAGTGTATAAAACTAGATCCCAACAGCTTAAGAATACTAATTTTTTCATTGGAAAGTAGTAAATTAGGACTAAATCTTTCTCCTTTTTTTAGATTTTTTGAAAGACACTGATAAATCTTCTTGAGATATTAAGCACTGAAAAACCCCAGAATAATCACTTAAAAGTTCTAGTCAAATAAATGATCAAAGCGTTTTTTTCCTTGTTTGAAAAAAATGAATGTTGCATTCAAAATCTTGCCATGGTCATGAAAAGTACACATTTTATTTGATAATCCAAGAACTTAGTCAATTAAAATGATTTTAACAGTCTAATCAAAATATGGCAGATATAAAAATACAATAGAGCATCACAGCAAGTCTTCAGAGTGCACAGGTGTCTTCCAGCAGCTTGGCTCTGGGTACTCTTGGTTGTCTATGTGTTCTTTTGTTCAGTGATTATTCAGGCTTTCTATGCCCTTTGTTAACTTTAAAACAGATTTTATCTTGAACAATACCTGGTGCGATTTGTGACTTCTGTTTGCAGACTTAGACTTTTTAGCTCTGTAGCTCAGTAAATATATGGTTGACATTGTTAGGAACAGGCTGTGTAATGACTTAGTTGGGACCTCCAGACTGAGGCTTACGAAGTTTACTTTGAATTTGCTTCAACCTACCTGGAACTTTTTTTTTAATTTGATTTTTTGTGTAACAGTAACTTTTCCAATGACTGGGGCTGTGCCCAACTTGGTTTACTTTCACTTATATTTATATAGTGTAGCTGCAGTTTTTATATAGATAGAAGTACAAGCAGGGGGGTAGCAAAGAGACAAAACACAGGCTCCAGACCTCAGGGCTATAAACAACTCAAATAAATGCAGACATAAGAGTTGGTTTTGGGGTTTGTTCATAAAGAGAACAAAGGAAAACTAAACTATACATGTAAAATGCACCATATGTATTAAGTGATCTAACAAAGGCATAAAAATAGCCCTAAGTAAATTCAGGAGAGAGAAGGAGGAAGAAACTATCATAATTAACGCCATACTCCTCCATATGAGAGGACTTAGGATGCTGATGACTTGCAATTAGATGACCCCAATTAGATTGAAACCACTTACCTCAGGATACAGAGAAACAGTGAAAAGATGATTGAAACTCAGAAAAAAAAGGGTTAGGTAGCAGGATGTGCGCATAATAATTTCAACTGTATTCTACAATATACTTTTTTCGATAATGGCATTACTCTTTATTTTCTTACTCTGCAATAACTGAATTGGATAATAAATAAAATAAAATAATAAATAAATCTTTGAATAGATTGTTAAGATTTCAACTGTATAAACAGTAAAGTTTTTGGCTGCATATATGACATTTTTACTTATAATAAGGTTTCAATACTAGGAAATAGCCTCTGGTATCATTTTGTGTCCACTCATCCATACTACTTTTTATTCAGAGACAATTTAATGTGCACAGAATAACTATTTGATCTCACTATAAGCTAAAGCAAAATTTTTAAGTTACCTGATAATTAGACAACTGCTAATATATTTAAAAGAAGACAAGTACCAATACATCCTGAGTCCCCAAAACCTGCAGCACTCTACTTGTAATGGCAATGACCTTATTTACAGAAGATGATTGGATAAAGTGAAAAAACACAGGAGATATGGATTAGTAAAAGCAATTGATAAGGAGAAATAGGAGAAAAGGGGTAAAAGGTGTGAGGGACAGATGTACAGTGGCGGTGAGATGAAGAAACAGTGTGAGTAGCTCTGATACCAAAAGAGGTATTAGTGCACTACACCTGAGCTCTATGTCAAATACTACTGCAAAAGTCAGAGAAGAAGAGGGAATAATTTTTCATTCTGAATTTTTTATCATCACATGGGGTGTCACCAAGTGCTATATTCATAATTGTCACCTTCGCCACTTTAGGAAAACTTACCATTAATTTGCCTGCTTATCTTTGTTTTAGATAAAAGATCTACTTGTCAAAATAAGAGCTAGTCACAACTAAAATTAGGTTGGGACTTTAATTCTTTTATCCCCAAGTGTGTAAGGTATCTTAGACCAATGTTTGGGTTAAAGTGTATTCCTTACCTCTCTCCAAATGAATTGTAATCAAGATAAGTGAACTGAAATAACTAAATGGCAAGGTGACCAGTTATTCCTTAGTCATATGAAGCACACTGATTCTCCAAAGGCTATAGAAAATGTGTAGGTTT
This sequence comes from Pachycephala philippinensis, assembly GCA_013397055.1. Classification (NCBI taxonomy): domain Eukaryota; kingdom Metazoa; phylum Chordata; class Aves; order Passeriformes; genus Pachycephala; species Pachycephala philippinensis. The sequence continues at coordinate 92,648 of VWZT01005668.1, read as the reverse complement.
ATTCTAATATACATATTAAAAGGATAAAATATATGTAAATAAATTCTAGTAATTTCTGCACTTTTTAAGTGTAGCTTAATATACAGAAGAGCTCTTAGTTAACAGTGGGAGCTGAGCCCTTCTTTTCAATTCCACTGAAGAGACATATAGTTCTTGGTAGTGACAAATCATTTCATATCTACTCGGAAGAACTTCACAACCTTTTCTAAATTAATTTTAAAAATCAATATAAAAAGCCAACTGTAGGTCCAAATACTGGAATTGATGTGTCACCAGAAAAGAAAGATAATGAAGACAAGATACCACTAAAAGGATTCAAGGTGTTACCAATGAATATTAAAGGCTCAGGCCTGACATCATCCAGACTTACATCAGCTTTTTATCAGCTGAGGTTCTGACCATGAACTTAAAAGCAACACGGGGCCAGATGCAGCCTACCTACCACATGAAAGTGGTCTCCTGGCTCCAGCAGGATTTCCTAATGAGGCAGCCAGACTCCTTCCACAGCTTCCCCAAAAAGATCTTCCAGAAAAGTTACTTTTCTCCTCCAACATATTTCCCCACCTGCATTTCCAAATGCTGTATCAACTAACAGAACCAGGCAACAGAAAACATGAGTCACATCAAAATACTCTTAAGAATAGCAGTCAAGTACTTTTTTGATCAAACAGGACCAGTGGAACAAACAGCAATTCTTTCACAGACCAGTCTTGTAGTAATAGCACCTTAAGTACTTAAAGAAACAGAATAGAGACATCAAGTCTTGCCTGCCCCAAGAAGCCTTAAACTCATAGCTCTGCTTTCTGAGGAAGTGTCTGAATTTACAAACAGCAGAGGCTGGGGCTGAGCAGCTAGCCTTCTTGATAAAAAGGGGATACTTTTAGTCACCAAAAGCATTACTAGGAAAGTCATACAGAGAATATGCAAAAAGAAGCCTGATTGCTTCCATATGACAAGGCCTCTTCTGAGATTTTAGATTTTTGTTTTTTTCTGACCAATATTCCCAAGCGTAATAATGCATTTTATTCAATTAACTTTTAACGTTAAGTTCATAAACAATCTTTGACATAGAGTTGAGACTCTCATTCCCTCCCACCTCCACAACCACCTTGCTGACTCACACAGCAAGAAATCCATGTTGGGAATTATAAAATCTTACATAGAATAGCATGATCAAGGGCAAATTAAGTTTCCCATTACAGGATTTTTTTCCAGGTGACACTGTTAATTGGATTTTTCCCAAATTCACAAATTTCACTGCTTAACACATTTTTTTAAATATTGATCATATTGATCATATTGATTAAGCCCTTTTTTTTTTCCTTGACTTTAATAATAATATATCTGATGACAAACAAAAATTATATACACATTATGTCTTTTATTTGGATTTTAGCTTTTGTGGGGTTTAGGGTTTTTTGGTGGTTTTGGTTGCTTGTTTGGACTTCTTTTTTTCAGCATTCCCTATAAATTTAAGAATTCATTTTGGCATATGTGAGTACATTTATAAAATGTATATTTTGTATAGAGAAATGTTATATTAAAGGTTAGACAACATTTTTTCATTATAATTGTCAGTTAAAGAAGCTGGTGTATTTCAATGGATAACATGCTTAGATTCCAATAGTCTTCACACAATATAAAATTTTAAACAAACTTTTCCATACTATACCATGCACTACATAAATTATATACAATATATTCATCATATATCTGTTTTTTCACATAACTGGAATATGTACAGTGTATTATATTGTATTTTTATTCCTTGAACTTATTCTGTGCTTAAAGCCATGAATTTAATAGTCTTCTATCCCAGATATAAAAATTAATTTAACATCCCAAACTTATAGCACAGTTTTGGAGGAGGCCTTTGAGCCTTTTGCATTTTTGGGGTGGTTTCTTGGTGACATCAAGGTCATTTAGTTCTGTTCTTATTAGAACTGGCTATACTTCTGAATCAGCACTGTCCCAGAAAGCTGCAAACAGTCAGTTTGTAACTATGACCTCATTCACATCCCTGGTTTGCCTGGTTAGAATAAGGAACCTCTCAAAGCAGTGTAGGAAATTGCTGGCATAATTTCAAATACTTGCTTTGCCCCATTCAGTTGAACAGGATATACCTAAATTCCATAACCCAGCCACATGATACATCGAGTGAGCTATGGGTTTCTTTTCTTCATCTAGTGATCACATTCTATTGATCAGGAAAAAAGACTGAGAAAAGCAAGACAAACAAGTATCCAAAGGGTCAAAGCAAACAAAAGGTGTTTCATGAATAAGATTGCTTTAACATGAGAAGACAAAATAATGGGAAGACTCAATCCGAATGTTTTCAGTTATTCCAAAGTTTTCTTCAGCTTCGCTCTTTCATGATCTTGAAAATTTTTGTTCTGAAATTGAGAATTTCTCTTAGTTACATTTTACATAAAATCAATCTTCTTCTCTGGAGATCTCTTGTCTTGACAAACTTCTATTGTCTAATAAATGACATTTTGTTATTATACCAATGTCTGCTTATAATACTTACGTCTACCAACTCTAATAAAAAATGCATGCCTGCAAGCTTCTCAGAATGATGGGTTTGAAGGGTCCTGAAGGAACAGAGCTGAAAAAAACCCCATCTTTAGAGTTAGAAACATAAATAAAGAATCCCTATTGCAAAATATTAATTTTTCAGACAACAGAAGAGACTTTTAAAGGAAAATAAAAAATATGCAAATTAATAGTTAATCTAAATTATTGTTCCATATACAGTGTGACAGTTAGTATTGGAACCCTGGTGTAAGTCTTCAGCATTTCAAGACAATCTTATTAGACTGTATGATAGAATTCTGTGCGCAATAGACTAAACTCTGATAATCTAACATGAATTGCCCATCTCAATGAAGCAGCTTTCAACACTTGTAAGAAAATGAAAGATATATTTTGTAAAGGCCCTAACAGCAAAAATTATTCTGATTCCACCTTATATTTAACCCTAAATCCAATTCCTAAATTCAGTCCATGGATTGAATATTCTAGGATTATATCCTAAAAGCTAGATTAAATACTCAATTACTTTTGCTTACTCCAGTATCTTTTTTCAAGTTAATGTCTTTATCAAACTATATTTAATGCTGAGCAGTTCTTCTCATGGTGGTCTGCTAAAACAGATTGTTTCCTCTTCTAATTAGAGTTTCATTTGCATGAAGAGTATCTTTGATTAGAAGCATTTACATCTTATTTTTTACCACGGCCTTCTGTGAAATTATAATCATTTTCATAGCAATAATTTGAGATATCACAAACAAAATATTATTAATTCAAGTAGAGACAATAAGCAGATATATCCTGTTTTCATTCAAGGTTCTTGGCCATTTGGAAAATAAGAAAATGTGTTACATAAAACTGCACAGCATCAGCAGATACTGCAGTGAGAGCTCTGAAGACTGATGTTTATCTGCAGAGCAGGTGTCACTACTTTTAGCTTCTCACACAGACACACTGGTAGGTGTTTCAGCCTTGTTTTGGAAGAAGTGTATTGGAGAGAGAATGTGAAGGTTGTTGACTTACTTCGTTCAACAAGAAAGGGTGACACAGAAGCCAGTTACTGTATGAGAATAATAGCTTCTTCTGAAAAACATTTGATGAATCACTATATAGCTTGAGAAAAATAGAGATAATATAATTTATTTTTTATTTCCAAGTTGTAATTTTCAGGCACAAATGTACAGGCATATCTTAGCACTCTTTAGACAATGCTTTATTTATGAACACTGTAAACATTCTTTAATTGCTTTTTTAAAAAACATGTTGCTTCATGTGGTGTTATCAACCACCTTAAATGTAAATAGGATCTTTATTTTCTAACAGGTCATCTGTTCAGCCTGAATTTGTAATCATCTGTCCGTGGTAATATAAATTGTTGGTATAGCTTGTAGTTTTGAACTCTTACGTATTTTGCATTGTTGGAAAATATTTTCTTTGTAGTGCCTGTATTCTTGAATTTTAAGCCCTTTCTGATAAAACCTTTTCATTAATTTTGTTTACCCTTGGGGTCATCTTGTAAGAGAAAGATTGTTTTCTAGAAGCTCACAAGGAGTAGACAGTTGATTTAAAAAATAAATTATCAAGGTCTTAAAGTATTAAATTGTATCAAATGCCTAGCATTGTTACCATCTATGAATCATATGATTTTTGCAAAAACTGATCTTGTAACTAATTAAATAAGGACCCAAATTCATTTGCACTTAGAATTAGAAACTCACAGAATTGTTTAGGTTGGAAAAGACCTCTAAGATCATTGAGTCCAACCATTTACGTAGACAAGTACTCCAAGTCCGCCTCTAAACCATGTCCTTAAGCACCACATCTACACATCTTTAAATACCTCCAGGGGCGGTGGCTCCACCACTTCCCTGGGCTGCCTCTTCCAATGCCTGACAATCCTTTCAGTTGAGAAATTTTTCCTAATACCCAAATTAAACCTCCCCTGGTGCAACTTGAGGTCATTTCCTCTTGTCTTATTGCTTGTTATTTGGGAGAAGAGACTGATCCCCATCTGGCTACAACCTCTTTTCAGGGAGTTGTAGAGATAAGGTCTCCCCTGTGTCTTCTTTTCCCCAGACTAAGCAATCCCAGCTCCATCAGCAGCTCCTCATGAGACTGCTGCAGACCCTTCACCAGCTTTGTTGTCCTTCTTTGGACACACTTCAGCCTCTGAAGGTCTGTCTTGTAGTGAGGGGCTTAAAACTGATTTTTATTCCTATTTTAAAAAAAGTATTTATTCCCATCAGAATTACAGATCCATCACATCTCAAAAAAATTCTACTATGCATGGAGGGCCATGTAAAACCTTTTACCTATGTAAGAGCTTTTAAGTATGGAGTATTTCCTGTTCATGGAAGCATAGGGGCACAGAATCAAAAGCTAATGATTTACAGCAGCTTTACAAGTCACTATTCATAAGGTGAGTTACAATAGACCATATGTGCACACTTAGCTCACCCTATCTTCTGAGGTAAAATGCATTAGTTTAGAAAAATTTCATGGGGATATAAATTTTACCTTATCTTTTGGCAAGGTTAAGATGACACGTAGCCCATTGCAGTGATATAGCATCTGTCTGCTGACTTGCTGGAAGGCTGTAATTCAGTCTGGATTGATCCAGATAAAGCTCTTAGACTATCAGCTTGACTTCTGTAAAAGGTAATTTTTATCGATCTCAGTGATTGCATAACGATAAATCATCTCTTTCCAAAAAAAAATCCAGTCTTTATTCAAAGAGTAAAAAAGAGGAAGCATTACAACTTGTGAGAGACTGGAGAAAATGATTACTGGCTCTAAACAACTGAAGTGTGTGTGGCAGGGGGGCAGCAGTGCAAGTTCTGTGGAAGTGGGACATGCAGTGCTCCACACCCCATCCCCCTCGAGCCTGCAGTCCAGCCCAGAAGGGTTGTCAGTCGCTGGCACATCTGGCACACGGGAAGCAGTGCCCCCACCCCACCCCTGCAGCCCCACTGAGCCCCAGAGTGGCCACAGGTGTGGAAGCCCCACCTGGGGAGGGTGGCCACAAGAGGCCAGAGGAGATAAAACCCATTGCCCTGAGACACATGTAGTTGCATCCCTATTGTCCTTGGATTTTATGGCACCTGAAACCATATGAGGATCCAAGACACTAGCTGTATCTTGCTTTTCTCTCTTTTTTTTCCTCCCTTTCTCTTCTTTTCTACTCCTAATTCCCTTTTCTTGAAATATGGGTAATTTAAGGTTGGATGAGTAGAGTTTGCTAAGTCAATTCTAAGAGAAATACTTTATTTTGATTTAATGGGTTTCTTTAAGTTTTGGCAAATTTCTGATCTTCTGAAGTTTGCCAGTAAAGTTTGGTTTTTTAACCTCCTGAGAATGTTGTTGCATTTCTTTCATGCACCCACCTCAGGGAACTCAAGACCCTTTTAAATAAACTTGCCAGTTGAGGACTGGGACTCCACACAATTTTCTACTTGATAGAATTGCATCTTCCCTTCATCAAAAAATGTACCTTTTATTTTTAATTTCACCAGGTTTTATAATTTCAAGCTATGCTTCCTTTTATACCTGTCTCTAGCAGATTAAAAAACCCCACAAAATGAAAAACTCACTGGAACTTTCTGTTCATTAAGATATTTATACATTATTTGCAGTTTCTTTGAAGGCTGCCTTGTGATACGTGTAATTTCTACAATAACATCAACTTCAGTGAAGGAAATCACTTTCAGAAATGTTTTTAAATTCATTCTTCAAATCTGCAGTTGTGATACACATCATCAGTTCTCTTCATCATTGTCCTGGTCAGAGAGATAGGATGCAAAGTTTAGCACTGTGTGGGGGTGACCAAACTGTATTCCACACCCCTCTACCTTACCTTAATGGACTGTCTCCTTAGGGCAGCCGGCAGAAGCAGAAGGGTGGCCATTCTTCGCTGGCCGGGGTGGAGGAGAGGTGGCTGCTGCTGGGACCACACCGTGGTTTTGGGAGAGCCCTGCGCACACCAAACACCTCCACTGCTGCAGCAATGCCTCCACTGGCCACTGCTGCCCTGAGCCTCCCACCAGCACCTCGGCAGAGTAAATCCCTTCAGGTGAAAGAGCCTTCTTTGGCCTCCCAGCCACACAGCAATTTTGGTTTTGCCTGAGAGGCGGGGGGCCAGGGGGTGTTTTGCCTTTGCTGGTTTTGTAGGTAAATAATTTTCCTCTGTATTGTTTGTGAGTTTTGCTTCAGTAAAATTGTGACTCTAACATTTTTAACCTCTTACAGTCTTGTTTTCTTTGGTTCTCCCCCCGGGGGTGAGGCTTGAGCAGTCTGAACTTTCCTCCAGTGAGTTTTTAAAACCAGTACAATCATCAATACATACTTTTGATTTGTTACTTAATACTGACTGTAAACATCAGTCTAAACACATTTCCAGTACAATAGCAAAAACAGACACCTATGAATAGTTTTTCCAATATATTTGTAAAATGCAAGGTTTTCAACAAATACAGGAACATGATCACACAATTTTCTTTTTTCCTGTCCTAATTTTTTCCTGGTTTCCTAATTTTGGAATTAACAGGATCTTGTTATATTCTGCTTCAAAGCAGATTATGAATGCAGTTACTGGTGAAACTATATGGAAATATATCTTCCATTACTTTTACCAGTTACATCTAGTTAATCCAATATAAACTTTCAGATTCCATAGTAATAAAAATAACACAGATATTAATCAGTCTAGGCACACCAATTAACTTTTCATTTTGCCAGATTTCTCTTAAAATAATAAAATTTTATAGTCTACTTTTATTTTAAGTCCAGGATCTTACAATCATCAGAATAATCAGATTTTTATTCCTAAATTCCTTATACAAAGAAGTCAGAATATGGATTTGTATGCAATATTACTTTGTTTCTGAATGAAGTACCATGAAATTCCTTCAACTTGAATAAGAATATCTTCATTTCTTTGTGAGATTCCATAGATTAAAATGGGAGTTTCTACAGTAAATTGAAGATGGTAAGGATGCACATAGCACATAAAAATATGGTTCTAATGATAATCAAGCCATGTATCAGTTCAGAGAACTGCTTGTCTGAAGACTGTAATCAAAGAACAACTGTTGTTCTCTCCTACATCCAGCTTTTCCAGACAGTTAAAGGTGTTGTTAACCCTCACTTAATCTCCTGTGTTTATTATGACTGCATCTCCTCTCAGGATGATAGCAATGGTCTGAGAATGCATTAATGCCACGTTACTTTTTTTCCATTGTACAATGAATACTTACATCCAGCTCAGTAAATGTTCATCTACTTAAAGTGTACTCGGGCACATACTGAAGAAAGCATTATATGAGACATGAAACCTATGTTCCTGGAGGAAAAGAACAAGAGTACAACATGTAGATAACAAGTTTTTCCTGCTGCGCTGAGATACAATGAAATCTAACATGAATGTCTTCAAGATAAAGACTTAATTAAATATAAGTTATGTTTTTCCATTGCTCTGGACAATGACCAATAAAGAAATCTGTAGCATGAGAGTGCCACTTTATCAACTTGAGAGCTTTCAGAGCTCTATTGAATATTTAATATTTAGATTATTTTATACTTTAGATACTGGATGTAGCCATGATTTGTTTTATAATAAACAACATAAATTATTTAAAAGGACGTCTAGAGTTTTGAAAACAAATTGATGCTTTTGAAAACTGCTTTGCCTCCCAGTGTCAAGAGATTTAAGAAAAGACAAGTGTCACTAGAGAAAGAATCTTGTAATCCACTGGGGTTTTAAAAATTTTAAGTTTTTCAGGCATCACACTGAATAAAGCAACCAAAAAATGTTACCTCTCCCCCTTATAAAATCCTGTAATATTTTCAGGAACTGTGAGAAAATACATTATTGTGCCATTATATAAAACACCTGCACACCTAAATATTGTCATCACATAGCTTTGCATTAAATACTGAGGTAACAGACCTCTAAGGATTCTACAGAGAGACTGATGACCTACAAGTAAGGCACGAACTACGTGATATTAGAGGGATGTCTGTTTTTAGAAACTGGAAACTGGGGGTTGAAATTATTTCTGAATAATTGGAAAGTGATGAATTGTCTATCCCTAATGCCATTCAAATAAATTGATTTCACTGACATTTATGATATACACTAGTTTCAGCACAAAGCTGAACACATACTTACGTGTCTATCGAGTTGAACAAGACTACTCAATACAACACAAAAGATACTTAGCACATGACAGAATTCATCATTTTGTAAAACAGAGAACAACTATAATATTGGAGCATTGGTAGTCCTGTTAACTGAAAACAATTTACAGGTACTCTGAGGAGTGGGTTATGAAAGTTGTCTAAGAGATTTTATTTTGGGATTCTTCAAAACACAGATGCCCCAGAAAAGAAAGCATCATCAGGTGTAAATAGAATCTTTAGTACAATATATACTGCACAAATATTAAGTTTTATCCTTGGAAGAAATTATTCAGAAATAAATTAAAATGAAACGTCAAAGATATTTTCTAAACAACAAAAAAAGCCATCTCAAATATTTTATAGTTTTCTGTGTATTTAGAGGTCCTGTAATTTTTTAGTATTTCAAAAATTTATTAGTTGAGTGGCTGTAGTAAAGAAAAAACAAATTCCTAATATTAACGTCCATAGGAATATGGTATTTAGTTCTTTTGCACTTTTGTATGCTATATTATTTGCACAAATTAATAACCTTTCTTAAAAGTTTCAGTCATTCACATAGTCCTTATACACATAACAAATTGATTAGCCAAACTACCCAAAGATTAAGCAATAACAATGAACAAGGAATAATTAATTGAGAACACGTGGCGTATGAATTTGTTTATCTGAACTGTTCAGCAGAAAGAAGAAAGAAAAGATATTCAGTGACATCAGGCTATTTAAGCAAATAATCCTCAAGCACAGATTACAGGAGTGGGTTTTTTCTCTTCACATAATAATTTATTCTCTTTTACTTAACAAACTTTTTTTACTAGAACTATTAACCTTAATAAAAATAAAATTATAGGCATACTTAAAAGTCTTTATACAAAGACTGTATATTGATTCAATTCACAGAACAGGCTGCAAGCAAACAGACACTGCAAAGGTAGCTGGTTCCATGCCTAAATTTTTAATATCCTTAGAGCTTCTGGACCTCTAATTACAGTACTGCTGCCTGGATTTCTGAAAAAGAAGTCACTTATTTAAAGGTTGTCCCTACAATTATACTGTGTTGCATCAGACATTACTTATATGGATCATATCCTCATGGACTAGAAGGCCTTCTTTTAATTTAAAAGTTATTGGCTCGTTTTAAAGTCCTTTAAACAAATAATAATTTATGATATTCTTTTTTATGCAGGTTGGTCTACTGATTTCATAAACTACTCTCTAAGATCTGGCTAAGCAAGCCTTCAAGAAAAGAGAAAGGAGGTATATTTCCTCAGAGCCTTTAAGAGTGCTGTTGAATTAAACATGTTCCAGTAGGAAAGAAATAGATAATATAATGGTTGAAGAGATCCCCATTCAGGGAGTTTCTTGGTTCTCCAGAAAGAAAAGTTAATACTCCTCTTGAATTTTTATGAAGTGGATGTCCCCTTTTACTAGAATGCATGTATGCATATACTTGTGTACAATTTAGTGTATCTGATACCAAACAACACTTGATCTACACAAATTACAGATGCAAGAAGAAAAGTAAGCAACCAGATGATTAGTTTCACATGTTGAATGTGTGCAAGGAAATCAGATGTATCTCAGTTTCATATAAAGACTCTGAATATTTCAGTGAAATTTGTATCATATTCAGTAACTTTTGAAAAAATGCAAAGTATTATGAGGTGAACTTCTTCAGTCAAATAAACCTTAATAAAAAGAATCATCCATTTGATAAAAAGTCATATTAGTGGCTCTATGATTTATGCCTGGTAATATTTAAGAATGTAATCTATGCTCTCCTTACAAGTATTCTGTCATGCTTCAGCTAACAGTACTATGAGCCCAGAGGATAACTTCATTAAGTACCCATCTAGAATTATTTCCAGATAAAACATATTGATCCATCAAAGATGTACTCCTAGAAAATACACACTTGACTGGGCTGCCCATATCCAGTATGCTAATTAATATTTTCTTTCCTCTAACTTTGTCAATCTCTGTGTTTGTACTCTCCAGAGAAAGAAAAGAAGTCAGTTGGCATTTTATCTGAGTCAGAAAAATAAGTCAAGTGGATGTCAAAAATATTCAAAAGGCATCTTCAAACTATTTTAAAGGATCACTTTATATTCCAGATTTTTGATGAGTGATTCATATTTTTAAGTTGAGCAACAAAAATCCATCATCTTTGCAGTAGGAAGTCTTTGAGCTCCTAGATGAAATTTCTCATTGAAGAAATACTTTGCACTTAAAGGCCTTGGAAACTTAGATTTTACTTCTTTTTAAACACTTTCCAAAGATGAAAGTATGGGCTTTTTAGCACCTAGTTATGTAAAAAAATTGACACCAAAAATTTATCAAATCAAAGCAAGTATTTTGTCTGCCCAACAAAAATCTTCTAAATCTCCTGCATTTGTAAAGTCACAGAGCGTTACTGAAGATACAGATGATATTTTACAAGAGAAATACAATATTTTAGTGTTCAAATAAAATATGAAAAACTGTAAGCATAATTGGACATAATAATGTTCTTACTAGCTCAGAACTGACAAATTACTTACCAGCTTTGGACCTTAAATTAATTCATTTCATGTGTATAACATGGGAAAATCCATTCTAAAAAGGAAAGGGAATGTAAAGATTGTTCTGTACTATGCAATGGTTTTATGTTTCCATTTTCTGCTTCTTTTGTGGTCTTTTCTGTTTTCATTCTCCAATTTAATTTTCCTTTGGTTTTTCTTTTGCTCCTATTAACTAAGCCTGAACAGCTCTATGACATCTTTACCTCTTTAGTGAACTATAAAAAGTTAAACAAAGTCTTTATCAGTCTACAAATTGATTAAGTTTTTACTTTCCTGCAACAATTTCTTTGATTTACCTTCTCCAATTGCAGTCAGTTTTTGAAAAAAAAATCCGGGGGGGTGCTGGGTGGTGGAGTTTCCCACTCTGTTTTAAGACAAACATTTGTATGATTTTGATGAGCCCTTTAGGTACAATCATAAGATGAACAACATAATTCAAAATAACAAAAAGATATTAAGCATATGACCTTAAATAATATTTGTGTATTTTTCTCTGCTTTGAGTTTATGAACTTCATATATTGCGTCAAGAAAAATTCACTCTGTATTCTGCAAGACAAAGATAATTTATTTGCTTCCATGAGAAAGATAATGACAAAGTAAACTACTGAAGTCATAACAAGAGGTGAGGAGAAAGGAGCTATTGCCCTGCATTTTAGATGGCATGCTATGGTACAGGGTACCGTGTATTTTTTTTAAAAAAGGATATGTCTTGCATTCTTGTTGCAGTGTGCTAAAATGAAGCAGGTACAAATAAATAAAATTAATAAAATCCTTGGACCTAAGTAGTAATTTATGATAAATGATCGAATGGATATTGAATAAATGTCTTCTCTCAAGGATATGTATACCTACAACTACATATTGTATGTACGCACAGAAACCTTAATAGGTTGAGCTACACACCTGCTTGTGGAAGTAGCCCTTTTGCCATTACAGACCATAAAGTTTTGTAGGCATATTTCAATGAATTTGTGTAATTAGCTGTTAAATCTCATTAAAAAGCCCACATCATTATTCTGAAGGCTTCAGAATAGAATTCTGGTTCCATTCTAGCAATAACACTGTTCTGTTTAGTAAGTGATATTTTTAGGAAAGGAGTGAGGATGATTCTTCCCTCAGGGTATTAATGATGAAGGAGCTCTGAAATTCCTAGTTATTATAATCACTTTAGCATCAGCAGGTAGAATCCATCCCACATAGAAAAAAAAAAAAAAAAAGAACAAAAAGTATTAATTTGATTATGTGGTTCTCTGAGATTCTCTGGGAGAGTTTTTCAACATTGCTCCATCTCGTTAAAGAAATTCACACATTTCATTAGATCATTGCTGTAACGACAACCCCTCTAAAAAGCTCAGCTATTGCAAACGACAGATATTTTACCTTTAGCTCAGTAATATTTTACCTTTAACCCCTGTATTATGTCTTTATTTTCCGAGTTATGTCTCAGAATAAATATGTCTGTATTCTATAACATTGTTCCCAAGTTTATCCTTATAAGACAATTATACAATTCCAATGACCAGTGAATAGGAGCCTCTTTAGTATTTTAGATGTTGTTCCTTAAACTCTGCAAAAGCTCACACTCTGCTGGCATTCATTACCTTATATAATATTATGTTTATTTTTAATTAAAAGTCAATGGAACTACAAACTATTCTGCCTTCTGGAAACTAGTAGATTTCTCTGAATTCTCAGTCATTACTTCTGTTAAAGGAACATATCAACCTATTTCTGTTCCAGGAACAGAGAAAAGAGGTATCATTAAATATATACTTAAAGAAAACTCTATTGAACTCACCTTGCTTTCTACCACAAAGGTATGCTCTTCTGAAATATATTTGTTTGTGCTCAATTAGCAATGTTACCCCAGCTACCATTCTTACACAAGATATCATCTGAATCCTAGACTGTGAACTTAGCCTATTGAGTAAGCTCAATCAGGTTGTGTTACAGCAGATAAATTGTTCCAAAAAATATTGATTGTAGTAAAACTCCAATATTTTCAGGAACATGCTGAAACATAAAAATCTCTATAGCTAACACTGTTATGTGAAAATTTAGGAGCAATTTAAGAATTTAAAATAAACCTTACTGAAAACTTTGATAGGTGTTGTGGTTTAATTGCAAAATGGCAACTTAGCCCCACACAGCTGCTCCCTCCATGGTGGGGGGGAGAGAATTGGAAGGGTAAAAGTGGGAAATCTCATAGACTAAGACAAAGACTGTTTAAGAGGTAGAGCAAAAGCCTTACACAAAAGCCAAGGAAAGCAAGGAATTAATTCACCACTTCCCATGGGCAGGCAGGCGTTCAGCCATCCCCAGGAAAGCAGAGCTCCATCATGAGTAACAGTGATTTGGTAAGACAAATGCCATCACTCTGAGTATCCCGCCCTTCCTTCTTCTTTCCTCAGCTTTATATGCTGAGCATGATGCTGTATGTTATGGAATACCCTTTTGGCCAGTTGGGGTCAGCTGTTCTGGCTGTGTCTCCTCCCACCTTCTTGTGCAGCCCCAGCCTCCTCGCAGGTGAGGTGGGGTGAGAAGCAGAAAAGGCCTTGGTGCTGTGTAAACACTGCTTAGCAATAATGAAGTCATTCCTGAATTATCAAGACTGTTTCCTCTGAACCTCCCCTGGAGCTCCTTTGAGACATTCCCAGGTGTCCTGTCACTGGGTACAACAGGGAAGAGCTCAGCATTTCCCTGTCCACTTCCCCTCCTCAGGAAGCTGTAGAGAGCAACAAGGTTGCCTTTCAGCCTTGTCCTCTAAAGCTGGGCAAACCCAGTGTCCTCAGTCACTTCCCAGAAGACATGCTTTCTGGCCCCTCCACAAGCTTAGTAACCCTCAATTGGATGTGTTCAAGTACCTTAATATCCTTTTTTATTGTGGAGTGCAATAGATGGGATTGCATTCCCTATAGTATGGGAATGCACTTAGTACAGCTATAACTAATTGTTTCAGGATGTGCTATGTCAGAATTAATTTGCCTTGTATGGCCCTCTGCAGAGAGCAAAGAATGGCCTTGAAATACACTGGCTAGGACTTCATTTTCAAAGCATATGTTTTAGCTCATAAATTCCAAGATGTTTGAAATCTTTGCTGCTAAAAGACTGTCTTTTTTCTCAAAGCCCTTTACACAGTGGCCACTCATGGCAAGGGAATTAATCTCTAGCCTCACTGCACCTGCTGATGTACCAGATCTGTGTTTGGATATATGCAAGGGCCCATCTTGTCCCACTCAGCTTGCATCAAAATGTTGAGATTCTTTAACTGAATAGGTACAGTTTGATTGCTTTCTTCACTAATTGAACCTGTTTTGAAAATGTATTACCATGTATATGCTAGAAGATTCTTTTATTTACTTTTATTAATTGAAAGAAAAAGAAACAAAAAAAAAAATCCTTTGTATCTGAAAATTATCATCAGTAATTTAATCACACCAAGATTCTCAAGTGGTTTCAGGTGGGCGTATAAAAACCAAAATCTTCAGTCCTTCTTTGAAGATGTCTTGCAGGTGCACAGGGACTCTTACAGAGAAGCAGATGCTTTTCAGTGTCATGTGACCATCTTGCCAGCCACCTCCTCACCCATATCAGTATTATCAACAAGACCCTTACTCTTCACTAAATGCCTGCAGAATTACTTTAAAATTTAGCAACCTTTATGCACACTTCTAGAGAGTAAAGAACATTCTCACTAACTGCATCACACTGACCACCACTGTTTCATCTCTTGTAGATTTTTCAGTGTCTGGGCTGATTTGTCACTTTTCCCAATAAAACTTCCAAATGGAAGCTGGCTAATGTCAGCTGTGGTTATTTTCTTTCCTTGGGGGGAAACACCCATTTTTAAAGTGACTAGACTGACATCACCAGTGGCATGTTCAGAGTCCACCCACAGAGTGGGTGCTCGCCCAGCCAGTGGAGGGCTGGATCCACTGGTCATGACCATGTGGAGCTGGACTCCAGCAGGCTGCTGATGGGTGACTGTATCCTTAACACATCTCAGGCTCCATGCTTCATGATCTGATGTCATCAAATGTAGGTGACAGTGAAGTTCCTGGTCAGGTCTTCTGAATTTAGATTGCAGAAAACTACTGTTCAAGAAACAGGTTTCCTTGTCTGCTTCATATCCTGGATTTCATGGTATCCACGAGACGAAAAAAAAAGCTGTATCTCAGCCTTTTGTAGTGGGAACAAGCTCTGCACTTCCTTTGCCTCCATTTCCCAGGTGTTCTTACTCATGCAAAACAGCCCGTGGTTGGATGGGCTCCGGCCTTGCTGCACCATCAGGAGCTGCCGCTTTTCAGCTCTCTCTGCATGCAGCACAAGCACGGGGCAGGCATGACAGCACTTCTCATGCATCACTGGCTGAGATGCACAGCGGAGCAAGATTTTGAAGGCAAAGAGTATGCTTGTCACCAGTATGTGTCATACTTTTAAAAAAAAACCCAGAGAACCACACATCTCTTCAGTCTCACTGTGGTCAGTCCTGGCCACCATTCTTCAAGTTTCCACTCTTTGGGAAACGGGGACCAATTGGTCTTGTATTGCTGCTGCTGCATTTTGTTGCTCTGTGACTTGTCTTTTCCAGACTGCAAGATTTTTTTTTTCAAGTGAAACTGAAGAATGAATCAGCCTGCTCTTGGCTACATCACCTAGTGTTAATTCTAATGAGCATCAGCTCTGAAACAGATTCAGGGAAAAAA